>CAUYUJ010014983.1:782751-857751 GCA_963575745.1 Prorocentrum cordatum | reverse complement strand
ACGAGTCGGCACCAGCGAAGAAGGCCCGGGAGGGGCGTCGGGAACGCGCGGGCTGAGGCAACACTCAGGCAAGGCAATCCGTCTCAGTAACTCTCACTTCGATGGACACCATCGACCTTCCGAGTACCACAGAGTCGACCTGCCGCGAAGAGGCCCACAAATGCCAGCTGCGAATGTGTGGGGCGATCCGTGGATGGGGGATCCTCCAAGCCGCCAGCCCGCCTGGCCACCCGCTCAGGCTGCGGCAGCCGCCGCGGGCGAGCCCCAGGGGCACAGTGGAGGACGTCCACCAGGCCACGCAAGCGGCGCCGCCTCACACCGTGGCCGGCCTGCGGCCCACAAGGTGCGCCTTGACGTGGAGAGGGGGTTGCAGCTAACCGCTGGTCCGGATACGCGAAGCGTGACGAATTACCTCCTCGTGCCCCTGCGCGTGGCCCAGAGCACCCGTGCAAAACAAGCGGCGCAGGGTGGAGGGCAGAGGGGAGTGAGACCTGACCGCGCTGGACCGTCCCCCCCCCCATGGGATGCCCAGGGGCGGCCCTCCAACGGACTGAGACCGAACCGCCTGCACGACAGAACCCACAAAGCCGAGCCCCGTGCGTGGAGGGGGTGCGACCGACCTCCCCCTCGACGACCATCGCCCTGAAGGGGACAAACCGGCCGGAACACGTGGCCGCGCGACTTTTTCTTGCTCCCGGCCCTGGTCCTGCCCCTGCTCCTGCTCCTGCTCCTGCTCCTGCTCCTCCTCCTCCTCCTCCTCCTCCTCCTTCTCCTCCTCCTCCCCCTGCTCCTCCTCCTCCTCCTCTATTCCCTCCTCCTCCTCCTCCTCCCCCTGCTCCTCCTCCTCCTCCTCCTCCCCCTGCTCCTCCTCCTCCTCCTGCTCCTCCTCCTCTTCCTCCTCCCCCTCTCTCCGCAAATCCGCCCGACGAACAGGCGGCCCTCGCGCCCGCGCGCTGCGAGCGCGCCAAGCCTGCGTAGGTCTGCAGGTCCGCCGGCTGCACCTCCCCGGCGGTGCGCGTCGCGCTACGTCCCCCCACGGGGGCGCTTCGAGCAACTAGGTGTGGCATAGAGGTCCTCACCACTGGCTCCTCGTCCCTCATTCCACGTTCGTCGTCGTCGTTGTCGTCGTCGCCGTCTTCGCTCCTCCTCCTCCTCCTTCTCCTCCTCTTCCTCCTCCTCCTCCTCATCATCATCATCAGCATCATCATCGTCAGTCCCACGAAGCCTCCAAGATCGCCCCAAGAGACTCCCAGGACGGGGGGTCCAAGAGATTTAGTTAAACCGAACAGACACATCGAGCCATCTGCCCCCAGACGTCACCCGAGATCGTCAGCAGGCCCCACGAGACCCTCAAAAGGCCCAAAGAGACACCCAAGAGGATTCCAATATGCCCCCAGGAGGTCCAGAGAGGCCCCAACGAGGCCCGAAGAGTCTCCCAAGGTGCTGCCCTGAAGGCTCACACGAAGCCCCAAAGACTGGCGCCCAAGAGCCCTGCAACAGGTCCCCAAGATATCCCAAGAGACCCTAATATGCATCCAATTGGGGCAAAAAGACCGACCCTGGGCAATTGTGGCATCTGTTGGGCGGCTTCAGGTGACCGCAGGGGGCAGTGCAAACCCAAGCGCGCAGGAAAATGCTGGAACGACCCCTGTGGGCCCGCACAAGAGGTCACTCTGGCGAAGGGTACCTTTTACGTGTAGTCGGCTCCGGCAGGTATTAGCAGGGACCGACCGCCTCGGCTCTCCTGTCGGCCTACCACGACATGCTCTCAAAACAAAAAATAATCGGATGATTCATGGCCACACCCCGCTATTCTAAAACGTCGTGGGTGGGCCTGCAGGGAGACCCGGGGCGCTTCGTCACCGGTGGCAGGCAAGCGAAGCCGCACCGCCCGCCCGGCGGCCTCGATCTTCGCCGTGTTGTAATCGGGCACGTGGCCGTTGCGCGCCAGCGGCGCGTACACCTGGCCCGGCAGCGGCCGCTGGCCGGCGCGGCGGCCGCCGAGGTGGCTGGGCTGGCCTCCGCGGAGGAGGAGGAGGAGGAGGAGGAGGAGGAGGAGGAGGGAGGAGGAGGAGGAGGAGGAGGAGGGAGGAGGAGGAGGAGGAGGAGGGAGGAGGAGGGGAGGAGGAGGAGGAGGAGGAGGAGCCCCCCCTCTCCCCCCGATGGTCCTCAGACCGTGTGTCAGCTCCAGCGCGTGCGTGTCCACCGGAGCCCTGCGATAGACGCCGGCGGCGCAGTGAGGGCCAGCACGGGCCACGCGCTGATCGGTGGGACTGGGCGGGCTCACCTTCGGTCGGGCGTGTCCTCCTACAGGCGGATGACGAAAGATGAAAGTATTCTAGAAACATCGTCCCCTGGCTAATCTTTGACTAGTCTTGAATACTCCTCGTGTAGCGGGACAGGTCCGACTTCAGGCTGACCACACATGGCACATGGGGATGACACGCGTCCATCTGGAGTCCGGATACGGTGCGGTGACAGACGTTCGGTGACCTCGAAATCCCCCCAGACCTCACCGCGCGGTCCGTCACCGCACGGTCTTGGGACCCCAGAGGCCCTTGTCGCCCGAGACATCCTCGGAGAACGACCCGAGTCCCAAAACCGTGCGGTGACCCCGAATCCCCACCGACTCACCGCACGGTGTGGTCACCACCCCGTTTGGGGGCCCCCGAGTCCAGGGGATCGTCGATCCTCTCAGGGGCGGGCCCCGGGGGGGATAGCACAAGGGGGGCCAACAGAGCCGCTCGCGCAGCCGCCTCTCCTGGCGCCGGGAACGACCACGAGCCGGGGAAGGCGCACGGCGGGCGGGGCGGGGCTGAACTGGAAGTGGCTGCGCACCGCAATTGGATCCTACCCCGCGCCAGGAGCGGCCGTGCGCCGAGGACCTGGCCATCGCTCGCACGGCCATTCCCTGTGTTTTTTTTTCGGTGTCGCGCATGGCTTTTTTCCGCCGAAGGATCGGGGATGCTCCTCGATGGTCCTCGCCGACGGAAAAAATGCACACGTCCGAGCGATGCCAAGCCCCAGGGATCCTACACTCCTGGGCGACCGGCGGCCTGCCGATCGCAGACCAATCCAGTGGCCGATATCCTGGCCTGGCCACCGGCGGCGTTCCGACTGGAGCGCCCGCGCTGGGGTCGCCGCCGCGTCGGCGCGGCCCTCCCGCTGGGCCCGATCCTCCGGGCTGCAGGGCTGCGAGGCGGCTGAAACCGGAGGGGGGGGCACAAGTGGGGACCCAGATGGGGTGGGGGGCAGGGGCGGGGCTGAGGGGCTGGCCAGCGAAGACGGCTGAGGACGGGCCGAAGAGGCACGGGCCAAGAGGCACCCCTGGGAAATCGCGTGCCCTTACGGTGCGCAACTTTGCCGGGGAAGGGCGTGCTAAGCGGCCTCCGAGGGAAGGAAACGTGAGCATACAGCCGGGTTCGTTCCCAGAAGCCCACCCCTCTACGAACCCCCAGACCCCGCAGCGGCAGGCGACCAAACAAAATGGAGCCACCCCCCACCCCTCGCCCACCTCTCCTCCTCCTCCTCCTCCTCCTCCTCCTCCTCCTCCTCGCTTGCCTTCCCTGGCTGTCACCCCTTCTTCTGCTCCAGCTTCGCCCCTCCTTGTGTCCTCCCAACCTGCACCACCTTTCTCACTCCGGGACCCCCGACGTCGCGTTTGTTTCACGCTGCGAAAAAGAAGTACCTCCACTCTATCCCCTGGACCTGCTGTCCGTCGCGGCTCGATGTCTGGCTGCCGCGGCCCGACAACGGCGACCGGAGGCCAGAACACACAGAGAAGCGCGCGTGGTGTTTTTTTGTCGCTGCGCTGGAGATCTGGGTCCACCCCCGAGAGAGGGGGGGGGCATCCGCATGTGTCCTTCTCTTGTTTCTGCGTGCTCACTTCCCACATCTCCTGCTTCTGCGTGCGCGCTCACCGTCCAGCATCGCCTCGCATCGCTCGGCAGCCAGGCTCCCCGGGGGCGAAGCGCGTCGCTCCTGGACTGGCCCAAAGACGACCCCGAGAGCGCAGGGGTCCTCCGAACCAGAGAGCCGGCAGAGGGAAACAATCAGCGAACACCCCCCCAAACTCAAGGCTGGCACGCGCGGGGGAGACTGCGGTCGAGGTACAGCTCATCAGACCCACCGCCAACTCTGAACACTGGGGGGAGGGGGAGGCGCTCCCAGACGAATGTGGCATGAGCGTTCGCTATTTCTCTCCGAGGCCTGGCCGCCCCCCTCCCCACGCGGGGCCCTCCGCGCGCCTCCCCCCGCCCTCCCCCGCGGCCACCGCCCCCCGCCCCTCCCTCCTCCTCCCGCTGGCCCTTGCGCGCGCAGGCCCCTCCCCCCGCCTCCCCCTCCCTCCGCTGGCCCCGCCACTCCCGGGAGCGGCCAAGAGGGGGGTGTCCAAGAGGGGGGGGTGCAAGTCATGACCGGCGGCATGTGCGCGGCCCAGCGGGGGGGCCAGGGACGTCATGAAATAAGAAGAGGCGCCATGAAATCTGGGGAAATATCATGGCCCCCGCCATGATGTCCACCCCCCCCTGGTCATCACCCCCCTCTTTTCCGCCCCCGACACTCCCTGGCATGGAGGAAGCGGGTCCTGAGAGAAACGGGTCCTGGACCCGAGGTTCTTCCCCGGGACCGGCTTCTCCTTCTGAGCTGTTTTATGCCTGTCCCGGGGCCCTCGGAGGACCCTGGCCCTAGGAGCCCGAAGGCATAGGAAAAACTGTAGGAATTTCTCTCACAGCGACACTCCACTCCGCCCCACCTCCACGCCACTCCTCCTTCCCTCCCCCAGCATCCAGCTACGAGCAGATCCTCCCTCCGCGCCCCCCCCCCCCCCCGCGGGAGGGTTTCTCGGATCACCTGGCGGCGAGCCTCGATTCTCGACCTTCCTCCTCCTTCTCCTCCTCCTCTTCCTCCTCCTCTTCCTCCTGCTCCTCCTCTTCTTCCTCCTCCTCCTTCTCCTCCTCCTCCTCCTCCTCCTCCTCCTCCTCCTCCTCCTCCTCCTCCTCCCCCTCCTCCTGGCGCAAAAAACAACGAACAGGACTGGGCGGAGGTGCCGGCGCAATCCTGGATCATCGAGCCTCCATCCTCGACCTACATCCTGCTTAGAAGCCTCCCAAATGAGCGACAACAATAAACGGGTCTCACGCGAGATGGCATAGCGACCTTACGCGTGAGGCTTACGCGGGCCGCCAGGGCGGCGCGCCACAGCGGAGACGAGGGCGCTCACGCAAGACCTGACGCGGGCAGCTTACGCGCCAATGCCGGCGCAGCCGACCTCGCTTTTTAGCGTCGCTCAGATGGGACTCGGGTACTCCAGATTTCGTAATAGAGGGAGGGGGGTCTCATTTCGGGGGGGTCTCTTCCAGGCTATCTTGGAAGGCCTGGGGGGGTCTGGGGACGATGTTTTGGAGGGTTCTCCCACGGGGGGGGGGTCTGAAATGGCTTGTCTTGGAGGGTCCAGACCCCCTCCCATTTATTACGAAATCTGGAGTAGACTGGGTCGGAGGATCGGGCAGCATCGCCGATGCAGTGGCGCCGTCGAGAAGCGGGCTCCACACCAAGCCGCATGGGCGATGCGTGGGCGAGGCGGTGCAGTCCTCCAATCTCGTCCACTCCGGCCCCATCCTGGAGGCCTGCACTCCTCCTCACCGGCTTGGAGGACAGACACAAGAGGCCTGGGAGGTGGTGTCGGCGTAGTCCTGGATCACGTCCCTGCCCTTGGGCAGCCCGCTCTGCCTGGCCTCTGCGGCCTTGCGCTCCTTCGGGGAAGGGGGAGGGCAGCTTCCGCGGCCAGGGGCCGGCCAGGGCAGGGCGGCGGCCGCGAGGCGGACGAAGACGACGACCACGACCTCCAGGCGACCTCCAGGCCGACGGCCAGGCGACGACGGCCACCCCTGCGACGGCGGCGACCTCGGCGACGACCACGACCTCGGCGACGACCGCGTCGAGCTGGGCTCTGGGATCTGCCTGTTGGCCTGCCTCTGGAGGGGCAGCGGGGGATCGGGGGAGGCCGAGGAGGACAAGAGAGGAGGGATGGGGAGAGAGAGGAGGAGGAGGAGGAGGAGGAGGAGGAGGAGGAGGAGGAGGAGGAGGACCACTGACCTTGCTTCCAGGTCTGCGAGCGGGCCGCCATTAACAGTTACTGGGTGGAACAGGAAAAACCGAATGGGTAATGGAGGACACCCTTTTTGGGGGGAGCCCCCAACTCGCAGCCTGTTGTGAGGGTTGCTAGATGGGGGCCAGCCTGGGCTAGCAACCCCCAAGCAGGCTGCCTAGACGGCGGCAATCTGCGCGCAGCGGTTGCAGCAGGCACCATCTAGCGGCTAGCAACGAGATTGTGCACTACAGACAGAGCTCCTGCCATGGCTAACGCAGCTCCGCGTCTGCGGGGAGCGAAGCCCCTCATCCCCAACGCAATGCTAACTGTCGCGCGCCGTTGGCAACTGCCGCCTACTTGCCAGCCATGTTGGAGCATGCCAGCCCATCCTCATCCTTCTTGCGCTCTCGGCGCAAGGGGTGGACGTCTCGGCGGAGGAGGGCTTAAGGAGGAGGCGACGAAGATCTAGACAGTTGCTCTAAAGACCTTTGAATCTAGATGTTGTGTCAGCGAGGCGCTGCTAGGCTACGCAATGCGATGCAACGCAGCATCAGGCAGCGCAAAGTACTGAAGATGGCTCCAAGAGGCTCCCCAAACTTCCTGCACTTTGGCAGCGCTAGGTGCAGCAGGAGGAGGCGGAGGAGGAGGAGGAGGCGGAGGAGGAGGAGGAGGCGGAGGGGGAGGAGCAAGAGAAGGAGGAGGGGAGGGCGACTGGGCGGAAGGAAGGTGGGAGGAGGTAAGTGCTTGAACATATCCTGCTGCGGCCCACGCGAGTCATAATCCTGCTGGACCATCAGATTCCAACTGCCAATGCGCCAGAACAGCGGTGCGGACGAGACAGCCCAAGAGGCACCCAAAACGGTCCAAGAAGGCCCCAAGACGGCCCTGAAAGGGGCCCAAAAGAGGGAACACGAACCGAAAATCCAAGCCTTCCGCACCAAGAGGCGCCCAAGAGGCCCCTAAGAGGCGCCCAGGAGCCCCCCAAGAGGCCCGCAAGAGACTCCAAAAGGCCCCAAGAGGCCGCAAAACGGCCCCCAAGAGGCGTACAAACTGCCTCCAAGAGGCCCCCGAGAAGCCTCCCACGAGTCCAACGAACACCAAATAGAATTCATACCCACAACACAGACATAGTGGCGGGACGGGCCGAAGGCCAGTAGATAGATATCGATCTCACTATCTCTCTATCGATCTCACTATCAAACAATATACCATCGGGACAACCGCTGGAAACAAAACACCGGAACAACAAAGGTGATAACCTCTATCGGTCTACATATCTATCGATGTCCCGATTTACCCGTATCCATGTAAATATAGATCGCATCTGTATCTACCTGACGAACTCATTGTATCGATATCACAATCGATCGATCTCACCATATATCGATTGATTTCTCTACGTATCGATATCACTATCAAGATGTGTGTCGATGTATCTATCGATCAGCCTCAGCATCTCCCGATCTCACTACCAATCAGTCAGATCTACCATCGGGGCAACCATCGGGGCTAACCATCGGGACAACCGTCGGGTCAACCGTCGGGACAACCGTCGGAACACAGCGTCGGGACAACCGTCGGGACAACCGTCGGCCGTCGGGACAACCATAGGACAATCGCGGGACAGCCGTGGGACAGCCACAGAACAATCGCGGGACGACCGCGGGACAACCCCCTCGCCATCGCTCGGACGTCCATTCCCTGTGTGCTTTTTTCGGTGTCGTGCTTGGTTTTTTCGCCATATGATCGAGGATGCTCCTCGATTGTCCTCGCCGAAGGAAAAATGCACACGTCCGAGCGATGCCAAGCCCCCGCCCCAAATCCGCCAACTCGGAGGGGGAGAAACATCTGCGCAGACCCTGCCCTCGCCACGGGCGGGAGCACGCTTCCTCGCCCGCGCACGCAGCTGCGCCTCGCCTCGCTCCCCCGCGCGCGGCACGGACACGAAACCGAAACCGACTTCCCCCGGAGGGGGAGGGAGGAGGAGGAGGAGGAGGAGGAGGAGGAGGAGGAGGAGGAGGAGGAGGAGGAGGAGGAGGAGGAGGAGGAGGAGGAGGAGGAGGGCCTCTAGGCCCCACGGGAAGGGCCCAGACTTCTTGGCAGCGGCGCGGCGGGAAACCGACTTCCCCGGGGGGGAGTCACCGCTTCACGCCGATCTCACCCCCCAGCCCTCCGACACATCGGGCGCCGCGGCGGCTCTCTGGAGCGATCTCTCCTCACCCCAGGCCTGCGCGACCACCCCCCACTCCTCCCCCCCCCTCCCAGGGACTCGGGTTGTGGGTGCCACGACAATGGACACCCTAACAGTCCTATCATCGAAGTACACATGTGTTAAAAATGTAGGAGAAATGTCCTGCAAACGTTTTGAGCATGTTTTTTTACATGCTTAAAACATCGGGAAAATATTTGGCAACATGCTTCCTTTGGCGGCGCGCACAAGGGGGTGGGGGGAGGGGGGAGGGCTTCTTAGAAGAAGGCTGCTTCTTAGAAGGCGCCGGCCTTACATCTATAGATAAGGCCCGCGCCTTCTGAGAAGCAGGGGTGCTTCTGAGAAGCCCTCCCCCCTCCCTCCACCCCCCTCTGCGCGTGGCTGATTCCTCTCCATTGATTTGGGCGCCCGAGTTACCCCTGATGATTCGGGGCTCTGATTGATCGTCCTCCACAAGACTCGGGGCCGCGCCGACTCGTCACGCCGGCGCCGACCCGGGTCCGCCGGGGGCCCCGCCGCGAGCCTTGGGCGCCAGCCACGACGCAGCTTCCGCGTTCCGGGGCCCAGAGGGGGGCGTCGGCTCCCCGTGGCCCTGGGTCGGGCAGGTCCCCCTACAGGCGGATTGTGGGCGAAAAAAAAAAAGAAATAATCAATTGGGTCGGGCATGTCCCCCTACAGGCGGACTCTGGGCGAAAAATGCAAAAAAACAAAAAAAAACAAAAAAAAAAAAAAAAAAAAAAAAAATACACCCCGAAGGCCAAGAATAGCCCCAGAATCGTCCCCAGAGCATTTTGTTTTTTGACCAGTCTGGAACGTTCCTCCAGCAGAGGGGCAGGCCCGACCTCACCCTGGCCCCCGAGGCCTGGGCACCCGCCCGATACGGGCGCGGAGAGCTGCCCGGCCGGCCTCTGCCCCGGGACTGGCGCCGCGCGGCTCGCTCCGCCTCGAGGAGCGCTCGCGGCGCTCCGAGAGCTAGGGGGGCCACGTGTGAACCCTGCCCCTACTCCCCTCGGAAATCGTGCGTGGGGGGCAGGGCTCACACGTGGCCCCCTAAGAGCGCCAATGTCGGCCGTTACCAGCCTCGAACTTACCCCTACCCCTCAGATGGGCACGCCAAGAGGCGAGGACCATCCTGAAGGGAGGCGCCCTCCCAAAAACAACAAGGGCATCCCCAAGACCGGCATCGTGGCGAGGAGGCGCCCAGCACAGGGATGGGGAGAGATGCCCCAGGCTGGCAAGCCTCGAGCGCGAGCGCGGCGCTCCGAGAGAGCGCTAGTGTCTAGAGGCCTCCTAGATGGGGTCCGAGTAGATGGGGTCGGAGGATCGCGCCGCATCGCCGATGCATCGGCGATGCATCGGCGATGCATCGGCGATGCACCGGCGATGCATCGTCGACGCGGGCGACGTATCGGCGGCGCCAGCGTGGAGAAAACCGGGCTCCGCATCGCGCCGCACTGTGGATGCATCGGCGATGCGGCGCGATCCTCCGACCCCATCTACTCCAGATTTCGTAGTAAAAGGGAGGGGCTCTGGACCCTCCAAGACAAGCCATTTCAGACCCCCCCCCGTGGGAGAACCCTCCAAAACATCGTCCCCAGACCCCCCCAGGCCCTCCAAGATAGCCTGGAAGAGACCCCCCCCCCGAAATGAGACCCCCCTCCCTTTATTACGAAATCTGGAGTACTCCGACCCCATCTAGGAGACCTAGAGTGTCGAACGGCACCGGGGCCGACTCTCTCCGCGCCGCGGGCGGCGCTCCGCCCCGAAAAACGCCTGCGCCGCGGTCGCCGCCACGCGCCAAGAGCGCGGCGCGAGCCCGCCGCGCCGGCGCCCCAGAGGTCACTGAACCCCCGAGGAGGGAGGAGGAGGAGGAGGAGGAGGAGGAGGAGGAGGAGGAGGAGGAGGAGGAGGAGGAGGAGGAGGAGGAGAGAGGAGGAGGAGGAGGAGGAGGGAGGAAGGAGGAGGAGGAGGAGGAGGAGGAGGAGGAGGAGGAGGAGGAGGAGGAGGAGAGAGGAGGAGGAGGAGGAGGAGGAGGAGGAGGAGGGAGGAGGAGGGAGGAGGAGGAGGAGGAGGAGAGAGGAGGGAGGAGGGAGGAGGAGGAAGGAGGAGGGGGAGGAGGAGGAGGCCCCCCCAGAGGGAGGGCTCCTTCTGCACCTTCCGGAGCACCTTGATCCTGTCCCGCTGGCAGGTCGCCAGCTTGCCTCCGCCGCGCCGGGCGGTCGGCGGCCAAGCAGGGGGGCCCGGATGCTCTCAGAGGCAGGGGGGGGCTCTGGCCTCCCCTCTGCCACTCTGCTCGTGCGTTCCTGGCGGCTTCCTCCACGCGCGTCTGCGGAAGGTGTCAGAAACGGTCCTGCTCGTTCTGCGCGTGTGTTTCCTCCTGGCGCTGGAGGCTCTCAAACTTTGCCAGTGCATGATGCGTGTTTTTCGCCTCGCGCCCGTTGAAATCTTCAAACATGTGTCGAGCATCTCTGGAAACGCCCAAACCTGATCCTCCTTCCGTTCCTCCTCCCTGTTCGTCGTCCTCCTCTTCTTTCAGCTATTCCTCATGCTCCTCTCCCCCCCTTCTCCCCCTCCCAGATCCCCCTCTCCTTCCTCCTACCCCTCCCCTCTCAACCCCCTGCCCATCAAATTCGTCGTCGGCGTTCTCCTTCTCCTCCTCCTCCTCCTCCTCCTCCTCCTCCTCCTCCTCCTCCTCCTCCTCCTCCTCCTCCTCTCTTCTTCTCCATCTCCTCCAGGGACCTGCTGTAGACTTCTGAGATGCGCGGAATGCAACCAGTGCTAAATGGCATCGCTCCATCCAAGTTCAGCTTCCATTCTGAAGCATCCCTGAGTGGCTTTGGCGGCCAAGCGGTAAATCCCAACAGCCCTCTGGGCGTAGGTGGTCTAGAACAGATCCTCTTCCACCCCTCCCTCTTCCCCCTTGGGGAGGGGTTTACCCCTCCCCCTACCCCCTCCCCTGGACCTGGACGGAGGGTTTCGCGAGCGGTCGGACGGCTCTTTTGGCCCCAAGATGGCTTCAAGAGCGCGTCAGAGAGCCCACGATGAGCTCCAAGATGGCTCAAGATAGCGCAAAATCGCTCGAGATGGCTCCTAAGATGGTTCCAAGAGGCCCAAAGACGGCCCCAAGACGGCTCCTTGTGGCCAAACAGCTCCCCGACGAGGCCCCGACGAGGCCCCAAATCCTCCCCAAACCTGAAGAAAATCAATGTGTGTTTGCTTTCTCGCCTTTTCGCTTCCGAGGGCCATCCGAGGCCTCAAAATGGCTCCAAGATGGCCCAAGAGGGCCCCAAGAGAGGCCCAAGAGCGCCCCAAGACGGCCCCAAGAGCGCCCAAGAGCGCTCCAAGATCGCCTCACGTCGGGCCCCAGAGGCGATTTTTGGAGCTCCTTCGCGGGGAGGCTAATTAGGGAACCCCCCTTCGTTGATCGATCTCCTCCAAGATGGCCCCAAGAGCGCCCCTGCAGCCCCCAAGAGCGCCCCAAGAGCGCCCCAAGAGGCGCCCAGACGGCCCCAAGGGGCGCCCAAGAGGCCTCCAAGAGGCTCCCAAGAGACCCCCAAGAAGCCTTAAGAGGATCTCCGAAATGCATGTAAGACGCCTTTGGCTCTTCGGTTCGCCGTCCTCTTCAATTTCTCATCCCCCTCTTCCTCCTCCTCCTTCTCCTCCTTCTCCTCCTTCTCCTCCCTCTGCTCCTTCTCTTCCTTCTCGTCCTCCTCGTCCTCTCCCTACTCCACATCCTCCTCCTCATTCTCCTCCCCCTCCTCCTCTTCCTCCCCTTCCCCCTCCGACGAGGATTCCTTCTCCATCCTCCCCCTCTTGGGGTACGTGACAGCTTCCCCCGCCCTTTGTTATTCTGCATGCTCCCCGAATTCCCTGATCCCCTCAACTCCTCTGGGCATCGTTTCTGGATAGGCTGGTGGGGATACGCGAAGCGTCAACAATTCAATATACGACGTTACTTGCATTATCAGCCCCACACTGTGATGATGATTGTTTAAAGATCATTATGCTCCCCCCTCATCCTCTTCGTCATCCCCTTCCTCCTCCGTCTCCTTTTCCTCCAGCTCATCTGAGATCTCGACCCTGTCTGGCATTCACTCACCGTCGCCTACTCTTCATCCTTCGATCGCCCCCTCAGGTTCCTCTTCCGTTTCTCATATCTCTCCTGGGAAGAAGTTGGCAGACTCGTCCCCGTTGCGATGAATTTGGGCATCCTTGTACGTACCATGCAACCTTTCCGAAGATCGGGCCGATCTCTGGGTCGCTCTTGCCGATGGCATCAAGCCTGGCCTTCCACCGATGCTGCTCCTTCTTCCAAGGAGCGCCAGCGGCAGTGAAGATCATTGCATCCTCGTCGGTGTGCTGCCTGGCAGGTTTGCCTGTTTGCGTGTGTCTGTCTGTCTGCCTGTCTGTCTGTCTGTCTGTCTGTCTGTCTGTCTGTCTGTCTGTCTGTCTGCCTGTATGTACGTTTGCAGGTATGCATGTATATGTACGCATGCCTATATGTCTGTGTATGTATGTATGTATGTATTTATGCATCCATACATGCATGTATGGATGCATGCATGTACGCATGTGTGTATGCCTGTCTGTCTGTCTGTCTGTCTGTATGCCTGTCTGTCCGTCTGTCTGTCTGTCTGTCTGTCTGTCTGTCTGTCTGCATGTATGTATGTATGCATACATGTATGCATGCATGTATGTATGCATGTGTGTGGTATGTGTGAATGTGTGTATGTATGCAGGTATGCATGTATGTATGCATGCATGCATTATTGTACGTATGTATGGGTGTATGTATGTTTGTAAGCATGTGTGTACATGCATGCATGTGTTTGTGTGTTTACATGAATGTGCATGCATGTATGTATGCATGCATGCATAATGTATGTGTGTGTTTATGTTTGCATGTACGCGTATATGTATGTATGCATGTATGTATGTATGTATGTATGTGTGTGTATGTATGATTGGTTGTATGTGTGTATGTATGTATGTGTATGTGCATGTGTGAACACATGTGTGTATGTGTGTACGCATGTACGCATGTATGCATGTATGTGTGTATGTATGTGTGCATGCATGTATGTATGTATGCATGCATGCATGCATGCATGCATACATGCATATATGTATGTGTGTATGTGTGTATGTGTGTATGTTTGTGTGTTTGTATGCATGCACGTATGTCGTTTCCTCATATATTCTCTTTCCTCGCCCTGACCTTCCCCTGCGAGCCCTTCCCCGTCCTCCTCAGCTACTGTCGCGGAGGCTCATCCTTGGAACGCCTTTGGGGGGCCTCCCGAAACCTTTTGAAGGGCTTCTCGTGGGCTTCTGGAGGCCTCCTGGGCGCAGTTTGGGCGTCTCTGGTTGCTGCGAACCACAATCTCCCCCAACGACCAAGTCACGATCTGGAGTGCTTCCGGGGGCGTCCTGGGGCCATCTCAAGCCGTCATGGGGCATTCTTCGGGCCACCTTGGGACCCCGTTGGGCAGTCGTGGGGCTCTCTTGGACTGTTTGCAAGCGCTTTGGATCATTGTGGGAGGCATTCCGGAACTTCTTTGGAGTTCTCGAACGCCCGAAGACCGAAGAACCGAGTACGCACCCAAAAATCTACAACAACCATCAAGGAGTTAATGTTTTTTGCGTTTGGATGGCCTCTTGGGGATATTATCCGAGCAGTCTTCGGGCGTCTGGTGTATTTCGCGATCTGGCTTTGCTAGTGCTCACGCGGGGCACTATTATTTTTCCGTGCATCCCACGATGGCTGCGCGCCAGAGCGCGTCTATGCTGGTATATGGTCTATGCTGCACTGGTCTGACATCGCAACTGTACATAGAACGTCGGAACAAAAATGCGGTCCCGTAGCTCTGGACAGCGCCATCGGCTAAGCAGAAACTGATCGCGAGAACTGCCGCGGGGGAGGTATTACTGGGGAGCTTGACACCTCCTAGTCAACCTCCTCCATCTTCGATGCCTCGTCTGCGGCGCCCTCGACTTCCTCGAGAGGGGGCAGGTCCTCGTCGTCCCCCAGGCCCTCGTCGTCATCGTCAATGCTGAGGCCAAGCTTGATCATGCGGTGGATGCGCCCTGCGAATTGAGTGGGCTCGTCCAGGTTGAAACCAGAAGTGAGCAGGGATGTGTCGAAAAGAAGCCAGATTAAGTCCTTGACCGTCTTGTCCGACTTGTCGGCAGATGCCTTCTTTTTGAGCTCACACATGATGGAGTGCTTGGGGTTGACCTCCATGGTCTTCTTGGACACCATGTAGGAGGTCATAGAGTTATCCCTGAGGGCCTGCGCCTTCATAATGCGCTCCATGTTGGCGGACCAGCCATATTCCGAGGTTGTCAACACGCAGGGCGAGTCCGCCATGCGCGAACTGACCACCACCTTCTCCACCTTGTCGCCCAGCACCTCCTTCATCAGCTTGGTCAGCGGCTCGAACTCCGCCTTCAGCTCCTCGAGCTTCTTCTTCTCGTCCTCGTCCTCGAGGTCCAAACCTTCCTTGGTCGTAGACTTGAGCTTCTTGCCGTCGAACTCCTTCAGCTGCTGCACGGAGTACTCATCGATGGGATCAGTCATGTAAAGAACCTCAAGACCCTTCTTGCGCAGTGTTTCCAGGAAAGGCGAGGACGACACCGCTGCGATGCTCTCCCCCGTGATGTAGTAAATGTCATTCTGCCCCTCCTTCATGCGGTCCACGTACTCCTTCAGGCTGATCATCTCATCTCCAGACTTCGAGGTGTGGTAGCGCATAAGCTCCGCGACCTTGGTGCGGTTGGTGGAGTCTTCGTGCACGCCAAGCTTGAGGCACTTGCCGAACTGCTCGTAGAACTTCTTGTAGTCGTCCTTCTTCTCGGCGATCTCCGCGAACATCTCGAGGCACTTCTTGACGAGGTTCTTCTTGATCACTCGCAGGATCTTATTCTGCTGCAGCGTTTCGCGGGAGATGTTCAGCGGCAAATCCTCGGAGTCAACCACGCCCTTCACAAAATTGAGCCACTCGGGCATCAGCTCGTCGCAATCATCCATGATAAAGACGCGTCGTACGTACAGCTTGATGTTGTTGCGCTTCTTCTTGGACTCAAACAGATCGAAAGGTGCCCGGCGCGGCACGAAGAGCAGCGCGCGGAACTCCAGCTGGCCCTCAACGCTGAAGTGCTTTACGGCCAGGTGGTCCTCCCAGTCGTTGGACAGTGACTTGTAGAACGAGGCGTACTCCTCGTTGGTCACGTCTTCGGACTTGCGCATCCACAGCGGCTTGTTCTTGTTAAGCTGCTCCCATTCGTGGGATACTTCCTTGACCTTCTTTGTCTTTTTCTTTTTCTCCTCCTTCTCTTTCTCCTCGTCGACCTCCTCGATCTTCGGCTCATCGCCTTCTTTCTCGTCCTTCTTCTCCTCCTCCTCGTCCTCGGAATCCGTAACTTCCTTCTCCTTGGACTTCTCCACGTACAACTCGATGGGGAACCCGATGAACTCCGAGTGCTTCTTGACAAGATCCTTCAAGCGGCGTTCCTCCAGGAATTCGGACTGATCCTCCTTTAAGTAACAAATGATCTTAGTGCCGCGCTTGATCTCCCCGTGCACCATCTCTGTGTCCTTCTGCACCGTGAAGGAGCCACCAGCCCCGGACTCCCAGATGTATTGCTCGTCGTCGTTGTTCTTGCTGATCACGCGCACCTTGTCCGAGACGAGGTACGCGGAATAGAAACCGACTCCGAACTGCCCGATCATGGAGATGTCGCCACCGGCTGCCATTGCCTCCATGAAGGCCTTGGTGCCGGACTTGGCGATGGTGCCGAGATTGTTGATCAATTCGTTTTTGGTCATCCCGATGCCGGAATCCTCGATCGTGATGGTGGAATTGGTCTTGTCGGGAACGATCTTGATATAGAAATTCGGCTGGGCCTCGATCTTGTCAGGATCGGTGATGGACTCGTACCGGATCTTGTCCAAGGCATCTGACGCATTGGAAATGAGCTCGCGCAGGAAGATCTCCTTGTTGGAGTAGAAGGTGTTGATGATCAGGCTCATGAGCTGCTGAATGTCAGCATTGAATGCGAACGTCTCTGCCATGGCTGGAGTGAGGGCTCAACGACCAGAAACAGGCCTGCAACAATCTGCGCTGGCGGCGAAGCCGTGAGTGACTACCTACCAGATCACCCCAACCCAACCCGAAGACCCGAATTTCGGGTTGGGGGGGGGTAAGGGTTCCACATGCGTTTTTTCGATGTTCCCCGCCCCCCCCCACTGGAAATCGAGGGTAAATCTGAGCCTTCGGGTTGGGTTGGAGTGGTTTGGTGGGTGGTGAGTGAGGGAACAACAGCTTGAGCCAAAGTGGCTACGGTGGTGCTCGCGCGGGGCAGCCCGGCCGCCCTCCGGACCGCCTGGAGGCCGCGGGCCAGGCCCAGCAGGGACACCCCGGGAGGCCCGAAGCCCAGGGGGAGAGATCCTCTGCAGGGGCCTCCCGCGGGGGCCCATGGAGACGAAGTATCCGGAGGGTCCGGCGATTCCCGCCCCGCCCCCCCCCCTTGCCATCGCTCAGACGTCCATGCCCCGTGCATGTGTTTTCGGTTGCGTGCGCGCTTCTCTCTTCGCAGGACGATCCAGGCTGCTCCTGAGCATGTTCTGAGGGTGGAGGGCTCAGGGTGGAATCCACATGGGCTTCCTGCACCTCGAAAATCGGTCCGTCCTGTGATTCGCCCTTTGCAGACTCAAGAGCCTCGAAAATCCATCGAAACTGCATCTCAGATTTCACCCCTTGCCCTCCACCCCCCTTGCCATCGCTCGGACGTCCATTCCCCGTGCAGTTTTCGGTTTCGTGCGCGTTTCTCTTCGCAAGGTGATCCAAGCTGCTCTTCGATGGACCTCGCCGAGAAGAAAATGCACACGTCCGAGCGATGCCAGGCCCCCTGGACTGCAGAAGTGTAGAGAGAGAGAGAGAGGCATAGTGCAGGGTCGCCGTCTGGCTCAAGTCGTTCGCAAATGCTTCCCCCACTGCTGCTGCTGCTGCTGCTGCTGCTGCTGCTGCTCCTCCTCCTCCTCCTCCTCCTCCTCCTCCTCCTCCTCGTCCTCGTCCTCGTCCTCGTCCTCCTCCTCGTCTTCCTCCTCCTCCTCCTCCTCGTCCTCCTCCTCCTCGTCCTCCTCCTCCTCCTCGTGCTCCTCCTCCTCGTGCTCCTCCTCCTCCTCATCCTCCTTCTCATTCTGATCCTCATCCACCACCTCCTCCTCCTCCTCCTCCTCCTCCTCCTCCTCTTGCCCCTCCTCTCTTTCTTCCCCTAAATCCTCCACCTCTCCACCTCCAGCTCCTTCTCGCCCCCTTTCTCCTCCAGGCCCCCCCCTCCTCATCCCCCACCTCGCCCTCCACCTCGAGCTCCGCCTCGACCCAGAGCTTCGGCGCGGAAAATCCTCAGAGCAGGCACGCCGAGGTTCATTCCCCCTCCAGCTCCTCGTCCTCGTCTTCCTGCTCGTCCTCCTCCCTCCCCTCGCCATCGCTCGGACGTCCATTCCTTGTGCATTTTTCGGCTTCGTGCGTGCTTTTGTCTGCTCGGTGCTCCAGGATGCTCCTCCAGGGTCCTCGCCGAGAAAATTAGCCTGACGAGGAACCCAACCATATGTAGCTGCGAGTGCCGCATTGTGGGTATCGCTTTCGGTGGAGCTCTCTATGGGGAACCGAAGCGTGCGAGGAGTGCGCCGAAATTGGTGGCGCGGACGCATGCGGACTCTGCCACTGGAGCCTTCGGTGGAGCTGCCTATGGGGCCACGAAACGCTGTCCTGGGTGGCGGTGACGCATGCGGACCCTGCCACTGGAGCCTTCGGTGGAGCTCCCTATGGGGCCACGAAGCGCTGTCCTGGGTGGCGGTGACGCATGCGGACACTGCCACTGGAGCCTTCGGTGGAGCTCCCTATGGGGCCATTAAGCGCTGTCCTGGGTGGCGGTGACGCATGCGGACACTGCCACTGGAGTCTTCGGTGGAGCCCCCTATGGGGCCACGAAGCGCTGTCCTGGGTGGCGGTGACGCATGCGGACACTGCCACTGGAGCCTTCGGTGGAGCTCCCTGAGGCCGCGAAACGCTGTCATTGGTGGCGGTGACGCACGCGGACCTTGACACTGGAGCCTTCGGTGGAGCTCTTTATGGGGCCACGAGACACTGTCCTGGGTGGCGGCGACGCATGCGGACCCTGCCACTGGAGCTATTTGTGGAGCTCCCTATGGGGCCATTAAGCGCTGTCCTGGGTGGCGGCGACGCATGCAGACACTGCCACTGGAGCCATTTGTGGAGCTCCCCATGGGGCCACGAAGCGCTGTCCTGGGTGGCGGTGACGCATGCAGACACTGCCACTGGAGCCATTTGTGGAACTCCCTATGGGGCCACGAAACGCTGTCCTGGGTGGCGGTGGCGCATGCGGACACTGCCACTGGAGCCTTCAGTGGAGCTCCCTGAGGCCACGAAGCGCTGTCCTGGGTGGCGGTGACGCACGCGGACCCTGACACTGGAGCCTTCGGTGGAGCTCTTTATGGGGCCACGAAACACTGTCCTGGGTGGCGGCGACGCATGCGGACCCTGCCACTGGAGCTATTTGTGGAGCTCCCCATGGGGCCACGGAACGCTGTCCTGGGTGGCGGTGACGCATGCAGACACTGCCACTGGAGCCATTTGTGGAGCTCCCTATGGGGCCATTAAGCGCTGTCCTGGGTGGCGGTGACGCATACGGACCCTGCCACTGGAGCCGTCGGTGAAGCTCCCTATATGGCCACGAAACGCTGTCCTGGGTGGCGGTGACGCATGCGGACCCTGCCGCTGGAGCCTTCGGTGGAGCTCCCTATGGGGCCATTAAGCGCTGTCCTGGGTGGCGGTGACGCATGCGGACACTGCCACTGGAGCCTTCGGTGGAGCTCCCTATGGGGCCACGAAGCGCTGTCCTGGGTGGCGGTGACGCATGCGGACGCAGCCACTGGGGCCTTCAGTGGAGCTCCCTATGGGGCCACGAACCGTGTGAAGGGTGTCCCGTAATGGGTGGCGGTGACGCATGCGGACGCAACCACTGGGGCCTTCGGTGGAGCTCTGTATTGGGGCCACGAACCGTGTGAGGGGTGTCCTGTAATGGGTGGCGGTGACGCATGAGGACTTAACCACTGGGGCCTTCGGTGGAACTCCCTATGGGGCCACGAACCGTGTGAGAAGTGTGCCGTAATGGGTGGCGATGACGCATGAGAACGCAACCACTGGGGCCTTCGGTGGGGCTCTACGGGGCAACGAACCGTGTGAGGGGTGTCCCGTAATGGGTGGCGGTGACGCATGAGGACGCAGCCACTGGGGCGTTGGGTGGAGCTCTGTATTGGGGCCACGAACCGTGTGAGGGGTGTCCCGTAATGGGTGGCGGTGACGCATGAGGACGCAGCCACTGGGGCCTTCGGTGGAGCTCTGTATTGGGGCCACGAACCGTGTGAGAGGTGTGCCGAACTAATGATTGTGGTGATGATGATGACGATGATGATGGTGACGGTGAAGCTGATGATGGGGAGAGGGAGGGGGGGCAGCGGGAGGAGGAGGAGGAGGAGGAGGAGGAGGAGGAGGAGGAGGAGGAGGAGGGACGCGCGGCGCTGTCTCCTCAAAACGAGAGGACCCAACACCACAGGATGGTTGGGGAAAAAGGCGCACGCCCGAGCTATGCCAGGCCCCCTGGACTGCAGAAGTGTAGAGAGAGGCATATTGCAGGGCCGCCGGCTGGCTCAAATCGTTCGCAAATGCTTCCCCCACTGCAGCTGCTGCTGCTGCTGCTGCTGCTGCTGCTCCTCCTCCTCCTCCTCCTCCTCCTCCTCCTCCTCCTCCTCGTCCTCGTCCTCGTCCTCCTCCTCCTCCTCCCCCTCCTCCTCCTCCTCCCCGGCCCCTCTCCTGCTGCTCCCGCCCTGGCGCGGCGGAGCGGAGGCACAGTCTCGCTCCTCCTCCTTCTTCTGCCGCACGCGCTCCACCTGCTTCGCTCGGCCGGCAGCGGCCGGCGCAGAGAGAGGGGCAGGAGGCAACTGCTGGGAGGTTCTCGTCGGAAGGGCTAATAGGGGGCCAGATGCGAACCCTACTCCTACCCCCCACGACTTCTGAGGGGGCGGGTGGGGTTCGCTTCGCTCGGGAGCTCCCGAACGAAGTGAACCCCATCCTCCCCCTCAGAAATCGTGGGGGGTAGGGGTAGGGTTCGCATGTGGCCCCCTAGCTAAGGAGGATTAAGCCCCATTGGGGGGGGGTTACGCCGGAGTGGGCCCCGCATTGAGCAGGAGCAAGCCGGATTAAGCGGGATTGAGCGGGATTGAGCCGGATTGAGCAGGATTAGGCTGGATTACGCCGGATTCCGGACCTGGGCAAAAACAGGATTCGACCTCCCAAGAGTTGCATCGGGGGGGGGGGCGACGCAGAGACATAGATGTGTTTCACATGTCGGAAACATGTCCCGCAAATGCTTAACAAATGGTTTTGTTTCATGTTTTGAGCAGTTTTGACACATGTTCTAGACGTCTGGAAAAAATTGGCAACACGCTTCCTCTCCACTGATCGTCCCCCACGAGCATGGATGGGCAGGGCGGCATTAGGGTGAAAACAAAAACAAGAGATACCAAGCGATGCCAAACTACGGCCTGCACTGGTCAGGCCGCTCGACGAGGAGGCGCGTGGTATGACTTGGTTTTTCCTGGAAGCGAAAGCGGTGTAGGTAATCCACGCTCTGAGGCATGGCATCCCGTCCCTGCCGGGCGCGACCCCCTCTCGGTACGCGGGGGGGGGGGGCTGCCTGGGCGGGCCGCGGGCGAAGACGCGCGGCCGGGTCAACCAAAGACACCCCCCACGGGTTGCGCACCAGCCCAGTCGCTCGACAGGCCCCCGCCCGGGCGCTTGACGGCGCTAGCACGTGCCCCTGCGCATCCGCGAGCGAGCGCTCGCACGCCGATCGCTCGGGGGGTGCGGCGCGGGGGGCGGCACTGGCTCACAGCCCCCCCGAACGGAAGGTGGACCCCATGATGGTGACCGTCTTCCTCCCATCGTGAGCGTTTGTCCTTCCATGTCTGATCAAGGTTAGAAGATTCTGGAAAAAATCCTCTGGGGCACGAGACGGGCAATCTCGCTATCGATCATATATATATATATATATATATATATGTGTGTGCGTATGTGTATGTGTATGTGTGTATATATATATATATATATATTGCCCGGGACCGCCCCTCCCCCGAAATCGGACTCCCCGAATCACGGGCCCCTGGGACCCTCTGGACCCCCCGGACCCGTGGCACCACGGACCCCCTGGACGCCCCTGCAGGCGGCCCCCAAGAGGCCCAAACCAGAACACAAGAGGCCCCAAAACGGACCCCAAGACGAGGAGGAGGACGAGGAGGAGGAGGAGGAGGAGGAGGAGGAGGATGAACTCATCGGCCCAGCGGCGCGCACAGGTTCAGCAAGCTGCATCCCTTGCAGGAGGTTGTCGCGCAGGCGCCTTGCGAGGTAGCCCACACCTTTCCGCCTAGAGAGCTAGGCCGCTGCAAAAAGAGCGGCTCCCAGACTTCGACGGCTGGGACCCGCTGTGCCTGCGAGGTCGGTGGACATTAGCCGCGCGGCCTGTCTGCGCTTCAAGCCGAAGACGGCAGCGGGACGGTCAGGCAGAGCACCTCGGGCCTTGTTGCACGTGTCTGATGCTGGTTTCATTCTGCGGAGTCGGCTTTTCGCCAGGCGTGAGGAGCTCGGCTCCTGGACAGATGATCGAATCGTCACGGAGCTTGCTCGACTTCCTGAAGCCGATAGCGGGTCACGGTTGATAGCGGTGGTGCAGACGTTGATTCGGCTTTGGGCCAAGGCTCGCAGCTCGATCCCCAGGCGCTGGGCGGCTCGGACTGATCTCGGCGACGTATATAGGGTGCAGGAGAGGCGAGGCTCGCACTTCCACGGCAGCGCGGCCTTCGAGCACAGCCTCAAGGCTGCATTGGCGAAGCTGGTAGGCTGGCACAACGCTCCGGCAACTCTGGATGCTTGGAAGTGCTACGAGCCTTACAGTTCAAAAAGAAACGATGGCGGAAACTCGGCATCACAACTTTCCGCTACGGTTGGCATGGATGGTAGTAGAATCTCATCGGTCACCGCGAGTTCTGAAAGCTTTCGCCTCTTGCTCGGATCTCTGTGTCACTGGCAGGGGCTGCTGGCAGGCTTCCCCCACTTCACCTCCCTCCTCGTCCTCCTGACGCTGCTCGCCGTCCGCTGCCTAGCCAGATGGTGCCCCGAGTGCTTGTGGACGATCTGACGGTCCAGTGGGCGGGGGAGCGGGTGGAGGACGTTCGGAAACTTTGGCTTGCTGTGGCGAATTCTAAGGCTGATGTAACCTTGTGGATGCCATGGCAATGGACACTCTAGCAACCCTATCATTGAATTAAACAGGTGTTATAAATATGTAAAACATGTTATAAAAATGTTTCAAACAGGTTTTCACATATTCAATATCATGTTTGAAACATGTGTTAGGCATCTGGAAATTATTTGGCAGCACGTTTCCTCTCCATTAAGCGACCTCCACACGTGTAACCCCTTGGCCTGACCCTCCAATCTTCTGGTTTTATGTTGTTCCCATCCTACTTAAGGACCACATCCCAGAAAGAATTTCGAGCACCCAGAAAAGTGTCGAAAGAGTGTCGAAAGAGTGTCGAAACAGTGTCGGGCGAGTGTCTCCCAGGGCCCGACACGTGAAGCCCCTTGAGTTTCGGTACTTTTTTTGGCAGCTCGGAATTCTTCCTGGTGATCAGCGCTAAAGTAGGTTGGAGCATCATAATTCTGGGTCCAGGAAAGCTGGTCATGGATCGAGCAGCCGAACTGTCCAGCGGGCGTCCCAGGGCTTCGCAAGCAGCGCAGGCCTCCACGCCAAACGGGGCGTGCGAGACCCTGGGCACGAGCTACAGTCGGGGCGTTTGCCTAAGCAACCCTAAACATAAGTAGCGAGGCCCTTCTCCATAAGTTTAACTTCGATTCCCCATCGAAAACATCAGGAAAACCTGGGGCAAAATGTGGAACAATTAAGGAACACGGAACCCCTCCCCAACGAAAAGGGTTCCTTCTTCAGCGACCCGACTGCACCCGGCGCGGACCGTGCTCGGCCCAGTACAGGAAGTTGGCAGTCCCAGCTCAAAAGGCGACTTGGTGAGGCTCGAGGCCTCCGGCGAGGCGTCGGCCACCAGATCGCGCGCCTCTGGACGGTGGTTCAAAGGTGGGGTCCTGAAGGAAGGGGTCCCAAAGGGTGAGGTGCCTCAACTTGGGCTCCCAACTTCGCGCTTCGCGCTCCGCGAAGCGCGAATAACTTCGCGCTCGCGCGCCGCCTCCCCGAAGGGAGAAAAGGAGGACGAGGAGGAGGGGGAAAAGGAACGAGGACCGCGAAGCGCGAATAACTTCGCGCCCTTGAGGGCGCCCTTGCTCAAGCATCGCAAAATCCAACCTGGGAGACCTGCCTGTCCTGACGTGCCCATCCCTCGGGCCCCCAGCTTTGAACCACCGATCTGGCGCACCGATCGGTTCCCCCCCAGCGGGCCCTGGCGGGTCCCACGAGGGGGTTTAACGGGGCCCCGGGGGAGGCCCCGCCTTCCGGGTCGGCGGCACCCGCCGGAATGCCTCTGCAGTCGGCATGCGACGTCGAAACGGAATCGGAACCCATCGAAATTAGATCGGATCGGAGGAATCAAGATGAGCCCTGTGGGGGCCAACTCTCAAAGAGGACATTGCAGAGCCTCTCGCCTGCTGTTAGACGTACTCGTGTTGGGGGCACCAGACAAGCGATGACAAATGACATCATCCAGCGCGAATTCACGCCAGCTCGCTTTATGCATGTTCATCTGGCCTGGCTGGCGCCCCCCTGCCTCTGCCCAGCCCCTGAGGCGAACCCCCAACCGTTCTGGCGATGGCCTTCGCGGCGCGCACGGCTCGCAGATACCAAGATTGCGGGTGAGCCAAACGAACGACCAAGTATCCGAACCTTGCGCTCTCGGCGCAGAGTGCGCTGCGCAGACGGCCGCCCGCCCGAAGCCGCCTTTCGATTTGATGCAGCATGCATCGCCGATGCAAAACGAGCATCCGCAGTCAGCCCGCCCAGTGTAAGTATAGGAACAAACGTCGGTCCCAGAGTCAGGAGCACCACTGATGGAACTGTATGGCACGCCCGTCTTGTGCCGACTTCGGGGCTGGTTCCTGCCACCGCGGGGATCGTTCGACCTCGAACGATCGGCCGTTTTCGAAGCGTCAAGTCATCCAATGCCGACCGATTTTGGGCCGCCGCCGGCGTCCAACCTTGAACGCTGGCGGCGGGGTCGCCGCCGGTCAACGCGACGCGAACCCACCGCATCGTACAGTCATCGCGCTATCATAAGGAATGCTGAATACTGCGCCGATCCGAAAGTTTCCCCAATTTCGCCACCGTGCTCGCTGCTGCCATCTGGGGGGGCGCGCGCAGGATCAGACTCGCGGGGCCCGAGGGCGGACGGGGGCGATGTCGCGAGGGCGGAGTCGGCGCGCCGATGGGCAGCCCAGCACCTAGTTTGGCTGGAGGGGCCCAATACAATGCAAGGGCGGAGCCTGACCCCCGCCCGGGGTCGCGGGATCGGGCCCCCCTTTCACAATTTGAAAGTTTAAATCCAAAACGATGTACTGACCCGAAAATGAGCAAACGGCATTGTATTTCCTAGACAGAAGCTTTCGGGTTCGGTCATACGACGGCCCGAACAGTTTATCGACCGACCTGAAAGTGGCCAAATCCTATAGGACCTGTGCCAAGAAAAAATTCGGGTCCAGTTCGAACGACCCGAAAATGGGCAAACCGCCTAGGACTCCTTGCAAAAACATGAGGTCTTCGGGTCCACTCCGAAGAAACCGAACATGGGCAAACCGCCTAGAACATCCTATCACGAACGGGGTTTCTCGGTGGTTCCGGGCCTCGTCCGAAGGAGCCGCCGATGGGCAGACCGCTCAGGACTTCCTGCACAAGAAACGGATTCCCGGGTGAGCCACTGTCAACGGGCACGCGCCACGCGCGGGATCGGGGTTCGCACGGGGGCGCGGCTGCTGTCGCCTGTCCAGGGGGCATGCATTGCCGCGCCCTTCCAGCGTAGCGTTTGCGCTGCATTCGCGCGGCGCCGTGCCTCTCAAATCGGAACAGACTTTCGGAGCGCCGAGGTAAGGATCGAAGGGGCTATAGCTCTTGCCGCGGAGAGCCTCGGCCACGACGAGGCTCCCCGACCTCGCTCTGAGGACGGCCCCGAACACGAGCCCCTCCTGGGCCCGTGTCGGTCCTTCCTTCGGCGCCCTGACTGCGCCCCTGCCCTCCCCCCCGCGCGCGCGCGCCGCGCCTTGTCCTCCTGCGCCTTCTCCCGCTTGCCGTCGCGCTCCTCCAGGGCCCTCTGCAGCAACACCAGCCGCTTCTCCTCCGCCGGGAGGCGGGGGCGGGCAGGAGGGGCCTCGGCGGTGCCCCGGCGACGTCGCGGCAGATCAGATCTTCCTCCGGCTACACGCAGGAGTGACCTTGGGTAGGAGGGACCCTTGGTGCGCGGCTTTTTGGGGGCCGCGGGGGACCAAACCTGGGCGCGCAAGCCGCTGCTCCTGCTTCGTTTTCAGCCATCTGGGGACCCACCTGTGCCCGCACCAAAGGTCACTCCGGCGAAAGGTCACTCTTACGCCGAGCCGATTGCTCCGGCTCGCGCCGCGCCGCCGATGCGCCGGCGATGCGGCGGCGATGGGGGCGTCGGTGCCGCCGCCCTCCCTCCAAAGAACTCAGGAGTCGGGCCTCCCGGGGTCCAGCCTGGCCAAGCGTTCGAGCCGCGCCGAGCCGTGTTGACGACAGCCTGCACGGGGGCCCCGAAACAAAAACCTCACACGCAGGACGTCGTCGGCATCGTCGCTGTCGGCGTCGTCGTTGCCACCTCGGGGGTGGACATCGTGAAAATTGCCCGGGGCCAGACCTGGCGAGCGCAAGCCCTCTAACAATACGGCCGCAACGCTCTCTCGAACAGCGGTTAAAAGGGCAATTCTCTCATCGACTTGGCAGGGTGGAGAATGTACCCGCCTCCGAGTCATCTCGGAAGGAGGGGCATCAGCTCGCCGTGGGAGCCTGGGCGCACGGCAGCGGCGTCGCTGGGCCGCGGCCGCCGCGGTGACCCGCGGGCGGGCGATCCCGCGCCACCTTGCCTCCTCCATGGCGCCTCCCCGCTTCCCTCCCCTCCCATCCCTCCTGGTCCTCCCTCTCTTCTTCGCACCATCCGCGATTACTCAGCACGCTTTGTTAAACTTCTTGGAGGAGGAGGCGGAAAGCAGAGGGGAATGAAGCGCGACGAACCTCTGCAGTGCCAAACGGGGCGAGCGGAGGCAAGCAGGGAGGGCTGAGAAGGCCCGCAAAAACAACGACCTGCGGGAGAGTGGGGAAAGAACCCCCACAAGTACCAAATCCGAGCACAACTCTCCTCCCTCCCCCGAACAGGACCGCGGACTGGCCCTCCCCCCCATCCGCGCACGATCCTTTCACACACCGAACATCGGAAGTTGTTACGTCCGATGCGAGTTTCAAGCAGTGTTTGCTTCGGTGTCTCAACATGTTGCTCCCGCTGAAGCGTTAGCCTCGTTTCAGGATCGGCACTATGCTTATGTCGGGCCTGTCCCCCTACAGGGGGATCTTCGACGAAACATACAAAATACCCCCAAACATAGTCAAAACATACTCCAAACATCGTCTGGGGACTATTTTTGTTAGTATTGTTTGACCTTTTTGGAATATTGTGGGGGTATTCTTATTTGTTCGTCCAAAATCCCCCTGTAAGGGGGACAGGCCCGACTTAACACTTATGCTCCCCTCGTGCCCCAGTGCGGGCCAAGCTGTTCTGGAGCCGCAGGCTTCCTCGGCGCTGCCGCCTGGCTCCTCTGCCCCCTCCCCCCGCCCTCCCCTGTTCTCTCCCTGCTCCCTCCCGCTTCTCCGCGTCCAGCTCCTGCTGCTGCTGCTGCTGCTCCTCCTCCTCGTCCTCCTCCCTTCCGCGCCCTCCTCCTTCTTTCTTCCTCCTGCCCATCCGCCACATCCTCTCTCAGCGCACGCAACTCGCCCTCTGTGATTGCGCATGACGCAGGCGGGTCATGGGGGGGGGTCACAGTGCGCTATGACAGCCGTCGGCGGATATCGATAGAAAAGACAGCGCAATGGTCAAGACGGTCAAGGGAGGGGTGGGTGGGGTAGAATGTCAACTATGGCGTGAGAGCGCCTCCCCCCCTCACCCCGCCCCCTCCGCTCGCCCCGCCCCCGCGCCTCCTTGACGCCATCACCCCAAACCTCCGATGCCGTGTTTTTTTTTCAGCAAGGGGCTCCCGGAGCTCTGCACCACTTCGCGGGGATCGTCTTTCTCGTTTCGGAGATCGTTCCTCGACGTTCCCGGGGCCCTGTGGTGAGGGACCCCAGCCGCCGCAGACGCAGAGAAACCTCCGTCCTCCGCGTTTGGAGGCCTGGGGCCTGCGCGGACGGCGCGGGGGGGGGGAAAACTCTGCCGCAGCTGCGGCAGATGGCGGCTCTACACTTGTGGATGCCACGACAACGGACGCCCTAACAGTCCTATCATTGAAGTTGAAGTGTGTGTGTGTGTGTGTGAAATGCCCGAGAAATGCTCTAGACATGTCTTGAACATGTTCCAAACATGTTTAACACATGCTGTAGACATCTGGAAATCATTTGGCAGCGTGCTTCCTCTCCATTGCCACTTGGATCCATTGGATCGTCCTCCACAACTCTACGACGTGCCCATTCCATCCACGGATCCATCTGATCCATTCGGCAGTTGTGGAGGACGCTCCATTTGATCGTCCTCCACAGCTCTACGCCGCAGCGGCGCCACCCAGCGGCCGCAGCCGCTGGCCGGGCGGGGCCGGCGAGAGCCCCCGGGCGACGGTCGCGCGCCGCGCGAGCGGGCGCCGCCGCGGGAGGCCCGCGGGCGGGCGCCCCGGGGCTGGCTCCTGGAGCTCGCGGATCTGGCGCTCCCGGTCGGCCCAGTCGCGGAACTCCTGGGCGGGGCGCGCCGGGGCACCCTGCTCTGACAGTCCCATGGCTATGCCAGGAAAACGCTCTGAGCACGCTTCGAGCATGCTCTTTTGACATGTTTAGGGCATGTTTCGCACATGTTTTAGACACCTGGAACTCATTTGGCCACGTGCTTCCTCTCCATTGATCGTCCTCCACGACGCTACGCACACGGGTGCAGGTGCGCCTGCGAGCGCCCCGCCACACACGGGGGGCCGGCCCAGCGGCTGGGGGGAGGCGTGCTCGGCGCGCTGGCGCCCACTGGACACCTGCACCGATCCTGGCCCGGCCTGGCCAGGATCGGTGCGGGTGTCCCGTCGGCCCCTTGCGAGACAAGGGAGTGAACATTGTCGACACAGACTTCTCGAGGAGAAGAGCTGGCGGCATTTCGCCGCCCAGGGGGGAGCGGAAAAGGTGACCACCTGTGCTTGGCGATCGGGTTTCAAGGGGTGGATCTGGTCACACATCGGGCTCCGATCCTCATCTAAGCGCGATCCCTCACATCGTGAGCCCCTCTGCAGCAGAACGCTCCTCGTGGTCCTGGGAGGGGGTTGGGAGCCCGTCCAGCAGCTGGAGCTCGAAAAGCCTTTCAAAATGGAGGTGCTCATGCCCGATGGGTCTCCTGTGGGTCACGATGTGGCATGATCAATCCCCCGTAAGGATCTACTGACCCGGGTCATTCCAGACCCGGGTCAATCAAGCTTTGCAAGATCACAAAATCCTGCAGGAGCCTGCGCCCAAATCTGGGTCAATGCAACCCTGGCTCTGCAGAATCCTGCAAGATCCAACGCTCTGACTGACCTCCGTTGTTGGAAACCCGGAATGGGTACGGAAGAACTGGGTACAATGCCCAACAACAAACGCTGTCCAAAACCGACAGCGGCTGCTGTTGGGCAGGCGGCCTTTTTCCCAATCAGAGCTTGCCTCTGTAGGGGTCCTAGCGGATTCACAAGGTTTGGTGAGGTTAGCCGCCGATTTCCCGGGTGCCTGGGTGCCTTATAGCCTATAGCCCTATAGCTCCATAGCCCAATAGCCCTGAGTCCCATAGCCCTGTAGCCCTGAAGCCCTATAGCTCCATAGCCTTATAGCCCTATCGCGCTAACAAGATTATGATTGGGTTGTTCTAAGGTGTCATTGTCTTCAAAGAAAACGTCCGCGGCGGCGCGGACAACGAGTCCTGCTCAACATGAACAAGAACTGCTGTTGGGCATCGTACCCATTCGTTCCATACCCATTTCAATCCGGCAGAGGGGAAACGATCAGTGAACACCCCCCCTGCCCCCAAAACTCGAGGTTGGCACGCGCGGGGGAGACTGCGGTCGAGGTTTTTTTTTTTTTTTTTCTCAAGGGCTCAACTGCACGGGGCAAGCTCCGTACCACGGATGGGGAAGGATTCGCAGGATAGGCGAGAATGAGTCAAAAGAAAAATGGAGGCAGGACAACGGAAAGCCACTCGAGGTGGTCGAGGTGCAGGACAAAGGGAGACTGCGGTCGAGGTGCAACGCATCAGACCCACCGCCAACTTTGAACATCG
Organism: Prorocentrum cordatum; assembly: GCA_963575745.1. Taxonomy (NCBI): domain Eukaryota; class Dinophyceae; order Prorocentrales; family Prorocentraceae; genus Prorocentrum; species Prorocentrum cordatum. The sequence continues at coordinate 827,865 of CAUYUJ010014983.1, read as the reverse complement.
GGGGGAGGGGGAGGCGTTCACAGATGAATATGGCACGAGTCTTCGCCATCTTTGTCCGAGGCCTGTCCTTCCGACCGTTCGCACCGACCCCCGTCTCTTGAGCGCCCCGACCCCGCCTCTTCCTCTCGCGCCCTGGGCATCGTTTGAAAAAGCACTCCCCTTCCCCCTCCCCCCTTCCTCCTCCTCCTCCCCCTCCTCCCTCTCCTCCTCCTCCTCCTCCTCCTCCTCTTCTCCTCTTCTCCTCTTCTCCTCTTCTCCTCTTCTCCTCTTCTCCTCTTCTCCTCTCCGCCTCTTCTCCTCTTCTCCTCTTCTCCTCTTCTTCGCACCGCCTCTGGGCCCCCTGGGCCCGCGCGGAGATCGGGTGCTGCTCGCGGCATCGGGCCGCCTGTTTTGGGGCGGCGAGCCCCGCCCCATGACGCGCAGCCTCCCGTCCGTCGGCGACTGCAGTCAAAAGCCCTAAGAAGGACGGCGCGGTAAGGACGCGAGGCCCTTGGAAGCCGAAGTTGGGAGTTTTGGGGCGGCGGGCGACGAAAACCCCGAGGACGCAAGAGCAGGGAAGAGCAAGGGCGCAGGGGGTACCCAGACAAAGTCGCGCGTCCTTGTCAGGGATTTTGACTGTAGGGGACCGACTACAGAATTGATGTACCCTACGCTTGATTGTCTCGTCGAATCCACGAAGCACGCGCAGCAGGTTCCGTTGATTTGCGGGGCATGCTACGCAGGTTTCGCAGACTCGACGGAAAAATCGACCCTGGGGAAAATCATTCACGTGGTCGATCGAGATGCGAACGAAATCCGCCCGAACCGACAGCGAAGCCGAGACCGACAGGCAAGACCAGCTGGGTGAAGCATCGGGCTTGATTCGGCGATGCATCGCCAATGTGTCGGCCACAGGCCCCCGATATCGAAACCACATGTTCCTGGGCGGGATGGTCCATCATGTCCATTCAGTGGGAGATTGGGGCTCGATGCATCCCCCCCTGAGCCGATACCCAGTAGCGTTGCCTCTGAGTATTCCAAGCTCGTGCTGCTAAGGGGGAGGAGGAGGAGGAGCAGGAAAGGGAGGAGGAAGAAGAAGAGGATGAGAGGATCGGAAGAATGTGGATGGGGGAGGGGGGATTTGCTAGCCGAGCTGTTAAGCTGCGGTATTGCAGATGGCGGGCGGAATAACAGCTTCGTCCGGTGGCAGAGACAGACTATTCCAAACCCATTCTTCTGGGCCACCTCGGACCACTTCTTCCAAACCGCGTTCTCCGGACAAGCTCATCGGCGGACCAACTCCTCTGAGATGAACTCCTTCCTTAGTATTCTGCCTGCCCGAGCGCCAGCACACGGGTGCTGGTGGTGTCGCGTGTACGCAGCTATTTGAATCGTCAAGACGAAGCCAAAACGAGGAGAAAATCGGGTGAGCATAAGTCGAGAATCTCTGATAGCCAGCAACTCTGGAAGATATATCGGGCGCCGCGGCCTTCTCAGAGCGTTCCGGCGAGCTCCGAAAGCGCTCTGGAACGCTCTGGAACGGACTTATCCTCGTCCTAGCCCCGTCCTAGGATCCCCAAGGCGCTCTCTGCCGTCTCTAAACGGAAGGACCTTCGCTAGAGCTGGCCAGGACCGTCTTCCGCCTGCCCGAGCACCAGCACAAGGGTGTTGGTGGTGTCGCGTGCACACCGTTTCGATGGATCCCCAATGCGCCCTCTGCCGCCGTTCAACGGGGGGACTTCTGCTAGAGCTGGTCCAGACCGCAGCCGCCAAGCGTGCGCGGGTGCGCGTCGCGGCAACAGGCCGCCCGTGGTCTGGGAGGCGCTCCGCGCGGCCTTCCCTCCCAGCAGCGCCACCCTCCCTCCGCCTCCTCCCTCCTCCTCCTCCACCTCCACCTCCTCCTCCTCCTCCTCCTCCTCCTTCTCCTCCTCCTCCTCCTCCTCCTCCTCCTCGCCCTCGTCCTCGTCCTCGTCCTCGTCTTCCTCCTCCTCTCCTCCTCCTCCTCCTCCTCTCCTCCTCCTCCTCCTCCTCTCTCTTCCTCCTCCTCCTCTCTCCTCCTCCTCCTCCTTCCTCCTCCTCCTCCGGCTCCTCCTCCTCCTCCTTCTCCTCCTCCTCCTCTTCGTCCTCTTCTTCTTAGTATTATCATTATTGTCCTGATTCGTCTTAGTATTATTGCTATCATTGATATTATCAGCATTCGTATTATTATTATTATTTTTCTTCTTCCTCCTACTCCTCCTCTTCTCCTCTTTCTCCTCCTCCTCCCTCCTCCTCCTCCTCCTCCTCCTCCTCCTCTCCCCTTCACCCCCTCCTCCTCCTCCTCCTTCTCCTTCTCCTCCTCCTCCCTTCTTCTCCTCCTCCTCCTCCCCCTCCCCCTCCCCCACCCCCATCCCCCTCCCCCTCCCCCTCCCCCTCCCCTCCCCCATCTCCTCCTCCTCCTCCTCCTCCTCCTCCTCCTCCTTCTCCTCGGTCGATCCACACGCGGGACGCCCTCACTCGACTTGCTTATCAGAACCGCACGCGCCTTCAGGAAGCAGAGCGGTGAGACCTCCCTGAGGGGACAAGTACTGCCCCCCAGAGCGCCCACTCACTTTTGTATCACATCAGCAGATACGCATGCCCTTTCTATTCACTCGTTTCCTGACCTCTGGATCCTGGCGCCCGTAAGGCTGTGTAATCCGCCACTATCCTCCTCCTCCTCCTGCTCCTCCTCCTCCTCCTCTTCCTCCTCCTCCTCGGTCGAGTCGAGCCTCGATCGAGCCGCAAAGGGGAGGAGGAGGAGGGCGGCGCGCAGTGCTCGCGCGCGGTCCTGGGCCTCCATCAGCTGCATGCGGATCTCCATGTTCTGCTCGTCCGTGGGGGGCGGCAGCATCTGCCCGGCGCCCCAATGGGGTTGAGGGGACAGCCCAGGGGAAACAATGGGAAACACTTCAATTGACAAAGCACAATGGTCAGCGGAGGGGGGGGATCAACCATGATTAGTCTTCAGTGATGAGACTTTAACAACGACAGCAACAACGACAACGACGACAACAACGACAACGACGACGACAACCACCACCACCACCACCACCACAACAACAACACCACCACCACCAACAACAACAACAACATCAACAACAACACTATCATCAACAACAACAACAACAGCAACAACAGCAGCAGCAGAAATAACAACACCAGCATCAACAAGAACAACAGCAACAACAACAATCACTTTAGCCTCATGCGCGATGATTCCACACGAAGCATGCGACCATCATGATAACCATCTCCATCGTGGGGGACTATTGTTCTATAGCGGGATTCGTTATTCCCATTCCCAGATCTCCCGCCCAATGAGCTCTTGCAAGCACCTCCTCCGAATAATTTCAACATATCCCACCTCGAATGCGCATGCCCGTGCCTTGGTGCGCCGATGCGAGACCGCCAGTGGAGCCCCAGCCAAGGGTAAAGCCTTGGGAAGTATCGAGCGACAGGATTGCCTTGGTGGGGAGGGGGCAATCGGCGGCGAGGCAAGGACCTGGCCCTGCATAGAAAGGGAGGGAGTCTCGAGCAGGGCCGCTGCTGTTGCTGGGAGCGGCGCCAGTGCTGAAGAGAGTAGGGCGCTAATCCAGCGTAAAACACAACGAAGTCTATAGCGGGAACACTGGTTTTGTTGGGACGGCGGTTGTCGGCGGCGAGGAGGAACACCGCCTTGAGTAAGAAAGGAAGAAGCCTCGAGCGGAAGCCGTGGTTTTGTCGGAACGGGGGCTGTCGGCGGCGAGGAGCAGCACCCTCCTGAGGAAAAATGGAGGAAGCCTCGAGCGGGAACGTTGTTTTTGCTGAGAGCGGCGCCAATTCAGAAAAGAGAGTAGGGCGCCAGTCCAGCGTAAAACGGGAGGACGTCTCGGGCGGGAGCGCTGGTTTTGTTTGGGCGGCGGCTTTCGGCGGCGAGCAAGAGCACGGGCCCTGAGCAGAAAAGGAGGAAGTCTCGAGCGGGAGCGCTGTTGCTGGGGGCAGCACCGATGAGAGAAAGAGTAGCGCGCCAGTCCAAGGTAAAACGGGAAACGGTAGCGCTGGTTTTGTTGGGACGGCGGCTTTCGGCGGTGAGCAAGAGCACCGGCCCTGAGTAGAAAAGGAGGAAGTCTGGAGCGTTGTTGTTGTTGGGGGCTGGTTTTGGTGCCCACCCAAACCGCTCGAGCGTGAGCCTCATTTTCAATGAAAATGCAGCCGGCGCTGAGGCGAGAGCGCCAAAGCGCCTGGGGGGATCCAACAGTAATAATTGTTTAATATTAACATTAACAGCAGCAGGAACAACAACACACTGCTCTTCAGCGCTGTCACCTCCTGGATGATCGGCCGCTGCTGGCGCGTGCGCTCAGAGATGGAACCGCTGAGAACAATCAAAAACATTCGCGCCCCCGCTCCGAAGCTTCCTGGCACCGCCGCAGAGTAGCCAGGAGGAAGGGGAAACCGCCGAACCCACGAAAGCCATCCGAAAAGCGAGCATGATGTGACCTCGTTGTGCTCCTCCTCCTCCGCCGCCGCGCGGCTGCGACCCCACCCCTCCTGGACGAACGGCCGCTTCCGGCACGCCCGCGCGCCCGACGACGGAACCGCAGAAACATTCCAGAAGGCTTCCGAGGGCCTCCTGATGCTGCTGCTCCTCGTCGTCCTCCTCCTCCTCCTCCTCCTCGGCCTCCTCCACCTCCCTATCCTCCTCATCTTCCTCCTCCTCCTCCTCCTCCGCCGCCTCCTCCTCCTCCTCCCTATCCTCCTCCTCCTCCTCCTCCCTATCCTCCTCCTCCTCCTCCTCCTCCTCCTCCTCCTCCTCCTCCTCCTCCTCCTCCTCCTCCCTGTCATCCTCGCACGCCGGCGACGACGGCCGCCAGCCCGCCCAGGGCCCCCTCCTGGACGAACAGCCGCTTCTGGCGCGTGCGCTCGATGATGGCCAACTGGGCGCGCACTCCCGGGCGGGCGGCGGCGGCGGCGGCGGCGGGCGAGCGCTCCGAGAGCCTGCTCGACGCCCTCGCCTCTTGGGGAGATCTTTGGAGGGGCCCCGGGACACACAGATAAATACACACAAATACTCCAGATTTCGTAATAAAAGGGAGGGGGTCTGGACCCTCCAAGACAAGCCATCTCAGACCCCCCCCTGTGGGAGAACCCTCCAAAACATCGTCCCCAGACCCCCCCCAGGCACTCCAAGACAGCCTGGAAGAGACCCCCCCCGAAATGAGACCCCCCTCCCTTTATTACGAAATCCCGAGTAACAAGATTCCCCGTTGTTTCCCGTATTTTCTGGATTTCTGTCTTCCCCCCCCCACTTCCCTATTTCCCCATATTTTCCTGGGAATCGTCGATTAATTGTGTCTGTGTGTTTTTTCCCCTCCTGAATCTTCTATATCGCATCATCATACTCCATATGTTCCTTCTCGTCTTCCTCTTCTGTCGTCGCCGTCTGCATCTCTGCATCTCCTCCTCCACCTCCTCCGCTTGCTCCTCTTCCTCCTTCTCCTCCTCTTCTTCCTCATCCTCTCGACGACGACGACGAGGGGAAGGACCCAAGGGAGCAGGAATAGAGGGATGGGGCTGGAAGTTCTCGAATGGTCGTCGGAGGTTTCTGGGAGGTCTCTGGAGGAAAAACAGAGACCAAGAAAATGAGAGAGAGAGAGAGAGACAACTAAATAAAAACACATCATATCAAAAGCGGGAGATAAGATAGAGAAAGAGAGAGAGAGAGAGAAACAGACAACTCCGATGCAGTCAGGCCGCCTCCTGACCGCAAGGGGAGGGACATTGGATGCGGAAGACGATAATAGGAATGGTCTTTCTGAGGGTCTTGCAGGTTCTGCACGCTTCCAGATGGCTTGATTTGTTGCCCAAGATTGAGGGAAATTGGATGCGGAAGATGATAAGAATAATGGTCTTTCTGAGGGTTTTGCAAATTCTGCACGCTTCCATATGGCTTAATATGTTGCCAAAGATTCCAGACGGTTCCGGGAGGTGAAGTCTAGTCTGGAGGGGTTCGGGGTGTCGCTCCGCTGGGCCTCCCGGGGGCTCACGAAGGCGGCGACAGTAGCGCAGCTGGCAGCCCCCCAGGAGGCAGGGTAGGAGGCAGGCAAGAGGCACGATGCAGGAAGAGGTGGGAGGAGAGGAGAAGGCAGTAATGTTCTATTCAAAACGAGGACACAACACGAGAGCGATGGATTATTACCTTATTATTGACCAGCCCCTCTAATACGCACACACACACAAACCGGCGCCACGCCACATCCGTCGACCTCTGCGCCGTAAACTGACCCAGCCCTGGGCACCAAACCCTGCAACAACAATACGACAGCCACAACATGATGCTTCGTGGCAATCCAAGATGGCCAGAGAAGGTCTCCAGTCGGCCCCAGGGGCGCCCAAAACGGCTCGTACCACGCCTCCACGGGCTGGTACCAGAGGGCCCAAAACATCCGAGATTGGAGTCGGGACTTCCAGAATGGGGAGGAACAGCGTCCAGAGATGTTTGGGCTCCTCTCCCTTCGGATCGGCTACCACGCGCGGGGCGAGAGGCCCTCCAGAGGACCACGGGGCCCAGCAGCAACCAGGCGGAGCCTCCAGCGGCCCAGCACAGTCAGAATGGCCCAAGACAGTCAGAATCTTTGTCGACCTCTGGGCTCTGTTCGGCTGTCCGCGGGCCCACCTGGCCCTCAGTTGGCCACGCGCAGAGGGGGGCAGGAGGAGGGGGGAAGGCTCCTTAGAAACGCCCTGCTTCTAAGAAGCCTTCCCCCCTCCCCCCATACCCCATTGTGCGCGCCGCCAACTCAGGGTGGCCAACAGGTGCAAGCCGACGACGGGGCTTCGCAGTGTCTGGCCTTCTCCACAAGCTTGAATTCAACTTCGGCGACGACCATGACGAACGGGCCGGGCTGGAAGCAGGGCGCGGGCTGGACCACTGGCGCGCGGGGGGGGGCGGACGAGGAGGCGGACGGAGAGGGAGAGGAGGACGAGGAGGGATGATGTGGGAGAGGGCGGGGAGGAGGAGGAGGAGGAGGAGGAGGAGGAGGAGGAGGAGGAGGACCAGACTAAACCCGAGATGCATCAACGATGCTGCAATACACCCTGCCGTGATGCGCGCGCGCGCGATCGCGCGCGCGCGCGCGGGGCTGGGCGGCAGGCGGCAGGCGGCGCGGCCGCGGCGCCTCGGCCTCCGTTGCGGGCAGGCCCGCGCCGTACGTCAGGTTGGTGAGGGAGAGGACCTCGGGCACCTGGCGGGGCGCTCGGAGGGGGTAGGAGGTAGGAGGAGGAGGAGGGAGGAGGAGAGGAGGAGGAGGAGGCGGAGAGGAGGAGGAGCAGGAGCAGGAGCGGAGGAGAGGAGAGGAGGAGGGAGGAAAGGGGAAGAGGAGGAGGAGGAGGAGGGAGGAGGAGGGAGGAGGGGGAGGGGGAGGAGGAGGGAGGAGGAGGAGGAGGAGGAGGAGGAGGAGGAGGAGGAGGAACTGGACCCCAAGGCGGCAGAGGAGCAAAGGGTACACGAAAGAAGCATGCCCTGGCGGAGGCCCGCGCGGACCGCAAGACTCTGCGTCGGGACCAGGCGGCGGCAAGCTCGAACTCGAGCCCCAGCACACTCGAATCCCACTTCCTGGCTCTTACTGTTTTGTCCCCTACAGTGGGGGCCCGACCACAAGAAACCTGCCACAAGAAACCCAACCCTGAGACCCCAGGATGTCCATAGATTTTTGGTGCGGAGCGTCACGCTTTCCGTAGCAAAACCATCGAAACCCAAGAAACCAAGGGCACCCTGGAGGCAAGCAGGGTGCTTCTTGGCATGGGTCTCCAATGCAGTTGTACAACTTATACTGCCGTCATCGTTATCACGAGCCGAGGGGGGTCTGCGATATCCCCCACGACAGCGAACGCTTTCCTTCCGTGTACCGGGAACATGCTGAGTCCCCTGCCGCGGCCACCGCTCAGGCCTCCGCCCACGCGTTCGAGGCCCAGTCGAAACCCTCTGCTGCGCCCTCGGCACTGCTCCGCTGCTGCTCCTCCTCCTCCTCCTCCTCCTCCTCCTCCTCCTCAGTGCGCGCACGGGCTGAGCGGCAGACGCCCGCTGCGTCGGAGGACGAGGAGGGCAAGAGAGCGGAGGGGAGGGCCGCGTCGTAGTGCCAGCCGAGAGCTTGGGGGTGCGGCAGGAAGCATTGAAGACCCTCTGCGTTGAATCTTAAGTCGGGCCTGTCCCCCTACGGGGGGATTGTCGACGAAAAATGAAACATACCCAAAGAATGATTAAAAAATAATACTCCAAAAATAGTCTGGCGACTATGGATTTTAGCATATTGTTGCCATTTTGGGGCATTTTTGGGGTACTTTTCATTTTTCGTCGAAAATCCCCATGTAGGTGGACACGCCCGACATAAGTTTAATCGCATGATGGTTATTCTCATGACGATTATAATTCGATGCTGGGCACTGGGCGCCGCGTCTCTCCGTCCCGCCGAGGCGGCCCGACACACGAGGGGCTGGGCGCTGGCGCCAGCATGGCGCCCGCCTGGCGGCGGGGCCGACACCCCAAAGGCTCACCAGCGTCCTTTTTCTGCGGCGGATGTAGACTTAGGTCGGGCCTGTCCCCCTACAGCGGGATTTTCGACGAAAAATAAGAAATACCCCAAAGGGAGTCAAAAACATAGTAGAAAAAATCGCGGGCCCAACGGGCCAGAGGCGTGCTAAGATCTCCGGTAACTGGTTAACAATATTTCTAGTTCGCGCGCGCGGGGCGGCCCCTGGATCAAAAGTACCCCGAGAGGAGCCCGAGAGGGTCCCGGGAGGAGCCCGGGAGGGTCCTGGGAGACTCCCCCGGGGCCCTCAGGAGCGAGGCCCCCAAGACTGCCCAAAGGGCCCCCGAGACGCCCAAGAGCGCTCCAAGACGCCGATGATGACCCCAAGACGGCCCAAGAGGACTCCAAGTGGCCTCCAAGAGGCCTCACAAGAGGGCCCCGAGAGGCCAAAATCATAAATGTTACGATGGTTTTGGAAGGATTTGGGCCTTGTCCCCTCGGCCATCCCCTTTTCGGCCATCCGATGCTCCAAGACGGCCCAAGAGGCCCCCAAGAGCGCCCCAAGACGGGCCAAGAGGCTTCCAAGAGGGCCCCAAGAGGGCCCAAGAGGGCCCCGAGACGGCCCAAGAGGCGCCCAAGCCGGCCCAAGACGGCCCCAAGACGGCCCCAAGAGGAGCCCAAGAGGGGGACCACGAACCGAAACCTCGCGCCTTCCGCCCCAAGAGGGCCCCAGGAGGCCCCGAGAGGCCCCCAAGAGGCCCCAAGATGCCGCCAAGAGGCCCCCAAGAGGCCCCAGGAGGACCCCAGGAGGCCCCCCAGAAGGCTTCAAAAATGCCTCCCAGGCGCCCCCGAACGGCTTCTCAAAAGACACCAAGAGGCCTCCCAAAGAAGCATCTTGACGACGACCCTGTTTGGCCCCAAGAGCAACCAACGCGAAGCTTCCTCCTCCGCCTCTTCCTCTTCCTCCTCCTCCTCCTCCTTCTCCTCCTCCTCCTACTTATCTTCATCCTCCTCCTCTCCTTCTCATCCTCCCTTCCTCCTCCCCTCCCTTTCCCAATCCTCATCTTCTTCCTCCTCGGCGGCGCCACAATGGCCCCGGGCCCACGGCGAAGCAGTAGCGATCATGCAACATGGGCCGGCGGAATGAGCGAAGCGATTGAATAATCTGGGGACTATGTTTTAAATATTTGTTGACCTTTTTCGGGTATTTGGGGGGTATCTTTTATTTTTCGTCGAAAATCCCCCTGTAGGGGGACACGCCCGACATAAGTGTAGACGCAAGCAACATGCACCAGCGAACAGGTCGCATCCCCAGGCCAACAGGCCACCATGCACCGGCGAACAGGACATGCACCGGCGATCATACCTTTGGGCCCCTCCTCCTCCGCCTCCTCCTCCTCCTCTCTCGGCCGCGCCCTGCCGGATCGACACTGCATGTCTGAACGAACCGTCGAATTTACGTCGTGCCAGCGACATCCACCAGCAGAATGCCCTGGCGAACAGGCCCACACACACACACCGGCGAGCAGGACCCATCTTGGGATGCTTTTGGGGCTGTCTTGGGGGCCTCTTGAAACATCTTGTGCTCTCATCTTTGGACCCATGTTTGCCGCGCTGGTCTGTCTTGGAGTGCGGAGTGGGAGAGATGGCCCGTCTTGGAGTGCGGAGTGGGAAAGATTGCTCCATTGGTCCGCCTCTCCCTCCGCCCTGTACTCTTCGCCCGATTTGCTCGTTACTCCTCTTCCTTCTGCCCCTCCTCCTTTGTCCTTGATTTCTGCTGCCCCCTTCCACCCTGTCTTTCTCCTGCCCCCCCATGCCTCCCTACTCCCTGCTCCACCGCCCCATCCTCCTCTCGCAGCTCGTGGCGGAGACTGCCCATCACCGTCGCTGACAATCGTCGCTTGCATCGCCGCAATCATCATGCTCATAGTAGGTTGCCTGGACTGCGCATCTCGCCCAACATGGTTTCCAAGAAGACCTCAGATGCCATCGATGGCCTCCAAGACGGCGCACGCCCCCAAAGACCCCAAAGGGGTCACCAAGAGAAGGCCCCCAAGAGCAGGGCCAGATTGACAGTGCGTGACGCAAACGCTTCCACACTGGCAAACAAGACATGCACCTGCAAACAGGTCGCAACCACCGGCGAACAGGACATGCACCCGCGAACCAGCCTTCGTGCGAAAAGGGACGGTGGTGAGCCTCCTGGACCAGCTGCGCGCTGCAGCCTCAGGCGAAACAGGCCGGACCACCTCACACGCGACACCTCGGGGCTGACAATTTGAGGATGTCTTAATCGGAACGGCCTGGACCACCTCAGGCGCGGTGTCCGAGGATGTCTCAGGCGAAACGGCCCGGACCACCTTTCGTACGGCATCTCGGGGCTTAGAATTTCGAGGATGTCTCAAGCGTCACGGCCTGGACTACCTCGCGCAAAGGATCTCGGGGCTTAGATGTTCTAGGAATTCTCAGGCGAAACGGCCAATCCAGGACAACTCAGAAACGAGAGTTGTGAAGACGTCTCAGGTGAAACGGCCCAGACCACCAAATCTGTTTGAGGATGTCTCTGCTCCCCTTTCCCTCGGCTGGAGTTAGCTTCTGTCACAGAAATAGCCCCGTTCGACAAGCTGCTTGAGGAAACAACTCCCCCTCCCCTCCTCCTCCTCCTCCTCCTCCTCCTCCTCCTCCACCTCCTCCTCCTCCTCCTCCTCCTCATCATCATCATCATCATCATCACCCTCCCCCCTCCTCTCGGGTCGGGCGAAAGGGGGGGGATAGCAAAGGGGGGGTTTGAGAATCACCTCACGTAGCTGCTTTTCCCCGCGCCACCCTGCGCCGGAGGCGGCCATGTATCGAGGAATGGGACCCTCGGCGAGGCCGAAACCAGCTGCACGCAGCAAATTTCGTAACCCCCACTTCGGCGGTGGACAAACCTCCCTTTAGTGAACCTCCCTTTAGTGAAAACGGCCGGGGACCGAAAACGACGGCCCTGGACCCGCAAAAACGACGGCCGCGACGCCCCCTCGCGAACCGAACACGGCCAATTCGCTAATCGACGTGTCAGGGTAGGAGGTCTGTCCACCCCCGAGATATGCAGGACCCAGGAAGTAAGCCTGATCGATATACAGCAGGTTCGTGTCGTGCTGGCTTCGGCGCTGGCTTCTGACACCGCGGGGGGCGTTCCATCTCGAACAAGTGGCCGCTTCCGAAACGCCAGATCGTTCAACATCCACCGATTCTGGGCCGCCGGCGGCGCTCAATGTCGTCCGGCCCGATCCTCGCGACGGGCCCCGACCCCCGACGCCATGATTTTTTCATGGCGTCGACCCCCCGAGGTCTCGACCCGTTCCCCGGGACCGGTTTCTCGTCCCGAGTCCTTCTTTGACGGCCCCGAGGGCCGGCAAGGGCCCCTCAGAGGCCAAAAACAGCGAGAAACCTTCCTTTCTCGTCCCGAGTCCTATTTTGACGGCCTCGAGGGCCGGCAGGGGCCCCGAGAGGCCAAAAACATAAAAAAAAAAAAAAAAAAAAAAAAAAAAAAAAAAAAAAAAAAAAAAAAAAAAAAAAAAAACTCCCGCCGCGATTTCTTCACAACTCGAGGGGGTCTTTGGGGGCCCGGCGGGGCCCGAGGGCCGATAAGGGCCCCCAGAGGCCAAAAACAGCGAGAAACCTCCCGCCGCGATTTCTTCATCACTCGAGGGGGTCTTTGGGGGCTCGGCGGGGCCCGAGGGCCGGTGAGGGCCCCTCAGAGGCCAAGAACAGCGAAAAACCTCCCGCCGCGATTTTCTCACGCCTCGAGGGGGTCTTTGGGGGCTCGGCGGGGCCTGACTTCAGATCCGCCCTACTTTGGCTTTTTTTCCAATTTAAAATTGCGTCGGGAATCCACCTATAAGAGGCCGAAAAAGTAGGGCGGAAATTGCTGCACCCAACATAAAATAGCGCGGAAATCCACAGAAACAGCAACAGAAAAGTAGGGCGGAAACTGGCATCAGCGGGGCTTGAAAAATAAGGCGGAAATTCCAAGCCCTACTTACGAATTTCCCCAAAGTAGGGCGGATCCGGAGTCAGGGGGGCGGGCGATTTCTTCCGAGGGCCCGTGAGGGCCCCCAGAGGCCAAAAACAGCGAGAAACCTCCCGCCGCGATTTTCTCACACCTCGCGGGGGTCTTTGGGGGCTCGGCGGGGCCCGAGGGCCGGTGAGGGCCCCCAGAGGCCAAAAACAGCAAATAAAAAAACAAAAAAAAACCTCCCGCCGCGATTTCCTCATCACCTCGAGGGGGCCTTTGGGGGCTCGGCGGGGCGGGCGCCTGGTCCGGCCGGACGAAGTACTCCGGGGAGAAGGGGTCCTCGCGGGCGGCGGAGCCGCGGAAGGCGGCCGGCCGCGCGCCGGAGCAGCACATTATTGGGGGGGGGGGCCGCGGGGGGCGGCGGGGCGAGAGGCGAGACGTTTGGGGGGGGGAAGGGGTGGGGAGGAGGGGGAGAGGGGCTGGGAGGAGGGAGGGAGGAGGGAGGGGCCCAGACCCCCTCGAGTAATGAAAAAATCACGACGGGAGGTTTTTCCTAATTTTCGGCTTCCAGGGGCCCTCACCGGGCCTCGGGAGCGACAAAAAACGACTGAGGATGCAAAGCCGGCCATGGGGAAAGGGTCGGGACCTCTGGGGGTCGACGTAATGAAAAAATCATTACGGGAGTCTGGGGAGGGAGGGAGGGAGGGAGGAGGCCAGGGAAGGGAGGGGATGAGGGGGAGGAGGGAGGGAGGGAGGGAGGGAGGGAGGGAGGGAGGGAGGGAGGGGAGGGGGAGAAGAAGGAGGAGGAGGAGGAGGAAGACCAATGTTAACCGAAGACTCACCAACGATGTTGGAATACACCCTCCCTCCAGGCTCCCTCTTCATGAGCCCCTACAAAAGTTCATTTCCAATGGAGGAATTGCCCCGTAGGGGGACAACCGCGTGAAAATCCTGGACCGTCACAAAACACAATCCTCAGAAGTCCCAACGCCACGAATTAACCTGACTGGCATGTCTTGGCGATCCTGGATCGTGCCGGAACACTGCTCCAGGGACTTCAACACCGCGAATCAGCGTAGCTGTTGCGCCCTGGTGATCCTGAATCGCTCAAAAACACAATTTCCGGTACATTCACAATGAATACATTGAAAATCGCGATGTTTAAAATGAGAGTGCGCGGCGCTAGGGCGAGAACCACATTTTGGAAACAACCCGCCTTCAATCCGTGAAACTCTTGCACATGTTTGGAACGAATGTGCGCAACGCTAGAGCGAGCACCACAGAAAATGGCCCGCCCTCAATCCGTGAAGCTCTTGCAAATTTTCGGAACGAATGTGCGCGGCGCTAAAGCGACAGCCACATTTTGAAAACGGCACACCCCCAACTCGTGAAACTCTTGCAGTTTTTGAATCCGAATGTGCGCGGCTCTGAGGCGAGAGCTACATTACCTAACAGCGAAGACTGGTAGGTTTCTAGTGGTGTCAAAAGAGAGCAGCACATTACTCCACGGGGGGGTCTGGGCAGCCGTTGGGGAGGTGTTGGGGGGCAGTTGGGGGGCCGTTGGGGATTGCCGGGGAACCTCGTTTTTCGCAAACAGTCACACACTTCGTGCTCTTCGACCTCCCAGAACTCCATTCTTCGACCTCCCAGAACTCCATTCCCGGGCCACATTCTGAATGCCCGGAGCCAACTGTAGGCCACTTCGTGGTCTTCGAGTTCCCAGAACTCCATTCCCGGGCCACATTTTGGATGCCCGGAGCCAACTGTAGGCCACTTCGTGGTCTTCGAGTTCCCAGAACTCCATTCCCGGGCCACATTTTGAATGCCCGGAGCCAACTGTAGGCCACTTCGTGGTCTTCGAGTTCCCAGAACTCCATTCCCGGGCCACATTTTGAATGCCCGGAGCCAACTGTAGGCCACTTCGTGCTCTTCGAGTTCCCAGAACTCCATTCCTGGGCATGATTTTGAATGCCCGGAGCCAACTGTAGGCCACTTCGTGTCTTCGAGTTCCCAGAACTCCATTCCCGGGCCACATTTTGAATGCCCGAGCCAACTGTAGGCAACTTCGTGCTCTTCGACTTCCCAGAACTCCCCTGGGCCACATTTTGAATGCTGAGGCAGGCTGATGCTGCGGTGAGGCAGGCTGAGGCAGGCTGAGGCTGAGGCCGAGGCTGAAGGCTGATGAGGCTGAGGCTGAGGCTGAAGCAGGCTGAGGCTGAGGCTGAGGCAGGCTGATGCTGAGGCAGGCTGAGGCTGAGGCTGAGGCTGATGCAGGCTGAGGCTGAGGCAGGCTGAGGCTGAGCCGAGGCTGAAGGCAGACTGAGGCTGAGGCTGAAGCAGGCTGAGGCTGAGGCTGAAGGCTGAGGCTGAGGCTGAGGCTGAGGCAGGCTGAGGCTGAGGCTGAGGCTGAGGCAGGCTGATGCTGAGGCAGGCTGAGGCTGAGGCTGAGGCTGATGCAGGCTGAGGCTGAGGCAGGCTGAGGCTGAGGCCGAGGCTGAAGGCAGACTGAGGCTGAGGCTGAAGCAGGCTGAGGCTGAGGCTGAGGCAGGCTGAGGCTGAGGCTGAGGCAGGCTGATGCTGAGGCAGGCTGAGGCTGAGGAGGCTGATGCAGGCTGAGGCTGAGGCAGGCTGAGGCTGAGGCCGAGGCTGAAGGCAGACTGAGGCTGAGGCTGAAGCAGGCTGAGGCTGAGGCTGAGGCAGGCTGAGGCTGAGGCTGAGGCAGGCTGATGCTGAGGCAGGCTGAGGCTGAGGCTGAGGCTGATGCAGGCGAGGCTGAGGCAGGCTGAGGCTGAGGCGAGGCTGAAGGCAGACTGTGGCTGAGGCTGAAGCAGGCTGAGGCTGAGGCTGTGGCAGGCTGAGGCTGAGGCTGAGGCAGGCTGATGCTGAGGCAGCTGAGGCTGAGGCTGAGGCTGAGGCTGAGGCTCTGATGCAGGCTGAGGCTGAGGCAGGCTGAGGCGAGGCCGAGGCTGAAGGCAGCTGAGGCTGAGGCTGAAGCAGGCTGAGGCTGAGGCTGAGGCAGGCTGAGGCTGCCTGAGGCAGGCTGAGCTGAGGCTGAGGCTGATGCAGGCTGAGGCTGAGGCAGGCGAGGCTGATGCCGAGGCTGAAGGCAGACTGAGGCTGAGGCTGAAGCAGGCTGAGGCTGAGGCTGAGGCAGGCTGAGGCTGAGGCTGAAGCAGGCTGAGGCAGGCTGAGGCTGAGGCTGAGGCTGCAGGCTGAGGCTGAGGCCGAGGCTGAAGGCAGACTGATGCTGAGGCTGAAGCAGGCTGAGGCTGAGGCTGAGGCAGGCTGAGGCTGCAGGCTGAGGCTGAGGCTGAGGTGAGGCTGAGGCTGAAGCAGGCTGAGGCCGAGGCTGAAGGCAGACTGAGGCTGAGGCTGAAGCAGGCTGAGCCTGAGGCTGAGGCAGGCTGAGGCTGAGGCAGGCTGAGGCTGAGGCTGAGGCTGATGAAGGCTGAGGCTGAGGCAGGCTGAGGCTGAGGCCGAGGCTGAAGGCAGACTGAGGCTGAGGCTGAAGCAGGCTGAGGCTGAGGCTGAGGCAGGCTGAGGCTGAGGCTGAGGCAGGCTGATGCTGAGGCAGGCTGAGGCTGAGGCTGAGGCTGATCAGGCTGAGGCAGGCTGAGGCTGAGGCCGAGGCTGCAGGCAGACTGAGGCTGATGCAGAGCAGGCTGAGGCTGAGGCTGAGGCAGGCTGAAGCTGAGGCTGAGGCTGAGGCTGAGGCAGGCTGAGGCTGAGGCTAATGCAGGCCACTGCGACTGTCATCGCGAATGCGACTACGACTGCGAGAACAGCAGAACTCTACAACTGGATTCTCATCTGAATCTTAAGGGGGATGCTTCCAGATATGCTCCTACACATCGCTGTTAGGTTGCTTTGCCGGGATAATTTTGAAAATGTCCCGCCCTCAAGATGTGAAACTCTTGCGAGCTTTGGAAGCGAATGTGCGCGGCGCTGAGCCATGTGCTGGTTTGCATTGTTGCTTCGATTTCCTTTGGTGTTGCTTTGCGTAGCTTTGGGCTGGAAACTAGTATCGCGCTGTTTTGTGCTGCTTAGCGATACCTTTATTGCGCTGCAGCACTTCGATCTCTACTCTGCATTGCATCACATTGTATTGGTATGTTTTGCTGTTCATCGCATTGCGTCGGAATTCTAGGTGGAGACATCACCGCGAAACTTCGATAAATCGAAAGGGGGTTCCCAAGGAGGGCCCTGGGGAACTCAGTCTCGAAACAATGCTGGCCCTCTTGCGCCAGAAGAGCTAAAACAGAAGAGCTTTGGACGCGGGAAACCTTCAGCCTGGAGGTGCCAGAGGGATGGAGAAGTCAGAGGGTAGGCAGTGCGGAGGGAGTCGAGGGGCATAACGGAGGGAGGGAGGCAGCAGGCAAGGGGAGGGGAAGGAGGGACGGAGGAGGGAGGGAGGGAGGGCACAGGGAGGGAGGGAGGGAGGGAGGGAGGGAAGGAGGAGGGAGCGACGGAGGGAAGGAGGGAGGGAGGGAGGGAGCGAGGGGAGGGGAGGGCCAGGAAGCGGGGGAGGGCGGCACAGGGAGAGCGCCACGCGCGGCCAGCCCGCCGGCTCTCCAGCACAGCGCCCGCCCCGCTGCGCGGCTCCCCGAGGCCCGGCAGACGCACGAGGCACCCGCGCCGCCACCGCCACGGCGCCCTGCCAGGGCCACCTGCATGGGGCCCCGAGGCGGGGGAGGCCCTGCACTGCGTCGAGTCCTGGAGCCCAGGGCGGCCCTGACCGGGCACCGCGGCTCCGTGCGGGTGCCTCTTCGGGAGCGGCCAAGAGGGGGGTGTCCAAGAGGGGGGGGTGCAAATCATGACCGGCGGCATGTGCGCGGCCCAGCGGGGGGGGCCAGGGACGTAGTGGAACAAGAAGAGGTGCCATGAAATCTGGGGAGATACCATGGCCCTCGCCATGATATCCATCCCCCCCCCCAGTCATCACCCCCCTCTTTTCCGCTCCCGACCTCTGCGAGCGGCAGTGCTCACCTCGGTGCCGGGTCCAGGATCTTCCAGAGGATGCCGCCGAGGCAGACCGGCAGGATCGTGCAGCCGACGAGCAGCAGGCCCAGCGCCGGCAGGCGCAGCGGGAGGCCGGCGCCGCCGCGCTCGCGCTCGCGCGCGGAGAGCCGCAGGTACAGGAAGGCCGGCATGATGAGTGCGATGGTGTTGCTGCCCACGGCGCCCACGATCGCCAGCGTGATGCCGAGCTCTTGGAACGCGGACGCGAGGGCCACGGAACCGAGCAGTATCGCAACAGTGGTGCCGCGGCGCCAGTATCGCTCCTCCCTCCGGTGGAAAAAGCGCCCCTGCACATTCTGGGCAAGGATCATCACCGAGCGGCGACACGGGTGCAGCTGCAGAGGGTAGGTGAAGACCACGGCTATCATGACCAGTCCACGGCCCGCCAGCAGGAGCAAGCTGTCCGGCAGGTCGAGGAGGAAGTTCGGACCGAGTCCACGACCGAACCTCATATACCCGCCGCAGGCTGCGAAGGAATAGATGATCCCGCCGGCGCCGGCGCCGGCCACCAAGATGAGGTCGAGCCTACCGACGGTGCGCCCGCGGAGCTCCGTCGCAATGGAGAAGAGGTTCTGGTGGCAAGTGAAGCTGAAGATGAATATGGGCAGTGAGGTGGCCACCGCCCGCAGGTCCAGGTCTGCCGGCGGGAGCAGCTGCCACTCCCGCCCCGAGCCCGCTGCCGGCGGCGGCGGCGCGGGGAGCAGGCTCAGAGAGTACAGGACCACGAGCACGACGACGTAGAGCCAGGCAGATATCGCGAACAGGTTCTGCGACGCGGTCTTCGTGATGCGCTTGTGGAAGACCGTGGGCGCGATGACAGCGCAGGCGACAAAAGCGATCACGCATCGGCGCACCTCTTCCTGGCTCGTGTCCCACATCGCAATCTCCAAAACGAGCTGCGCCCCTATCTGCCCAACGACCTGCAGGTAACTCGTCGCTACCCCAAAGCACTTCACGGCGATCGCCGCATCCACCACGTGCCGAGCGCACGGCGCCACCGCACAACAAGCCCCGTAGAAGGTGATGTCGGCCGGGCCTTGTGAGCCTTCCGTGAGCGCGATGGCAATCACCGACAGCAGGTGGAGCGCGAACGCGGCCAGCAGCCCCGCGCCCCACAGCATGGTGGCGCCGAGCGCCAGCCCGACCGTGGACACGGCCCAGGGCAGTCCCAGCAGGCCGACCCCGAGCAGCGTGTTGGTCAGCACGCACCAGGAAGAGAAGATGCCCGCCACTGGCTCCTTGTGCTGGGGCTCCGGCAGCTCCAGCAGCGGGGCCTCCGGCTCTCCGCACACCGAGGGTGCTGGCGACGCCGCGGGCGAGCACATGGGGTCCACCAGGTGGGTCGTCGGGGAGAAGAACGCCACCGGCGAGCGGAATGATGGCGCTGGGTGGCTGTCCAGGGGAGCCCATGAGAGGGGGCCGCCTGCGCCAGCAAACCTAAGCCGGGATCGGCCAAGGTCTGGCCAGGTCGGGGCAGATCAGGCCAGCTTGGGCCGGATCTGGCCAGCATCTGGCCAGCATCTGGCGAGGAGGTGCGAACAATAGGAGCCTCCACAGCTGAAGCGACGTGGCCGGGAGGTGCAATCAAATTGAACATTCTTGCTCCCGTGGACAGCCACCCAACTGGCGTCAAGTCAGGCTCCGTCCTGAAGTTGGCGACGTCTGCGGTACACGTAGGCGTGCCAGAGGGCGTCTCCTGACTCGGCTCCACACGGGGGTGCCAGCAAACGGAGAACCTCTGGAAAAACAAACGTGGGAGACCTGGACCATTCTGTGGAACCCACCAGGTGCACCAGGCAGGCAGTGGATTGAGAACCCCCAGGGACGCGCCAGCAAAGCCGGGGAGTGTCTGGAAGGCCTCCGGAGATTCGGGCCGGGCGAAAGGGGGGGATAGCAAAGGGGGGGTTTGAGAATCAGCCCACGGAGCTGATTCTCCTGGCGCCTCCCGGCGCCGGGAGGCGGCCATGCATCGAGGAATGGGCCCGTCGGTGGGGCCGAATCCAGCTGCATGCAGCAGATTTCCCAGACCCCCGACGTCATGATTTTTTCATGACGTCGACCCCCCGAGGTCTCGACCCATTCCTCGGGACCGGTTTTTCGTCCTGAGTCGTTTTTTGACGGTCCCGAGGGCCGGTAAGGGCCCCCAGAGGCCAAAAACGGTGAAAAACCTCCCGTCGCGATTTCTTCATCACTCGAGGGGGTCTGGGGACGCGCCAGCCAAGCCGGGGAGTGCCTGGAAGGCCTCCGGAGGTGCCGCGGGGGCTGCAGCCCCTCCCGAGGCAGGCGCCCCCGCTTCTGGCCATCGCTCGGACGTCCATTCCCTGTGTTTTTGGGGGTTTCGGGCGTGGTTTTTTTTCGCCGAGTGATCAAGAATGCTCCTCGATGGTCCTCGCCGAGGAAAAAACGCACACGTCCGAGCGACGCCAAGGCTTCGGAGCCGAGCCGCCGGGCGCGCGGGCACGGCCGGACCGATCGGCACGCACGCCCTCGCCGCGGGCAGAGGCGCGCGCCGGCGGGCCGCGCCCGCCGCGGAGGCCCTGGGCGGGGCGGGAGCCCTGGATGGTCTGTAGGCGGGCGCTCTCCATGGATGACTTTTGTGGCCGGCTGCGCACACACTGGCCATCGCTCGGACGTCCGTTTCCTGTGTTTTTTTTGGAGTTTCGTGTGTGTGTTTTTTCTTCGCCAAGTCATCAAGAATGCTCCTCGATGGTCTGGAGATGGTTTGTAGACGTTGGAGGCCTGGAAATGGGCACCAACACCAACACAGGGGTTTGCCTCCACAGGGGGAGGATGGTCCTAGATTTCGGTGTGGGTGGTAATGGTTCGATCACCTTGGAGGCCAGAATGCTACCACCGTCACCGAGGTCGGGATTTTCTTCCCTCGGTGGAGGCACACCGCCGATGTTGGTGTTGGCGTCAATCTCTAGGCTTGCGAAGACGGCAGCCCTGGATGCCTTGTAGCCGGCTGCGCACGCAAGGAGTGGCCATCGCTCGGACGTCCATTCCCTGTGTTTTTTGGGGGTTTCGTGTGTGTGTGTGTGTGTGTGTGTGTGTGTGTGTGTGTCTGTGTGTGTGTTTCGCCAAGTGATCAAGAATACTCCTCGGTGGTCCTCGCCGAAGAACAAACGCCCACGTCCGAGCGACGCCAAGACACAAAAAAGTGGCCCTGGGCAGGAGCGGCCCGTGGTGCGCGGCGTCTTTTCGGGGGGCGCGCTTGGGGGCCGGGCCCGGGCGCGCAGGCCGCCGCTGCCGTCGCACCGCGTGCCGCGACCGGGGGCCCCCGGTGAGTAGGCCCGCGCCACGGGTCACTCCGGTGGAGGGTTCACTCTTGCGCGTGGTCGACTCAGGGTCAGGTCGGGCCTGTCCCCCTACAGGGGGAGCTTCGACGAAACATAGGAAATACATCCCCCCCGAAAAAAAAGCATCAAAAAATAGTCCAAACATAGTCTGGGGACTTTTTTTGAATATGTTTTGCCCTTTTTGGGACATTTTTAGGGTATTTTCTGTCTTTCGTCGAAAATCCCCCTGTAGGGGGACACGCCCGACATAAACTTAGGGGGGCTCCCCCCAGAACCGGCTTTCCGTCCTGAGCCATTCTTCGATGGCCCGCAGGGCCCGGGGAGGGCCCCCAGAGCCCCAGGGCGGCGCAGGATCTCCAGGACCCCTCTCCTCCAGGACAGGCGCCGAGCGCGTGCACACGAACGACCGCGCGCAGACGCCGCGCGGGGGCGGAAGCCGCTGCCCGCGAGCGCGCAGGGGCACGCACGCACACGCGCACGCCCTCCGCGCTCGCGCGCGCACGCACGAGGCCACCGCGCGCCGGAGGCTCACGTAGCGCGGGGCCGCGCGCACGTGCACGCGCGCGGGCGGGCCCCTGGTGGTCTCCAGGCCCCGCAGGCGGAAGGCCGCTGCCACCTGCGCGGCCGGCGGCGCCATCGCTCCCGGCCCCACCGGCGCCGGGCGCCGGGGGGGTGCCCTTCCCCTCCGCCTCCGCCTCCGCCTCCGCCTCTGCCTCCCTCCTCCGCCTCCCTCCTCCTCCTCCTCCGCCTCCCTCCTCCTCCTCCTCCTCCTCCTCCTCATCCTCCTCCTCCTCCTCCTCCTCCTCCTCTCCTCCCTCCTCCCCCTCCTCCTCCTCCCTCCTCCTCCTCCCCTGCCTCCCTAGTAGTCCAAGAACCGGGCTGGGGGCTCGCGCCGCACGTGCGCCCGCCAACCCGCGGTCCCCTCGCCTGTGTGGTCTTCCATCGGGGCGAAACGCACCTGGAAAAGATACATTGTGGCGGGTGCGCCGCATGAATAGTGGCCCTGCTGTGTGCCGCGCTCCGCGCCCAGCGGGGCCTTGGCACGGTGCAGGCGCCCTCCCGGCGGAAGCGCGGGGGGTCTGTGCACCATCCCGGGGCCCGGAGGGAGCCCGGCCGGGCCTGCTGCGGAATCGAGGGGTATAACGATCGGGGGGGGGCTGGCATGGGGGGGGGATGTCCTCAGCCTGGAATGGCGATGCGATCGCCGCGATGTCCGGCGATAGGGCCGCTCCGTATACAGTCGGGGCGTTAGACCTAAGGAACCCTTAAGAAAGGGAACGAGGCCCCTTTATTCCCATGAGATGAAACCATCATCGATTCCATTTGCCTGTCGAAAAACATAAGTAATCCTAGGCAAGCTGTGTAAAACTTAAGGAACGCGGAGCCCCCTCCCCAACGAATAGGCCCCTCCCCAACGAATACGGTTCCTTCTTCAGGGCACCTACTGTAGCTAGTCCCGCACCTTCCTGTGGCGGGTTGGGGGCCATCCGAGCCCCCCGGCGGCGATCGCTTGGGCGATCGGGGCCGACGCATCCCCCCTGGTGCCCCATCCCCCCCCCTGCCTCTACCCATGCCCCCGAGGAAACCTTGTCCTAGAGTAGGAGTGCATTAGGAGAAGTGATGAGAAAGGGAGGAGGGAGAGGAGGATGAGGAGAGATGAAGAGAGAGGAGGAGGCGAGGAGGAGAGAGGGAGGAGGGAGAAGGAGGAGGAGAGAATGGAGGAGGAGAGATGGAGGAGGAGGATGGAGGAGGAGGAGGAGGAGGAGGAGGAGGAGGAGGAGGAGGAGGAGGAGGAGGAGGAGGAGCCTCAGGCTGGGTCGCCCAGCTTCGGGCCTGGCGCGCCGCGCGGAGGGGCGCGGTGCCCCACAGCCGGCCAGGGCAGCTCCAGAGGCCCGGCCCGCGCAGCGGGATCATCTTCGCGCCCCTGCGGCTGACCTGGCTCAGCGCGCACCCCTGATGGCGAGAGAGAGGGTCGAGAGGAACTGCTGGTAAGGTTTGCGTTTCCTTCTGTCAGCTCGTTTCCTCAAAAAGGTCAGAGCCCATTATTCTGCGAAGTGCAGCGGCCTTCTTGGCTCGATCCCCTGTGCGATGTTTGCATGCCCATCGCGCGCGGTTTGGACGACTTGGCGGACGAAAGAGACGCCCCGCGCAAAAGCAGGAACACAACTTTCAGGAAACATGTGCGCGGCCCCGAGGCGCGACGCCGCGTCTCGCTCCCGCTACAGAATTCCTGGTTACACGGTTACGCGTATGCCTCTGCGTCCACGAACCGAAAGTGGTTACACGATTCCACTATACAATTGTAAATTGGCCGCCCTCTGATAAAGTTAGGAGATGAAGAAAGAAAAAAGAAAAAAATAATAAAAACAAAAAAAAAAAAAAAAGGAAGAAAGGGAAGGGCAAAAGAGAACGGAATGTGAGAGAAGAGAATTGGAGGAAACGGGAAGAAGCGAGATAAATAGAGAGAGAGAAATGACATACCTACATTTATAGTTACACATGGAGAGAGAGAGAGAAACACACAGAGAGAGAGAGAGAGAGCGAGAGAAAGAGAGATAGAGAGAACAATAAAGAGAGATAGAGATAGAGAGGAGAGGCGAGGCGAGGAGAAAAACGAAGTAGCGATGATGAGCGATGTTATCGGAATGCGTGCTCTGCATGTGCATGGCTTCTTGTTCGTGTCAGTGCCCATTTTTCGCATATCATTACATGGAGTCAACATCAATATGTGATTACACCGGATAGATTCGCCAGGGCAAGAGAGTAGCAACACAACAGTGCTTGCACTTTAGGAGTCATGGTTTCTTATTATTATGTTGTTTCTTCTTCTTCTTCTTCTAAATAAGTGACCCTGTCGGTTTGGCGGCCGAATGCTCGCCGTCGCCGCCTGGTTGCCGCCTCGTCACCGCCTGCCGTCTGGGCCTGAATGTCGGTTTGGCGGCTCCGTGCTCGCCGTCGCCGCCCCGTCGCCGCCTCGTCGCCGCCCGTCGGTTGGGCCTGATTGCCGATCTGGCGGTTCCGTGCTCGCCGTCGCCGCCCCGCTGCCGCCTCGTCACCGCCCGTCTCGTCTGGGCCTCGATGTCGATCTGGCGGCTCCGTGCTCGCCGTCGCCGCCCCGTCGCCGCACCGCCACGTAGATTCTCCGTTCTGAGAGAAGAATGGACTCGACCCCCCCCCCGAATTAACGGGCCACCTTTTCGAATTGCGAATTATGTATGTTTCTGCCCCATCGTCCATCCAAAATATGAACTTATGTTAACCCAGCCAAACCGGTATCGTCCCCCCCCGTCATCCTCTGCAGAAAATTCTATGCGCGCACACCCGTTTTTTTTGTTTGTCTTTTTCTTTTCAAAATTCATAATTTTGCAAGAGCCCATTGCCAAACATTTAAAAAAAAATGCACACACGCGCGTTGTCGCGCGCGCATGCCAAAATCCTTCAAAAACCGTCGGTTTCGGAAGGATTTGAAAATCGGGGTTCCAAACAGAAAAAAACATACAACAACAGAGGGGCTCGCAACACTGACTTTTTAAAAAACCTTACGCGCGCGCTTTTGCGAAATCTTAAAGAAACCAATAGGTTGTTCAAGCTTTGTAAAAACTGCTACCAAACGGAACCCTCTGCAACAAACGGGACGAAGTGCAGGCGCGCGCGTCGTCGCGCGCGCATGCCGAAGTCCTTCAGAAACCTTCGGTTTCGGAAGGATTGAGAAATCGCACCCAAAACCATGCAACAACACGAGGTTTCGCAAAACGGATTTTCAACAAAAGCATGCGTGCGTGCTCTTGCGTCGTCCTCGTCGTCGTCGCCGTCCTCCCTCCTCCTTCGTCGTATCGTCGTCGCCGCCGCCGTCGTCCTGTTTTTCCTCGTCGTCGTTGTCGTCGTGGCGTCGTCGTCGTTTCCGTCGTCGCTGTCGCCGTGGCCGTCCTTCCTCGTCGTCTTCGTCGGAGTTTTGTCGTTGTCCCTCTATTTCGTCGCCGTCGTCGTCGTCGTCGTCGTCGTCGTCGTCATCCCTCCTCCTTCGTCGTTGTCGTCGTCGCCGTCGTCGTCCTCCCTCCTCACTCGTCGTCGTCGTTTTCGTTGGCGACGTCGTCGTCGTCTTCGTCATCGCCGTCGTCGTCGTCGTCGTCGTCGCCGTCGTCGTCGTCGGCGTCGTCGTCGTCGTCGGCGTCGTCGTCGGCGTTGTCATCGTCGTCGTCGTCAGCGTCGTCGTCGTCGTCGTCGGCGTCGTCGTCGGTGTTGTCGTCGTCGTCGTCGAAGTCGTTGGAAGCCCGCCCGCAACATCTACCGTGGTCGACGTTGCCATGATACCTCGCCTGCCCAAGTCGCCGACTCGCAATGAAGTGCCTGCTGGTCTGTGCCCAACGATCAGGGCCGCCCCGGCCGCATCGGTCGCGCCAAACCAGCTGGCCGCTGCGCGCGCGTGCTACATCCCATGTTCTTGCACATCCCATTGTTCTTGCACACATCCCACCCACCCACCCACAAATTGGCTTGCAAAACCCACGCGGTGGCGATTGCGATAAGTGTTTGGCGTTAGCTGCTCCATCTCTGCGGCCGCGCCAACCCAAGCACGCACAACGGCCAGCTAGTTTGGCGCGACTGACGCGGCCGCGGTGGCGCTGACCGCTGGGCACATCCCAGCTGGCACTTCACTGCGAGTCGGCGAACGGGGCGGGCGCGGTATCATGGCAACGTCGACAACGGTAGGCACGATGATGATAGTAGCGATGCTGGTAACGATGTTGACAACGACGACGGCGCGGCAAGTGCGGGCGCCGATGCTGATCACGCCGTCGGCGTTCTCGCGTCGGTGATGAAGGTTTTGGAAGGAGTTCGACATGCGCGCGCGGCCGACGCGCGACAGTGGCCCGCATGTTGTTATGTGACACGGATCGTGCCCCCCCCGAGCACGCGCGCAAGGGCGTGCGAATGATGTCCGCATGCGGCGCCAGAGGTCCGCTTGGCAAAATTCCATGTACATGTCGGACAACCTATTGTTTCTCAAAAAGGAGCGCGAGCACACGCTTTGTGAAAACTGATGTTGCGAAACCATGTGTTTTTGTACTTGCTTTAACCATTCGATGTTGCATTCGCTACGGTACCAAAAAGGTGTTGGTGGATTCCGGCATGCGCGCGCGACGACGCGAGCGCGCACTTCGTCCATGGTTTGAAAATCCCACCAGCCCTCTGGGCGTCGGTGGTTTAGAGCGTTTCCTCTTCCACCCCTCCTTCTTCCCCTTCGGGGAGGGGTTTACCCCTCCCCCTACCCCCTCCCCACTGACCTGGACAGGGGGTTCCGCGGCGCGCTGGAGCGCCCAAGATCGACCCCTGGGAAGGCAAAAATTCGACACCCCTCACGAGGATCGTGGCTCTTGGGGGGGGGCTCTAATTAAGGAACCCCTCTTCTTTGATCGATTTCCTCCACGATGGCCGCAAGAGGCCCCCAGGATGCCCCAAGAGGCCGCAGGATGGCCCCAAGATGACCCCAAGAGGCCCCCCAAGAGGCCCCCAGGAGGCCCCCAAGAGACCCCCAAGAGGCCCCAAGAGACCCCCCAAGGCACCCGAAGTGCTCCCAGAAGGCCCCAAGATGGCCCCAAGAGGCCCCAAGAGGCCCAGGAGGCCCCAAAGAGGATCCCGAACGGCCCACAGAGGCCCCCCCGAGGCACCCAAGACGCCGAAAAGCTCCTCAGGACGACCCTCTACTCGCCTGGGCGTCGTTTCTGGACGGGCTGGTGGGGATACGCGAAGCGTCTAGAATTTTGAATACTGCATGGTTTCCTTAAGATTTCGCAAGAGCGCGCGCACAAGTTTTTTTGAAATTCGCGTTGCGAAACCATGTGTTTTATATATGTTGGTTGGGCACTCGGTTTCGAAATCCTTACGTCACCGAAGGTTTTTGAAGGATTCCGAAATGCGCGCGCGACGACGCGCGCGTGTGCACTTCGTTTCATTTGTTGCAAAAGATTATTGGGAACTAATAAACTTTGATAAACGACTGTGCGCGCATAGCCTTTCTTGCAAAAGATGACGGGGGGGGGCGATACCGTTTGGGCTGGAATGGTACGAACTCATATTTAGGATGGACGATGGGGCATAATCATATGCACATTGCAAAACGAAAAAGGGGGGTCGATAATCCGGGGGTGAATGGTAGACTCTACTCCCCTTGTTGAAAAGAGAACCGACGCGGTGTAATATATGATATGCCATTCACTTTGGCCGTCTTGAAGCTGTCCTCTCCACTGCTCGTGTAAACATCGATCCCACCCTCCCACCCGCAACTTGGTTTGCAAAACCCATGCAGGACCGAGCACAGATATCGCTCCGGGGTCGTCTTGGAGCCCTCGGGGGCGTCTCAAGAGCGCCCCAAGAAGGCCGGAGAAGCAAAACGGCCGACGACGACGACGACGACGACGACGACGACGGCGGCGACGACGACGACGCCGACGTCGACGACGACGAATACGACAACGACGCCGACGCCGAAGATGACGGGGGGGGGCGATACCGTTTGGGCTGGAATGGTACGAACTCATATTTAGGATGGACGATGGGGCATAATCATATGCACATTGCAAAACGAAAAAGGGGGGTCGATAATCCGGGGGTGAATGGTAGACTCTACTCCCCTTGTTGAAAAGAGAACCGACGCGGTGTAATATATGATATGCCATTCACTTTGGCCGTCTTGAAGCTGTCCTCTCCACTGCTCGTGTAAACATCGATCCCACCCTCCCACCCGCAACTTGGTTTGCAAAACCCATGCAGGACCGAGCACAGATATCGCTCCGGGGTCGTCTTGGAGCCCTCGGGGGCGTCTCAAGAGCGCCCCAAGAAGGCCGGAGAAGCAAAACGGCCGACGACGACGACGACGACGACGACGACGACGGCGGCGACGACGACGACGCCGACGTCGACGACGACGAAGCGACGACGCCGCGCCGACGACGACGACGAAGACGACACGCCTCGGCCAACGAGACGACGACGAAGGGAGGATAAGTACGACGACGGCGACAACCGACGACAACGACGACACCGCCGCCCACGAGGGATAGGGAGGACGGCGACGACGCAACGACAAGAATGGAGGAAGGGAACGGCGACGCCGACGACGACAACGACGAGGGAGTAGGGAAGGACGACGACGAGACGCCGACGACAACGACACGACGGCGGCGACGACGACGACGGCCGACGTCCTGACGACGACGAAGACGACGACGCCGACGCCGACGACGACGACGAGACGACGACGAATCGCCAACGAAGACGACGACGAGTGAGGAGGGAGGACGGCGACGACGCGAACGACGAATAAGGAGGAAGGACGGCGACGCCGACGACGACAACGACGAGGGAGGAGGGAAGACGACGACGAGACGACGACGACAACGACGACGACGACGGCGACGAAATAGGAGGGAAGACGACGAGACGCCGACGACGGACGACGACGACGACGACGAGGGAGGAGGAGGAAGGACGACCACGGCGACAACGACGACGGAAACGACCACGACGCCAAAGAGGAGGACGACGACGAACACGAGGAAAGACACAGGACGACGTAGGCGACGACGACGACGACGACGCGGGAGGAGGGAGGACGGCGACGACGACGACGACGACGACGACGGCGACGACGCCGCAAGAGCGCGCGCGCATGCTTTTGTTGAAAATCCGTGTTGCGAAACCTTGTGTTTTGTGTAGGTTTTTTGGACGCGCGATTTTGAAATCCTTCCGAAACCGATGGGTTTTGAAGGATTTCGGCGTATGCGCGCGACGACGCGCGCGTCTGCACTTCGTCCCGTTTTTTGCAAAGGATTCTCGCGACGGCACACGCGCAAGGGCGTTCGACAGATTTCGACATGCGCGCGCGACGCCCGTTTGGTAGCATGTTGTGAAAATCTTGAAAACCAAAATGGTTTTCTTAAGATTTCGCAAGAGCTCGCGCGTAAGCTTTTTTAGCAAATCAGTGTTACGAAACCATGTGTTTTTGTATGTTTTTTGGAAACTCGATTGCGAAATCCTTCCAGCACTCAGGGTTTTTGAAGGATTTCGGCATGCGCGCGCGACGACGCGCGCGTGTGCACTTCGTCCCATTTTTTGTTAGAGCAAAAAATGTCACCGCCTAGTGTTTTTTTCAAGGGAGCCTCAGGGGGGGGTGGGATACCGGTTGGCCTGGGACATTGTGATTTCATATTTAGGATGGACATGTGGTCAGAGGGGTAGTGATGGCGCCTGGGGGGGGAGAGTCTATTCTCTTTTTAGTCACTTGCCGAACTTGAAGTTGTCAACTCCACTGCTCGCGCAATCATCCCACCCGACCACCCGCAACTTGGTTTGCAAAACCCATCAGATATCGCTCCGGGGTCGTCTTGGAGCCCTCGGGGGCACAAGAGCGCCCCAAGAAGGCCGGAGAAGCAAGACGGCCGACGACGACGACAACGACGACGACGGCGGCGACGACGACGACGCCGACGTCGACGACGACGAAGACGACGACGCCGACGCCGACGTCGACGACGACGACGACGTCGCCAACAAAGGCGACGACGAGGGAGGAGGGAGGACGACGACGGCGACAACGACGACAACGACGACAACGAGGGAGGAGGGAGGACGACGACGACGCGAACGACGAAGAAGGAGGAAGGACGGCGACGCCGACGACGACAACGACGAGGGAGGAGGGAAGACGACGACGAGACGACGACAACGACGACGACGACGGCCGACGAAATAGGAGGGACTACGACGAGACGGCGGACGACGGAAGAACGACGAACGACGAGGGAGGAGGAGGAAGACACCACGGCGACAACGACGACGGAAACAACTCACACGCCAAAAGAAGGACGACGACGACGAACACGAGGAAAGACAAAGGACGAACGTAGCGACGACGACGACGACGAACGACGCGGAAGGAGGGAGGCTGCGACGACGACGACGACGGACGAGCGGTCCGACGCCGCAAGAAAAAAAGTTGGCCCTCGAAAAAAAAAAAAGAAAAAACAAAAAAAGAAAAAAAAAGGAAAAAAGGAGGTTAAAAAAAAAAAAAACAAAAGCGGCGCGCCAGCGCATGCTTTTGTTTGAAAATCCGTGTGCGAAACCTTGTGTTTTTTGTGTAAGGTTTTTGGGACGCCGCTTTTGTTGAAAAATCCTTCCGAAACCGATGGGTTTTGAAGGTTTTCGGCATACGCGCGCGACAACGCGCGCGTCTGCACTTCGTCCGATTTGTTGCAGAGGATTCTCGCGACGGCACACGCGCAAGGGCGTTCGACAGATTTCGACATGCGCGCGCGCGACGCCCGTTTGGTAGCATGTTGTGAAAATCTTGAAAAACCAATGGTTTTCTTAAGATTTCGCAAGAGCTCGCGCGTAAGCTTTTTTAGCAAATCAATGTTACGACACCTGGTGTTTTTGTATGTTTTTTTGGAAACTCGATTGCGAAATCCTTCCGGCACCGAAGGTTTTTGAAGGATTTCGGCATGCGCGCGCGACGACGCGCGCGTGTGCACTTCGTAATTGTTTTGCAAGGGATTCATGAACAAGTGCTATGTTAGAACAAAATGTCACCGCATAGTGTTTGTTTACAAGGGAACCTCAGGGTGGGGGATACCGGCTGGCCTGGGACATTGTGATTTCATGTTTAGGATGGACATGTGGTCAGAATCATATGTGATTTACATACCCGAAAAGGGTACCGATAACGCCAGTGGGGGGTAGAGAATATTCTCTTTTTAGAAAGGAGAATATATGTGATGCAATCTGCGCGGCGCAACAATATGTGGCGTAATAATTGTGGTGCAAGCCATCTGATGCGATCCTTGGGGGGCAAGTGTCAGAACCTGAGCGCCCCCCCCATTTTCGAGTGCAAGGGTGGCTCGAAGACAACTGTAGGGGAAACTTCCGAAACAAGCAGGATGGCACGGCGCCTCGAGCCAAACCCCCGCCACCCAGGAGGCGCGCTGCGGGGGTGTCCCAGATATCTGCAGCAAGCTCCTGCCACGACTGCCCGGGCCACGGTTGCTGTCACAGCGCACTTGAACGACCTTGACTGTCGGAGTCCTGGAGGCCACACAACAAATCTTCAACCTTGAACGGCCGCGCCCGCGCTGCCGCCGCGCCCGGACAGCACGAAACATACCGTACCCGTGAAGGAGCGGCAAGACAGGCTAGCCACCAGGCCTAGGGATCGCAAGCGCGCGCGGCCGCACGACAGCGAGGAAAGCAGCCAGACGAACGAGCAGCCGCCGCCGTGTTCCGCACCCGCGCGCCGAGGCACCCGCTCCGAATCCCTGACAGAACGGCGTCCTGGAATGCTGGCCTGAGCCAGCGTGAATCCGCCACCAAACCGCGCGGCGGTTGGTGCCCGTGCGTGCGCGTGTTCGTGTGGTCCGTCTTGCTTCCTGCCAGCCCGTGAACAGGGCCCCCGATGCACCGATCCAGCTGTGTGCGCCCACTCCTCGCTCCAGGTCCCTGCGCTCTCTTGCCCCCCATGCCAGGCGCCCGCTGGCCGCACGCAGCGAGGGAGGGGGCACCTGGGGGGTATAGCGCGAGGAGAAAGAGGGGGAGACAGAGAAGACAAGAACACTCATGATTCACTGGGAGGGGGCACCTGGGGGGCAGCGCGAGGAAAAAGAGGGGGAGACAGAGAAGACAAGAGCACTTACGATCCACTGCCTGCTGCTACCCTCTCCCCGCAGCTGCGAAGCGATAGAGAAGCGTGGCAGCGTGCGTGTGATTGTCATTGTTGGACCTGTGTGCGCACGGCGAAGATCGGAGGGCGGCCCGGAAGGCTGCTCTGCAGGCGGAGGGACCGGAGGACTGACTGACAGGCCTCGGAAAAATAGCGCTCTTGGTGCTTCTTTGAGGCCCCTTGGGGCATCTTGGGGCCATCTTGGGCGTCTTGGAGCGCTGTTGGGCTGCTGTCTTGGAGGCCTCTTGGGCGCCTCGTGGGCCCCTGAGAGCTTGCCTTGGGGCCCCCCCTGGCCTGTGGAGAAGCCACGCGAGGCTGCCCAGGAGCACGCGGGAGCGCCGAGGGAGTTCGAGAACCGGGGGCCCCAGGCCCCCAGAATGCCAGAGTCCCCCAGCCTGGATACATGCCTCGGGAAAAAATAGCGGACACTCATGCCACATTCATCTGTGAACGCCTCCCCCCCCCATTCGGGGAGACGTAAGACCCGGGTACGGAGGACTCGGAAATCCCCGACGAGGTCGTCAAAAAAATGACGAGGCCGAGCCTGCATTTTGACGAGGCCTCCCGCTGCAGACATCCCACGAAACTCCTCCTCGTCAAAATCCGAGGCGCGGTCGTCAAAGAACGATGGCGAACCCGAGTCCCGGCAAACCCGGGTCTTACGCTCCCCCGACCCATGCTCAAAGTCGGCGGTGGGTCTGCTGAGTTGCACCTCGACCGCAGTCTCCCCCGCGCGTGCCAACCTTGAGTTTGGGGGGCAGGGGTGTTGTTGTTCACTAATTGTTCCCTCTACCGGAGCACTTCGCTGAGACGACAGTGATGACAGGACAGCTGGCCAAAGAAAGTCCTCCACTGGGACTGATTCTCCCGGCACCTGTGCACTCCCGCGCTTGTGGGAGGGGGGTGCTCGTGGTCTCTGACTCGGTTTGTGCCAGATCTAGTGCCATCGCTGGAAGGATTCGGAGGGGCGGGGGCAGTGGGGAGGATGAGAGGGGAGGGAGGGGGGGGGAGAAGGCAGATGCGGGGAGGAAGATGAGGAGAGGAAGGGGGGGGAGGGAGGAGGGAGGGTGGGAGGAGGATGAGGAGGGGGGGGGGGGGAGGAGGGGCCTCTGCATCGCGGTGGCGGGCACGCGCGGCAGCGCAGCTTGGATTAGCAACTGGGCGGCGCCCGCCGAGGGACCCTGCGAATCTAGATCGACAACTCGCAGGGCGCCGGCAGGGCACGACAGTGGATCTGGAGGAAGGCCGCCCGCGTGAGTCCGACGGGGGTGGGGGTGGAGGGGATCGAAAAGGGGGTGACTGGCTCAGAGGCCTCCTCCTCCTCGTCCTCCTCCTCCTCCTCCTCCTCCCCCTCCTCCTCCTCCTCCTCCTCCTCCTCCCCCTCCTCCTCCTCCTCCCCCCAACCCTCCTCTCCCTCCCGCCTCCCTCCTCCTCCTCCTCCTCCCCCTCCCCCTCCTTCTCCTCTCTCTCTCCTCCTCGCCTCCTCCTCCTCCTCCTCCTCCTCCTCCTCCTCCTCCTCCCCCTCCTCCCCCTCCTCCCCCTCCTCCTCCTCCCCCGGAGCATCGGCCTGGAATCGGAGATGTACCGCCGATGGATCGGCGACGGGCTCGCGATGGAGAAGCCCGACGTTCCCGATCAGCCTGGGGCGCCCGGGCCCCGATCGGCGACGAATGGGCGATCGTGGGTCGATGCTTCACCCCCTGAACTACAAGTCTGGTCGCAATGAAAGCGACGACGCCTGGTGGCTTTTGACAGCTCGTCACCGTTCAGCAGCTTCCAAGTCGAACGGCGCTTTGGTACTCCCTGCTGAGCGGCAAAGTTGACGGGCGCGCTTGGTGCTTAGCCGGATGCCTCCACGCCCGTACACCTCGACGCGCGCGCTTCAACTTTGGAGGACGGGGGCACACTCCCCGAGGCGCGACTTCAACTTTGTAGCGGCAATTGTGTCCAGACTTGTAGTCCCCACCTTTCGGCGCCATGGGTGTGGGACTCGCAAGGTACTGGCGGGGCAAGGCAGCAGATCCGCAGAGTGGAAGGCTGCCCCGGCGAGGCCGAGAGGGGGGTAGGGCGGAGGGGGAGGAGGAGGAGGACGTACGCAACGTCAAAAAAGGAGCAGAATGAAGAGGAGGAGGAGGAGGAGGAGGAGGAGGAGGAGGAGGAGGAGGAGGGGGGAGGAGGAGGAACAGAAGGAGGAGGAGGAGGAGGAGGAGGAGGAGGAGGAGGGCAGCGCCACCATAACCGATCGCTTGCAGCTTCAAAGCGTCAAGGAGGGGGAAGAAGAGTAGGAGGCGGAGCGCGTGAAGCGATGGCTGTGGGGGGCCTTAACCCCCTAGCGGGCCCAGCTTTCTGGTGTTACCACACTGGAAAGCACGGTGGTCGCAAGCGTCATTCGTGGTTTACACCCAAAGTAATGGCAATCATGTGGCAAAGTGAAGGCATGCGCTGGGGGGCTTCCCAGCAGCCCGGCTGGCTTAGTCCATATACCACGCCCTGCCCACATGGCTTGAACCTGGCGCCCAAGGAGGCAATGCGACGCGTCCGAGGGGTGGATTGAATCTGGAGGCCTCTCCACTCAGGCTCAGGCTGGACCGCGGGGAACACAGAGGAACTTGGCCCCAGAGCCTTCAAAAGGCATGCACCCACCACGGACTTGGCAGACCTTGGCCCCAGAGCTTGAGACGAAAGCTTGCCACGGCGGGGGCGGGGGAGACCGACTGCGTGTCCTCCCCGCCTGCCTCCCCGTCCCCGCCTCCTCTGCCTCGGAGAGCCACATGCGGGCCCCCCCGAGCGGCAGTGCCGAGCCCGGGCGCAGGCTCCGCCGGTGCGCTCGCTCGGCCGCGGCGGCGACGGGCGCAGGGGGGGGCCAAGGGCAAGGCATTCCGAGAACTGGGCATCGCTCGCACGTCCATTCCCTGTGTTTTTTTGCGGTTTCGTGCGTGGTTTATTCGCCACATGATGAAGGGTGCTCCTCGATGCTCCTCGATGGTCCTCACCGAAGGAGAAATGCACACGTCCGAGCGATGCCAAGGGAAGGGAGAGGGGTCGCTTTCTGGCGCGAGCCGCCTGATGCCCTCGCCCGACGTTCGCGACCGCCGCGCCCGCCAGGCGCCAGACCACCACATGCGCAGCGAGTCGCCGACGAGTCGAGGTGCAGGGCAGCGGCAAACGTGGGTGGGGCAGGCGGAGTGCCAGGCGGGAGGGGCTGACAGGCTGGCGGAGGTCGTCGAAGAGAGCCCCTCGGGGGCCTCGCATCCTGGGGGGCTGCCCCCAGAGGAGCTCCAGGAACTCCAGGAGGGTCTCGAGACGAGTTGTGCCGTGCCGCTTGACCTGGGGGTGGCGCCCGGGGGGAGAGTGTGGAGCATGGATTCAGGAGCTGCCTCCACACGGTCCATACGCAGAGGCAGGTCCGAAAACAGAAGGGGGGAAATGAGAAACGCCGCATGGCGACCCTGGCGCGCCGCACGCAAGCCCAGCACTGCTCACTGCCAGTCGTCCCAAACCGTCGTGCTCTGCGGTCTATTCGACGACCGGAAGTCGCACCCCAAGCACCGCGGATACCGCGGAGAGGCCGACGATTACTAGGAGCATTGCGATGCGGCTCCGCATGGACGCGGAACCGGGCGAGCCGCACAGCACGATCAGCCGCATGGCCATCTTCAGGAGGAGGGACGCTTGAAGAACTGCATGCCAACCTAGCCACCTCCGTGACCAACAATTCAAGAAGGAACTCGCTCTGGTGACGAGCAGTGACAGACACAAGATCGCCATCGTCGGCTTCAGACTCGCCCTGGCAAGGGCGAAGACCAGACCGTGCTTGTTGAAGGCGGGCTCCCGTGGGGACTCCCCGGGACGCCCTAAAGGAGCTCCGGGATGCCTCGGACAGCGCCCCTGGGCGCACCCGAGAGAGCTCCGAGTGCTCCGAGAGGGCTTCGAGTCAGACCGAAGGATGCGGCGTGGAGGCACAGACGGGAGGAGGGAGGGAGAGGAGGAGGTGAGGGGGGGGAGGGGGAGGGGGGAGGAGGATGGGGGAGGAGGGGAGGAGGAGAGGAGGAGGAGGAGGATGAGGAGGTAGGAGGAGGAGGAGGAGGAGGCTTGGAGTGGGGGGCCTCCCAGCGGGAGCCTCCCGGGGCTCTCCGCTCCGAGGGGCCCCCTGCCGGCGCCCGCTCGCGAGGCCCCGGCGCAGCTCCGCACGGCGGGGGAGCGTGGAGCCGCGGAACGCTCCGCAGGGGGAGCCCCCAGCCGATCTTGCTGCACCTCCTCCTCCTCCTCCCTCGGTTCTTTCCTCCTCCTCCTCCGCCTCCTCCTCCTCCTCCTCCTCCTCCTCCTCCTTCCTCCCCCTCCTCGCCATCGCCCGGACGTCCGCCCCTGTTGCATGTCCGTGACTCCGTGCGTGCACTTTTTCGCGGGGTGGCCCACGAGGCTCCTCGAGGGTCCTCGCCGAGGGGACAAATTCCGAGCGGTGCCAAGCCTCCCTTCGGCGCTTGGGGCTGGGGGAAGGAGTCCTGCGATCTCGGGAGGGGCGTGCACGGGACCTCACGGCAGCTCCACGCAGCGGGTGCGGGGAGCGCCCAAAGGGAGCCCTCCGACCGTGCCGAGTGCGACCCCCCCCGCACCGGGCGGGGCGGAGTCGCACGTCCCAAAGAAGACGTGCACGAGGCTGACGAGATCCCGGTGGCACGATCTCAAGTGCGAATCGTGTCTCCATGTGTTTGTCACATCGGGGACGGACAGACCTCCCTTTAGTAAAACGTGGTTTAGTGAAAACGACCTAAGGCCCAAACCTGGCGGGCGCAAGCCTGGAAAATAACGGCCGCGACGCCCTCTCGAGAACCGAAAACGGACAAATCACTAATCGACGTGTCACTGTTGAGGATTCTGTCCACCCCTGATAACAACACCTCACGTGCCCGACCGCTTTCGGTTGTCTGGCGGACCCACCCGAGGTCCGCCTGGGCACTAAAGTATGCCACCCGTGTGCGGACGTCCGGCAGACCTCGCGGGCCCGCTTGGCCACTTGAAGTTGACATCCGTTTTCGGATGCCTGGCGGGCCTCTGGGGTCCACGTGGACACTAAAATACTCGCTCTCGGATATCTGGCGGACCTCGCTGAGGTCGGCTTGGACACTATGGCTGTGTACCTCTTTTCGGATGTCCAGCGGACCTCTCAGAGGTCCGCAGGAGAAGGAGGGCGAGGAGGGGGAGGAGGAGGAGGAGGAGGACGGCGAGGGGGAGGATCGAGGCGAAATCGACACCTCGCCCAGTGCCACCCAGGCAGGAGAGCGGGGTCCAGAGGGAGACTGCAACGCTTGCCCGCGCGAGGCTTGCGGGGGGCCAAGGGGAGCGAAGGCTCGGGAAAGCGGGCAGAGCGAAAGGCGGGCTCGCGAAGGGCTGAATGGCTTTTGCGGCTCCGCGGCTCGAGCTGGATCTTGCACGATCAGTCCGGATGTTTTCGGGTACGCCTGGGGTATATGTATATGCATGTATACAAAAACCTACCTACATACCAAGCTACCTACTTACTTATCTACCTACATACCTACCTACCTACATACCTGCATGCATGCATCCATACACACGTGCCTATACACATACACACAGAAGCACATACACCTATCCATACATATATGTATACATATATAAACATACACACAGACATGCATGCATGTCTGCATACATACATGCATGCATGCACACAAGCACATACAGACATGCATGCATACCCCCATGCATACACACATACGTACGTACGTACATGCATACATACGAACATGCATGCACACGTACATACATACATACATACATACATACATACATACATACATACATACATACATACATACATACATACACACATACATACATACATACATACATACACACACATACATACATACATACATACATGCATACATCCATCCATCCATCCATCCATCCATCCATCCATACGTGCGTGCGTGCGTGCGTGCGTGCGTGCGTGCGTGCGTACATGCATACCTACACATAGGTATACACAACTGCCTGCCTACCGACCTGCATACCTACATACATGCATACACACATAAGTACACACATACATGCATACATACATGCATGCACACATACATGCATGTGTACAGACATACATGCATACATACGTACATACATACCTACATGCATACACGCATACACACATACATACATAGATGCATGCACGCAGACATGCATACACACATACATGCACACACACACACACACGAACATTCATACACACATACATACATACGGCATGCATACATCCATACATCCATACGTCATGCGCACATGCATACATCCATCCATAACCTATACATTCCTACAAACGTACGTGCATATTCACATACAATTTTTGGTCGGCGGGGCGAGGGCGAACCTCTTCCGTTAAAAGCTAGGCGGGCTACACACAGCTCTAATTAGGGAGACAAGGCACAGGCGGGCGGGACCTCAGGCGGCCGGAGGGGGCGGGGCCCAGGGCGCAGTCGGTGCCGAAGAGATTTCCCAGACTCACATACATGCATACATACATACACTCACAGGCTTACACGGACGTGTGTCGACTCGCATCGCATTAGCTGGCTCTGTTTTCGCAGAGCGATTGGACCAGGGAGGGGAGGCTACACACTCGTCGTCGTCGTCCTCCTCCTCCTCCTCCTGGCTCCTCCAAGAAAGAGAGAGGGCGGGGGGAGTTGGAAGCGCAGAGGGGCGGAGGGGGCAGAGAGAGGAGAAGAAGCGGCAGGGCGATGCAGGGCGTGGGCAGGACAAGGTGGAGGAGAAGGAGGACGTGGGGAGGAGGGCGCAACGAAGGAGAATGGATGAGGGCGTCCGGTTTGATTGGCGCTCCGCGTGGGCAGACGACCGACTCGGGCGAGCTCCCCTGAGAGCGATTCGTGGTGAGGCCACGGCTGAAGCTGAAGGCAAAGCTGAAGCGCACGGACGCTCGCCATCGCTCGGACGTCCATTCCCTGTGTTTTTGTTCGGTTTCGTGCGTGTTTTTTTCGCCAAGTGATCAAGGTTGCTCCTCGATGGTCCTCGCCGAGGAAAAAACGCACACGTCCGAGCGATGCCAAGGACGCGGGGAAGGAGGGCACCCTGCAAGGACACAATGGAACCTGTGGGTCCGGGCGGCCAAGTAACGCAGCGGGGACGGGGAGGCGGCGGACCGAGCAGAGGGGTGCAGCGCGGAGCGGCCTGGACTGGAAGGCCTGTGAGCGGCGCTCGAGCTGAGAGGGGGCGCGAGCAGGAGGAGCAGCCGAGGGAAGGAACGTCCCATGAGCGAAGGACCCGGAGGCGGCGGCCCAAGCCGAGGCGGGCGCCTTGAAACAAGGGGAGGGCGATACGCGCGGGCAGCGGCGGCACAAGCCGCGGGGGGGACCGCGGGGGGAAAAAACACTAAGGCTACTCAGCCACGACACCTCGGCGCTCCATACCCGTGCCCCTCGACCACCCCAAAGGGTGGCAGCGGTGGTTCCTCCTCCTCTTCCTCCTTCTCCTCCCCCTTCCCTCCCCCTCGCCCTCTCTCTCCCCTCCCCCTCCTCCCCCTCCTCCTTCCTCCTCCCCCTTCCTCCCCCTCGCCCTCCCCTCCCCTCCCCCTCCTCCTCCTCCTCCTCCTCCTCCTCCTCCTCCTCCTCCTCCTCCTCCTCCTCCTCCTCCTCCTCCCTCCTCCCTCTCCTCCTCCCTCTCCTCCTCCTCCTCCTCTTCATCCTCCTCCTCCTCCTCCTCCTCCTCCTCCCTCCTCCCTCTCCTCCTCCTCCTCCTCTTCATCCTCCTCCTCCTCCTCCTCCTCCTGGCCGGCCGGCCAGCCAGCCGGCCGGTCGGTCGAAGTGCAGGACGGTCGACGCGCCTGACGGCGAAAAGGCCACCGGATGAGCGAAGAGCAGGGCAGGAGCAGCAGCGGAGCCAGCAAGGGGATGTCACATTCTGGGTCGCCAGCGGGCGCAGGATGAATCTGGCAACGGACGGGCCATCAAAATACTGGCGCTCAGATGGATGGGCACTGGTGGAGGGGGAGCAGGAGCGATAATACTGGTTGAGAGAGGAAAGACTGTCCCATCAACAACAAGACATCACACTTCCCGCAACGGGGCGGCCAGACCCTTGTGGGCCCCTGGCTTTGCGCCGAAGGTACTGCCTCGAGGACGGCGTACCCAGTGAGGCTCGGATCCTCCATCTCCTCCTCCTCCTCCTCCTCCTCCTCCTCCTCCTCCTCCTCCTCATCATCATCATCATCATCATCATCAGCATCAGCATCATCATCATCATCATCATCATCATCATCATCATCATCATCATCATCATCATCATCATCATCATCATCATCATCATCTTCGTTATCATCATCATCACCATCATCACCGTCATCGACGTCATCATCATCATCATCTTCACCACCATCATAACCATCATCATCATCATCATCATCAGCAGCATCATCATAACTATCACCATCATCATCAGCAGCAGCATCAGTATCATTACACTCATCATGGTCATCATCGTCGTCGACGTCGTCGTCGTCGTTATCATCAACACCACCACCATCACCATCAGCTTCACAATCATCGTCGTGATCATCATCAGCAGCAGCAACATCATCAACAGCATCTTCAACATCAGCATCACCATCATCATCGTCATACCATCGTCATCATCATCATCAGCAGCAACAGCACCATCAGCATATTCCTCGTCATCATCATGATCATCATCACCATCATCATCATCATCGTCATCACCACCACCAGCATCATCATAATCAGCATCATTACCATAACAATCATCACCATCAGCATCATCATCATCAGTATCAGTATCATCATCATCATCATCATCATCATCATCATCATCATCATCATCATCATCATCATCGTCATCATCATCACCATCATCATCATCATCATCATCACCAGCATCAGAATCAACGAAAACATCAGCACCAACACCAAACTTAACATCAACATACACATTACCATCATCATCACCATCATCATCAACAAT
This sequence comes from Prorocentrum cordatum, assembly GCA_963575745.1. Classification (NCBI taxonomy): domain Eukaryota; class Dinophyceae; order Prorocentrales; family Prorocentraceae; genus Prorocentrum; species Prorocentrum cordatum. Next base: position 787,323 of record CAUYUJ010014983.1, on the reverse strand, counting down.
ATCATGATCACCGTGACATTAGCGTCAGCATGAGCATCAACATCGCAATCATCAGCAGCAACAGCACCATCACTATCAGCAGCATCAGCAGTAGCAGTAACATCATCAGCAGCATCATCATCATAATCGTCATCACAATCATCATCACCATCACCATCACTATCACCATCACCACCATCACGATCACGATCACGATCCCCATCATCATCAGCATTATCATCACCACCACCGTCATCATCATCATCATCATCATCATCATCATCATCATCATCGTCATCATCAGTATCATCATCGTAGTGTTCATCATCATCATCATCATCATCATCATCAGCATCATCAGCATCGTGCATCGTCATCATAATCATCACACCTCCTATCTCCTACCAGCTCTCTCTCTCTCTCTCTCCTCCTCCTCCTCCTCCTCCTCCTCCTCCTCAACCTCTTCCTCCCTCCTCCTCCTCCTCCCCCCCCCTCCTCCTCCTCCTCCCTCCTCCTCCTCCTCCTCCTCCTCCTCCTCCTCCTCCTCCTCCTCCTCCTCCTCCTCCTCCTCCTCCTCCTCCTCCTCCTCCAGTTCAGCCCCCAGTGCAGGCGCTGGACGAGCACGCGTTGCACCACGGCAAAGGAAGCGACGGCGGCGCAGATCTCCAGCAGGTGCGGGAAGTGGGTCACCCAGGTGGAGGAGGTCTTCCAGGAGACGCACGTCGGCGGCGAGCCGGGGGGGAAGTCAGACGTTGCGGGCCTTCTCCGAAGGCTCGGGAGGGCTACGGCCTTCTGCTTGCCGTCGCTCGGACGTCCATTTCCCGTGCATTTTTCGGTGTCGTGCGTGGTTTTTCCCGCAGGATGATCCAGAACCCTCTTGAAGAATCCCCGCCGAGGAAAAATGCACACGTCCGAGCGATACCAAGTCTGAGAAGGCCTGCTCCTTCTCACTCCGCCCCTGGCCGCGCCTCGCCGACCATATGGGGCCCCACAGAGCAGGAGCGCGACGGCCACTGCGGGAGGGTCCCAGGCTTCGGCATCCGCCGGGCCGGGGCACGGGCGGATATGCCCGGCCGAGCCCAGACTGCTGGGCTCCAGGCCGGAGAGGCATGTGCACTGTGCGACGGCCCTGCGGATGGGCGACGACATCCGAGCCCCACCCCCGCCAACCATCGACCCTCCTGCTCGCCATCGCTCGGACGTCCATTCCCTGTGCTTTTTTCGGCTTCGTGCATGGTTTTTTCGCCAAATGATCAAGGATGCTCCTCGAGGGTTCTCGCCGGGGAAAAAACGCACACGTCCGAGCGATGCCAGGCCTGTCGGGAGGACGCAAGACTCGGGTTCGGGGGGCTCGGGTCGGCACGACGGGGCCATCGTGAGAATTACGAGACCCGGTCTGAAATCTGACGCGGGCTCCCGCTGCAAACGCCCCACGAAAACTGGACCGTCAAAATCCAGGACGCGCTCGTCAAAGAGCGTCGGTCAGCCCGGGTTCTGGCGTACTCGAGTCTTCCGTTGCCCCGATCCTGAATCAATGGGAGGCGGGGCTGGGGTTCGGATTTCGCCGCGTGTTCGACCAATTCCGAACCCTACCCCCGCCGCCCATCGAGTTGCCTGAAACGCTGATCGGCGAGGGTAGGGTTTGGATTTCGCCGCCGAGCTGATGCGCTACCAGACGCTGGCGAGAAGAGCCTGCGACGAGCTCCAACGAGGTAGAGTGGCCCATCAGGTGCGGACGCTGGCAAAGGACACGGCGTGCGACGGCGTGGGCGATTTCGTCGGCCAGACGGAGTTCGAGGAGTGGCGAAAGCAGGCCAGCTGCCGCAGCTGGACACACACCAGCGTGGGAGGCTGATGGACATGACGCATGCGATGGCCGCAGTGGGCCAGGCACGGGCGATGGGAGGGTCCAGGCGTGCCTTCACGCAGTGGGCCAAGACGGCGTGAAAGGAGCGAACTCCAGACGGCATCGGCGACGCTGCTGCTGGACCTGCGGACCTTCTACGGCGCGATCAGCTTGGCGATGCCGATGGAGCTGGCGGTCCAGGTGCGGTGCCCCGCCATAGTGGTGGCCATGGAGATGCAGCTGTTCCTCGCCCCGAGGCTGCTGAAGGACCAGCGCCACGGCATCGGCGGCCTGATCATGCCGACGAGGTAGGTGGCAGCGGGGTCGGCAAGGAGAATGTCCCTGGCGAAACTGTTCATCCACCAAGTGCTGCCCCAGGCGCACGCGGTGGCGTCGCAGGCTGGTTTCTAGACTTTCGTGGACGGCACGACCGCGAGGAGCGAAGGATCGAGGCAGGCAGTCAAGCGCGAGATGAAGCCGATCGTGAACACGCTCGTGGAGGGCCTCGTGGAAGAACGAGGTCTCACAATCTCGGGAGAGACGACACTGCTGGCTTCCGTCTCGGAGCTGGGGCCTGGGATTGCGTGGGAACTGTGGCCGGACGTCCTGCCTGTCATGAACACGCGCGTGGAGGGCCTCGTGGAAGAACGAGGTCTCACAATCTCGGGAGAGACGACACTGCTGGCTTCCGTCTCGGAGCTGGGGCCTGGGATTGCGTGGGAACTGTGGCCGGACGTCCTGCCTGTCATGACCGCGCTAAGCGACGTACGGTGGAGCAGGATGAGGAGGAGGAGGAGAGGAGGAGGAGGAGGAGGAGGAGGAGGAGGAGGAGGAGGAGGGAGGAGGGGGAGGAGGAGGGGAGGGGAGGAGGGAGGCGGAGGAGGAGGAGGAGGAGGAGGAGGAGGAGAGAGGAGGAGGAGGAGAGGAGGAGGAGGAGCAGGAGGAGGAGGAGGAGGAGGAGGAGGGGGGGCGATGCGGCGGCGGGCAGGCGAGGCTGCTGCAGGAGGAACGGCCTGCGCGTCCACCAAGGCCTCGCCATCGCTCGGACGTCCAGTCCCTGTGCTTTTTTCGGTTTCGTGCGTGGTTTTCTCGCCACATGATCAAGGATGCTCCTCGATGGCCCTCGCCGAGAAAAAATGCACACGTCCGAGCGATGCCAGGAGGCGGCCAAGAGGCGAGTGGGCAAAAGATCAGGCAGGTGCGGAGGAGAGCAGCGCTGGCGCTGCAGGCTGGGGGCCTCTGGTCGACGAGGGCACCCCCTGAGGCCGCGTACGGCCACCGGCTGCAGGGTCTGGCCGGCGCCGCCGCACGCCAGGACAGTTGCGGCAGCAGGCCGGGGCCACCGCATGGAGGCGAAGCGGGGCCGTTGCCCGGCCGCGGCATGTAGCCCTCGCGCAGGGGGAGGACCCGGCCGTCAAGACCGGGACCCAGCCGATGGACGCGTGGCTCGAGCCGCGGGAGACGGCCCCAGAGCTGCGCGCGAGCAGCAAGAGGGCGTGGCCGCTCGTCCGCGCTGGCCTGACCAGGGCTGGCCCCAGCCGGCGATGGAGCAGGGTACGCGGGCCCATCGGGACCATCCGAGCCAACCTCCTGGACATCGGCTGGGAAGCGAGGACGGCCACGATGTGGGCACGACCAGAGCATGGCGGACGATGGGAGTGGCAAGCCTCCCTCCAGGACGGGGCTGATCACACCGAGTGGCACGTGGTCGAGGTGGACTCGGAGGCGTTCGGCTCCGTCAGCGACCACCAGGCGCTGCTCCGCGGGGTGCGTTGAAGACATTGCAACACCAGCTGTGGCGACGTGCGGCGAACCGCCCGCAGAGCGAGGAGCTGAAGGCGGGCGCGGACGTCCACCTCACCAGGCGCGAGCTGCAGCGGCGGGCGCGGAGAGGGGAGTGGGCCAGCTGGAGCAGAAAGATGGCGGTGGGCAGCGGCGACCACTTGTGCAGATCTCGACGCCGAATGCAAGGCTACCTCGTCGACCCGCTGTGTCCGAGGTGCTTCCAAGAACCTCAGGATCTGGTGCGCAGTATCTGGACCTCCCCGAGCAACAGCCTTGACAGCGAATCCCACCAGCCCTTTGGGCGTGAGTGGTTTAGAGAGCTCTCTCTGTTCTCAACCCTCTAACCCCCTATCTTCCCCTTCGGGGAGGGGTTCACCCCTCCCCCTACCCCCTCCCCTGGACCTGGAGAGGGCGGGCCGAGTGGGATCAAGGGGGTCTTTTTCGACTCCTGGGAGGGCCACAAAAACGACGACCCTCACGAGGATTCTGGTCCCGAGGGGGGGAGGTAGTTTGGCCCCTCCACTCGTCTTTGAAGCCAAAAACATTGATTTTACTATGGTGTTGGCCCCATTTTGGCCTCCTGAGGGGGCCGCGCTCATCTTCCTTCATAGCAAAATCATTGATTTTACAAAGGTTTTGGGCTCATTTTGTCCTTCTCAGGGGGCAGCGCTCCTTTGCGCTTCTGAGGAGGTCGCAAGAGGCCCCAAGATGGCCCCAAGAGGCCCCCAAGAGGCCCCCAAGAGGCCCCAAGAGGCCCCCAAGAGGCCCCCAAGAGGCCCCCAAGAGGCCCCAAGAGGCCCCAAGGGGCCCCCAAGAGGCCCCCAAGAGGCCCCCAAGAGGCCCCCAAGAGGCCCCAAGAGGCTCCAAGAGGTCCCCAAGAGGCCCCACGAGGAGCCCGAACGACTCACACCACGAAGAGCCCGAACGACTCACACCACGAAGAAGGGCCCGAACGACTCACA
>CAUYUJ010014983.1:765904-782651 GCA_963575745.1 Prorocentrum cordatum | reverse complement strand
CCCAAGCGGCCCCACGAGGAGCCCGAACGACTCACACCAGGACGAGGGGCCCGAACGACTCACACCACGAAGAGCCCGAACGACTCACACAACAAGGAGGGGCCCGAACGACTCACACCAGGACGAGGCGCCCGAACGACTCACACCACGAGGAGCCCGAACGACTCACACCACGACGAGGGCCCCGAACGACTCACACCACGATGAGCCCGAACGAGTCACACCAGGAGGAGGGGCCCGAACGACTCACACCAGGACGAGGGGCCCGAACAAATCACACCACGAGAAGCCCGAACGACTCACACCAGGACGAAGAGCCCGAACGACTCACACCACGAAGAGCCCGAACGACTCACACCAGGAAGAAGGGCCCGAACGACTGACACCAGGACGAGAAACCCCAAACGACTCAAATCACGAGGAGCGCTTTGACTCCCTCCTCCTCCGCCTCGTCCTTCTCCCGCTCCCCCCACAAGGAGGATGTACAAGGAGGCGGGAGGAAGGAGGAACAGGGGAGATATGCGGGGCCAAGCGGACACACGCCTGAAAAACACGACTGTCGGCATGCTTCGCAAGAGTTGCTGCTGTGAGATGGGCTGGTGGGGATACGCGAAGCGTAAAGAATTGTTTAAGACGGGCCACCTCTTCCCACGCAGGCGCTGGCGGGCGTGGCCACTCGGGTGATCCTCGGAAGAGGCGCTGCGGCGCCGGCAGCTCGAGGCGAGGTTGGCCCAGCCGCTGCCTGGCCGCGGGCAGTCGGTGCCCCGAGCTGAGACACGGGGCTGAACCTAAACGGTGTTTGTCGTTTTCGTTTTGTCTTCGTTTTCCCTCGCTCTTGTCTCGAATCCGCCTCAACTGCAGAACGAGGTCGAAACGAAAACGGCCCACGAAAACACCGAAAACATCGCTTTTTAGGTCCAGCCCTGCTGAGGCGCTCGCGCTCGCCCCGGCCCTGGAGCAGACCTCCGGGGACCACGAGGCCCTGGCCCCGCCCTGGAGGAGGAGACTCTGGAGACTCTGCCTGATCGCGTAGCGATATGATTCAAATAAAATGGTCACACGGATCAGCGCTCTTATCAACAATGATTCGAGATACGGATCACAACGGACCACGACATTAAGTGCCATCTCGTATGAGATCCCCAATGGGGGTGATGCGGTGTTCCAGCGCAGAACCCCACAACACGACACAGATCGAAGAAAAAACGGCTCACTGGGAGACTGGAAATGAACACGCACAACAATTGTGTTACAACGCATTCACATGGTTCCGATGGAAAAGGAAAGTACGGTGTGCAGGACATAAACTTGAACGGCCGTGGGATAAATTGGGCACCTCCATCTCGCCTCGTAATGCGGCGAGGCATCAACTCGGGATTTGTATCACAACACCACATCAGTATGCTGCAACCAGCCGCAGGCCTGGCCGACCCTGGGAGCTGATCACCAGGCGCCAAGAAAGGAACAACCAGAGCACGAGATGTCCGCATTTCCCTTGCACGCCCAAGCCGAGTCCAGTGCACCGACTCCGTCTGCACCGAAGGCGTCCCTCTGCGTTCCGTTCCCCAGGTGAGCGAGTGCAGTATATGTCTGGTGCGCCCATGTTCGCGGAGCATGTGTCGAATACCGAAGAGAACGACCGCCCGCCAACCTGAGACGTTCCGTCGTACAGCACATCTGAAATATGGTGAAATACAAAAATAAGAACTGTAACACTGTGCACAATTCGGAGAAATCCCGTAGGAAACTACCATTGGCCAAACACTGGTACGAGCCCATTGCGACACGGTAAGTGAAGGCGCGCCGACGGGCTTGTATGTGAGTGGACCCCAACCCACTTTGGCACAGTAGGTGAGAACGTGCCGATGGGCATGTGGGGTCGTCTGCTGCCACTGCCGCCCTTCTCGCATGTACCGATCCAAGCATTGTAGCTGAAGGCGTTGGGCCTCGCTCGGCAGCGCCACCGTCCGCTGCCTCGGTTTGCTCGTCTGGCACGCGCTGTTCCAGGCGTGGCGGCACCAGCTCGTTGATAGAATAAAGCGGCACTGTAGATGACGCCACCAGCAAGCGCCAGGGAACCCCCCTTGCGGTGATGAGGGGTTGCAGCACTAAGGGTGACGACACCTGCGGGGGCTGATGGCTCCGGATCCTGCCGGAGGCTGAGTGCCCTAGGGCGGCCGCCTCAGTTCGTCCCACTTCGTCGCCCAGAAAAGCGGCAAATACGGTGCCGAAGCCTGGGCGTCCCTCAAGCGCCGACGTGGAGGCGTGGGACGTGACCATGACCCAGCGATAAGCCAAAAAGCGGGCGGCCGCTCCCCCCCCCGCCCGTGTGGGTCGAGGGGTTGCCGAAGCCCGTGGGAAGAGCCCACGGAGGAGCGGCGCCTGCGGGGCCTACGGATGGGACGGGGCCACATGTGCTTGAGCCGCCCTGGAGGAGGAGGAGGAGGAGGAGGAGGAGGAAGGAGGAGGAGGAGGAGGTGGAGGGGAGGAGGAGGAGGAGGAGGAGGAGGAGGAGGAGGAGGGGGGGATGAGGAGGGGGGAGGAGGATAGGAGGGGAGGAGGAGGAGGAGGAGGAGGAGGAGGAGGAGGAGGGAGGAGAGAGGAGGAGGAGGAGGGGGGAGGGGGAGGGGGAGGTGGAGAGCCACACGATCGCCCAGTGAGGACCCCAGGGCCGCCCAGCAGGCCCGAGGAGCCGGCCCCGGCCACTCGGGAGCGGGCGGGCTCGCACGCCAAGGGCGGTCCAGCGGATCGCCCGCTGGCGGATCGCGGCCGCTCCTGGCCGCTGGCCAGTGCAGCTGCTGCCGGGGGAGGGGAGGCTGGGCGGCGGAGAGGGCGCGGGAGGCGAGGCTCGTGGAGGCGACGGCCCACGCAGACTGCTGGGGCGCGAGGGCTGCTCTGGTGCGCACGCGAGCCTGCAGGGCCCCAGAGTGGACCCTGGAGGGAGACACGGGCCGCGCGGAGCGCGAAGAGATTGCGCGAAGGCCCTTCAGGGTCTCCAGAGCGGAGATAACCGCGCGGGACTCCCAGCATGAGCTCTCCAAAGTAGGGTCCAAGTGGCGCTGTGAGAAGTGTGCCCAGCTGGTGCGCTCGAGCTCCCTGGTCAAATTCTGCGCCACGCCCTGCGCAAACCCTGTGCCCCAGGCCTTGCCGTTGCACCAACAAGGGCCTCGGGCCTGCGAGGAGGTTGCCAGGCCTGGATTGCGGGAGGGTTTGCGCGCCACCCATTCGCGGGGAGGAAGGTAAGTATTGCATGACGTGCTGCCACGTGTGTGGCCTTTTCGCCAACACCGATTGTCGGCATCTCCGCAAGAGGTGACCGGGCCACACGAGGAAAGAGGCTGAGAATTTGTCGCGGATCGCCAAGGGGCTCCATCTAAGAAGTGGCCCCCTCGTGCGGTCCGTGAAGCGGCCTTTCAGAGCGTGTGCGCAGAGGCCGTCTCTGCTGCTGCTGCTGCTGCTGCTGCTGCTGCTGCTGCTGCTGCTGCTGCTGCTACTGCGGCTGCGGCTGCGGCTACTGCTGCTGCTGCTGCCTCGTCCGGGGGCATCGGGGGTGACGCTGTCGGACCCTGCTCCGTTGGTTGCGTCTCTGCCGAGAGAGCTGGATCCTGAAGAGGATGCTGTCAAGTGGATGCTTGAGAGTCAAAGGGCGCTGGACGTTTCGCGCAGGGAATCTGATGTCAGTGCGGAGGGCTTGGAGCGAGGCTCTCGCATCGCCCCTGACCCACCGGTGCCGCCATCAGCGGCAACGCGAGCGGTCGTAAGCACCGCAATTCAGTGAATTGAACTTATTTGACGGAGGGCGAATTACGTTAGCGTGGGTCCTCAACTCTCGCTGAGGTGGCCCGTCATCCGTGCCACATGGATGGCTGAACCTAGAATCCTTCGCTAGAATCTTCCCCTCCCGCCCTCCCGCCCCCAGGGCGGCGCTGGAGGCGCTGCCGGATCCACAACGGCTGTGGGATCACATAGCCCAATAGCTTGGTCAGACTTTGGCGCAACGTTTAAGCCACGTAGGAGTTTCCAGAAAGGCATGAAGCTGTGGTGGTTCGCCGTAGGCGTCTTCGATAACTCCCCCTGTCCCACCACCAGACATGTCCGTAGGCCAGGCCAGGCGTTTCGCTTGATAGCTTCTCGCGACTTACTACTACCGTCAAGCTCAACAAACTCCAACAGCTACAAGGATGCAAGGCGGCACGTTTACAATTCTGGGTGTTCGCCGTGGAGCCGCGCACATGCGCCTTAAACACTGGCAACACTTACAAAAAGGCTGGATGCTGCTCCGTTTCAGAACTGGGCTCAAGCGGATTTGTTCGTCAGACTTACCGGCCCAGCAGCTTGAACATGGGCAACAGCTGCAGGGATGGAGGGCAGATCCTTTTCCAAGGCTTCTCGGAGGTTTCATCACAGTCGGCGGCCAGGAAAGATAACAACAAAACTTTTGATCCGCGGGTCGAGAGCGAGCCTCTTCCGGTCGAAGCTCAGCGGGCCGCGCACAGCTTCAAGTAACAGAGGAAAAAACAGAAGGAGGGGCCTCACGTCAAGGCCACGAGAGGGCAAAGCCCCGGGATCAGATAACAACAAAAAACACGTGCAAGTGTGAGACGGACTGGGGGCGGCTTCCTCGTCAGCACGGGGCTCTCTCGTTGGACACCGCGCCGAGCCTGAGGACTGCACACTTCGGCATGCCCTGCGCTTCGCTGGCAGCGGTGCAGGGCAGCCAATTGCTCTTCGGGGCACATGCCCGAACGGCAGGCCCCCTCGGGTGCTCGCCTCCCAAAGGGCGCTCCTGGCAGCGGAAAAGGCGAGGCCCGCGGGAACCTGTGAGGAGGGGAGCCCTGGGCCGCGAGGGTGCGCTGCAGCATTGCTGACGCACCCTGGGTTTGCTTTATATGTCGGGCGTATCCCCCTACAGGGGGAGCTTCGACGAAAAATAGACAGTACCCCAGAGACACCCCAAAAAGGCAAAACAATACTCAATAAAAAGTCCCCAGACTATTTTTGATATATGTTTCGATTATTTTCAGGGTATGTTTTATTCTTCGTCGAAAATCCCCCTGCAGGGGGACAGGCCCGACCTAAGGTTTGCTCTCGACCTCCTCCCCGTCCCCGGATGGTGCCCAGCACGGTGGGGTCATCTTCCCCTCGGTGGGGGGCCCAGATCTCCGGCATCTGGACCCTTCCACAACGTGGAGCCCGGCAGGTCTAGACCCCACCCCTTCCCCTGGACCAGATCGTTGTCCTGCGCACCTGTTTGACGCTCCTGGGGCCCGGCGAGGGCCCCCCGAGGCCGAAAGTGGCCCCACAGCCCTCCGTCGCGATGCTTCCGCAACGAGAGGCGGGGGGCAAACCTCCCTTGTTAGTAAACCTCCCCTTAGTGAAAACGGCCTGGGACCGAAAACGACGGCCCTGGACCCGCACAAGTGACGGCCGCGACGCCCTCTCGCGAACCGAAAACGACCAATTCGCTAATCGACGTGTCAGGGTAGGAGGTCTACGGTAGAGGGGAACGATTAGAGGACACCCCCCCATCCCCAAATTCACAATTGGCACGCGCGGGGAAGACTGCGGTCGAAGTGCAACTCGCTCAACCCATCACCAGCACTGATCATGGGGGGGGCATTGACAGGTGAAGATGGCATGACTGTTCCCTAATTTCTTCCGAGGCCTGTATCAACCTCCCCAGAGATCCAACGTCTTGAGAAAATCAGGACGGAGGTTTTTCTAAATTTTCGGCCTCTGGGGGCCCTCACCGGGCCTCGGGACCGTCAAACAACGACGCAGGAGGAAAAACTGGTCCTGGGGAAGGGGTCGGGACTTAGGTCCCCGGGTCAGGACGGCGTCCCTGGAATTCCAGGGACGCCGTCCTGAAAAAAACACGACGTCGGATCTCTGGGCAGCTGGTTTCGGCCCCACCGAGGGGCCCATTCCTCGATGCATGGCCGCCTCCCGGCGCCGGGAGGCGCCGGGAAAATCAGCTCCGTGGGCTGATTCTCACCCCCCCCTTTGCTATCCCCCCCTTTCGCCCGGCCCGAATCTCCGGAGGCCTTCCAGACACTCCCTGGCTTTGCTGGCGCGTCCCCGGGGGTTCACTTCCAGGGACGCCGTCCTGAAAAAATCACGACGTCGGATCTCTGGGTCCGAATCGAGAGGCGGGGGGGGGGGAGGCCGGAGGAGGAGGAGGAGGAGGAGGAGGAGAGAGGTGCGGGAGGAGGAGAGGAGAGGAGAAGGAGAGGAGGAGAGGAGGAGGAAGGAAGAGGGGGGAGTGAGGAGAGGAGGAGGGGGGAGGAGAGGAAGAGGAGCAGGAGGAGGAGGAGGAGTAGAGGAGGAGGAGAAGGAGGAGGGGGGAGTGAGGAGGAGGAGGAGGAGAGAGAGGAAGGAGGAGGAGAGGTTAGAGAGAGAGGAGGTGGAAGAGAGAGGAGAGAAGGAGAAGAGGAGGAGGAGGGAGGAGGGTAGAGGAGGAGAGGAGGAGGAGGTGAGAGGAGGGAGAATGGAGGCCCGCGGCCTCCGCGGCCGGGCCCCCCGGGGGCGGAGGCCGCCGGGCCCCCCGCGCGGCGGCGCCGAAGAACCTCCTGGCCGTGGGCATGGGCGGCAGGGGCTCCCAGGTGCCCGTGGCGGGGTCGAAGCGCTCCACGGCCGTGAGGGCCCCGCCGCCGTTCCTGGGGGGAGCTCTGCGGGTCTCTCGGCGCGGCCGCGCGGTGCGGGGAAGGTTAGGACGACTCGACTCGACGACGACGACGACGACGTCGACGTCGACGACGACGACGACGCCTTCCACTCGGCCTGCTACTCCTGCCCGCCGCTCCCTCGTGCAAGCGCCACGGCGAACGCGTGCCACATGTCTTCCCTGGGCCGAGAGGGCCCCTCTTCGGCCTCCCGGGAAGCAGTCCGCGACGGGACTTGGAGGAGGAAGGGAACGGGACGTGGAGGAGGGCGGGCGGGGCGCAGAGAAAGGAGGGAATGGGGGGCGCGAGACTGCGGACGGATGAGAAGGAGGAGGAGGATGAGGAGGATGAGGCTGAGGCTGAGGCTGAGGAGGAGGAGGAGGAGGAGGAGGAGGCGGATGACGATGACTGCGGCGGCAGCGGCGAAGAGAGAGGGCCGTGGCCGGCCATGTGGCGCGTCAGGCCCTGGGCCTCCCTCGCAGTCAGTCGGATCGGCCGCGCAAAGGTACGCACCACCGCCACGCAAACGGGCCGCATCGGATCTCCGGAACGTCGGTTTGGAGGCCCGAATCGGTGCGTTGACGGACCGTGCGGTGACCTCGAAATCCCCCAAGACCTCACCGCACGCTTTTGGGACCCTGGAGGCCCCCGTCGCCCGAGACATCCTCCGAGAGGGACTCGAGTCCCCAAACCGTGCGGTGACCCCGAATCCCCACCGACTCACCACACGGTGTGGTCACCACACCGTTTGGGGGCTCCCGAGTCGGGATCGAATCGGATCGAGCCGGCCGGAATCGATGTCGAGTATACTCGATCGTATCGAAATCGACGCTGCCAGCCCAAAGGGTAGCCCGAGAGGCTGGCCAGCGAAAACGACCACACGGGCCGAAGAGGCAAGGACGCAAGGGCACCCTTGAGAAATCGCGCGGCCTTGCCATGCGCGCTGACTGTGGCATCAAATAAACGGATACTGAGGGAAACGGGTCCTGCATCCTGGGTTGGGGCTCTAGGAGGAGGAGGAGGAGGAGGAGGAGGAGGAGAAGCAGGAGGAGGAGGAGGAGGAAGAGGAGGAGGAGGTCGGGGCTCTTCCCTGGGGAAGGTTCTTCATCCTGAGCTGTTTGTGTTGCGGCCCGGGGGGCCAGGGGAGAGCCCCGAGAGCCCGGAGCCGACGAAGAGCCTCGGGACCCGCTTCCCTCGGGACGCGCCTGCTCTGTTGACTGCAGGGCTTCGTCTCGAGGAGGCTCCGCTTCCTACATTTTCGGGGTCTTTCGTCCTTCCCCCCACCTCCCCTATTTCCCCCTGTTTTCTGGGGATCGACGACTCATTGTGTCTGTGTGCTTTTGTTCTTCCTCCTGAGAGGCTCCGTCGTCGCTGGCCGCCAGTGCGCTGCGCAGCCGTCGGGCGGGTTTCTGTCCTCCACCCCGCTTCCTATATTTTCTGGGTTCTTGTCCTCCCCCCCACTTCCCCTATTTCCCCCTGTTTGCTGGGGAATCGACGATCCATTGTGCCTGTGTGTTTTTTCCCTCTCCTGAGAGGCTCCGTCGTCGCTGGCCACCAGTGCGCTGCGCAGCCGTCGGGCGGCGCAGCGCACCGGCGGCTCGAGCGCGGCCTGACAGCCGAGAGGATGAGGAGCACGGGCCGGGCACAGGCCTGGCGGGCGGGGAGGAGGAGGAGGAGGAGGAGGAGGAGGATGAGGAGGAGGAGGACGACGACGAGGACGAGGAAGAGGAGGAGGATGAGTCAACCCGCGGGGTAAGCGTCAGGGTGCCCCTGCATCCTTCGGTGTTCGGCGGCGCTCCGCTCGAGGAACGTCAGCAGGGCCTCCCAGGGCCCCTGCATCCTTGGCGTGCATCCTCACTCCGCGGGTTGGCACAGGGGGTGGGTGGGTGGGTGGGCGGGACGCCATCACAGGGCGGCATTCATGAGCATGAGCCAGGATCTGCCGAGCTGCCTGCTGAGCTCGGGTAGGCGCCTTGGGCCAAACCCTTTGCGCAAGCGTCGGAGGCATGATGGGCAGGGGTCGGAGGATACGCGTTATGAGCCAGGGCCAGGGAGCGGAGGGGGGAGACAGGGAGGAGGAGGACGACGAGGAGGTGGAGGACGAGGCGGACGAGGAGGACGAGGAGGAAGAGCAGGAGGAGGAGGAGGAGGAGGAGGAGGAGGAGGAGGAGGAGGGGGAGGAGGAGGAGGAGGAGGAGGAGGAGGAGAAGGAGGGGGAAGAGGGGTAGAAGGAGGAGGAGGAGGAGGAGGAGGAGGAGGAGGATGAGGAGGAGGAGGAGGACGGGGAGGGGGAGGGGGAGATGAGCAGAGCTGGCGTCAAGGCCAGCAGCAGCCCCGACTTTGACAGGGCAACCCCCTCCGCTCCTCGTGCCCGGGCCCCCTCCCCCACCCCGGATTCCGTCCTCGCGCCGGGCGACCCCACGGGGCGTTGGGCCCTGGGCCCTCGGCAGAGGGCCCGGGCACGACGCGCGCGCTCACGCGGCCGTGCTTCGACAATGCACGCGCCGCCGCCGCCGCCGCCCTCGTCTTGAGCAGGGGCCGACCGCCCCGGCATTCCTGTAGTCCTACCACGAACTGTTCGTAGAACCCAAACACGTCCTAATACCAAAAACAGTGCTCTCAGAGCAGAAGCCCGATGTGTTGAAACAAGACGCGCCCAGCCAGAAATGTTCTGAGAACATTTCGTGGGAACCGCAAACGGTTCTTAGAACATTGCTTGGTGGGCCTGTAGGCGAGCCAGGACGCTTCGCCACTGCTCGACCCCCCGAGCCCATCTCCCCCAAACGTTGCCCGTTGGTTTCCATGGCGCAGCGCGGCTCTCCGGCGGCCGCTCGGCACGACTCGGCCACCCCTGTGGAACGCCCTCGGCGAGTCGAGGCTGCTGGAGAGCACGCTTCGCCACTGCTCGGCTCGTCGCCACCGGGCCAGCACGCCGTCCTGCCGCCCAGGACGCACACGCTGCCCCCGGCCGGGACCGCCGCCGCGCCCCAGCGGGGAACCTCTCGGCGGCGCGGCGGCGCGCGGGGGGCGGGGGGGGGGGGGGGTGTTGGGCCGGCGGGCGGGCCGCCTCCTCCTCCTCCTCCTCCTCCTCCTCTCCTCCTTCCTGCCTCCCCTCCTCCTCCTCCTCCTCCTCCTCCTCCTCCTCCTCCTCCTCCTCCTCCTCCCCCTGCTGGGCCGTCTGCGGCCGGCGGGGCGAGGCTGCTCCCTCTCCCATTTCCCGGGTCCTCCCCTGAGCCCCTGACCTCCAGAGACACATACGCACACCTCGGAGGGCCTCCGGGAACGCCGGGAGGCTGCCGACGATGCCAGAGAACCACCCTCGCCCCAACCTGCCACCTTACAGTCGGGGCCTTGACCTAAGGAACCCTAAATAAGGAACGAGGCCCCTTTTTTCCATCAGTTAAGCTTCGAATTCCGATCGAAGACCTAAGGAAGACCTAAGGCGAGCGGCAAAACAACTAAGGAACACTGAGCCCCTCCCAAACGAAAGGGGTTCCTTCTTCAGCGCCCCAACCTGCCACCCTACCCTTGCCTCGGCGTGGCTGCCTCAGAATCTTAAAAACAATGGCGTTGGTAGCAAGCTCGTTGGTGGGGCCCTTCGGTCGTCTCGGGCCGCAGATGGCTGGAGCCCGCAAGCGTTTTCCATCAGGATCTCCCCACCTTCTCCCACTCCCCGAGGGGGCGAGCATACCCTGGACCCACAAGGGGTCCTAGTGGTGTTTTTCTGGACTTCGTCCTGGGACTCCTGGCTCCTGACTCTCCTTCCCATGTCCAGAAAAAGAAGGGACTGCATAAAAAGAGAAACTTTCGGAGGTTCGCGCAGATTTGCTCGATCGGCGCCAGAGGCACCGCCGCAGGCGTCCCAGCGCCGATCCCCCAAATCCGCGCGGACCTCAGAACATGTATTTTGATGCAGTTGTTGCTGATTCGATTGTTCCTGCTCTTCCTCCTCCTCCTCCTCCTCCTCCTCCTGTTCGCCTCTTTCTCCTCTTTCTCCTCTTTCTCCTCGTTCTCCTCCTATTTCTCCTCCTATTTCTCCTACTCCTCCTCCTCCTCCTCCTCCTCCTCCGTTTCCTCCTCCTCCTCCTTCTTCTCTCCTTCTCTGTTCCTCTTGTTATCCCTGTATCCGTTTGTCATTTTCGCATGTTCTCCTTTCCTCCTCCTCCTCCTCCTCCTCCTCCTCCTCCTCCGCCTCTTCCTCCCCCCCTCCTCCTATATCATACTCTCCTGCTTCCTCCTCCTCCTCGCCGTCCTCCCCCCTTCCTCCTCCTCCTCTCCTCCTCCTCCTCCTCCTCTCCTCCTCCGCCCCCCTACCCTCCCTCCTCTTCCTCCTCCCCTCCTCCTCCTCCTCCTCCTCCTCCTCCTCCTCCTCCTCCTCCTCCTCCTCCTCCTCCTCCTCCTCCTCCTCCTCCTCCTCCTCCTCCTCCTCCTCCTCCTCCTCCTCATCGTCCTCCTCGTCGTCCTCGTTCTCCTCCTGGACGGCCTGCAGCGGGGCGAGGATGCTCCAGGCCCAGGTCTCTGGGTCGAAGCGCTCCACGCTGCGTAGCCCCGTCTGCCACGACCCGTCGCAGCCGCCCGCGACATACACGCGACCTGAGCTCCCCACGCGAGACCGCCCAGAGAAAGACGACGGCGACGGCGGCGGCGATTGCGACGGCGACGACGGCAACGGCGGCGCCTCCTCTCTCCTCCTCCGCCTCCCTCCTCCTCCTCCTCCTCCTCCTCCTCCTCCTCCTCCCTCCTCCTCCTCCTCCTCCTCCTCCTCCTCCTCCTCCTCCTCCTTGTCCTCATCTTCCTCCTTGTCCTCCTCCTTGTCCTCCTTCTCCTCCTCCTCCTTCTCCTCCTCTTCTTGTTGATGTCATGAGTTCCCCGCTAGAGAGCCTCACAATCCAAAGCAGCAAGATCACAGGAAAAGCATTCTGGCGGCAACCTCCGCCTTGAAAACTCCAGAAAGAAACCCTGAGCCATTCTCCTGATGGCCGTCTTGCTATGAGTCCTTGGGGCCTTACAGGGGATGAGAAACCTTCTCAACTGCCTCGCACTGTGGGCCCCACACCTCAAGCAGGCGACCCCAGGGTGCGAAGCATCACGAAGGGCATCCTCCGCCTCAAAACTCACAAGCCTGTGTCCTTCCCCTCCTTGCTCCTACAGCCCTCGGGCCATCCTGGCTCAGGCCATCTGGACAGAGCTGGCCGCGGCGGCCCCGCCTCGCACAGGGGCCCTCCTCCTGTCACGCTCTGTGCCCGTGCCCGTCCGAGCCGCACTCTTCGGGCGCAAGCTCTCCGCCGTTGGCTGCCGCCGCTGTCCGATGCGGCCACGGCCCTCCGGGCCCCTGGGTGGCCAGGAGCGCGCGGTGCTTGCCGTCGCTGGGACGTCCATCTCCCGTGCACTCTGTCGGCTTCGCGCGTGTGTTTTTTTGTTTGCTCGATGGTCCAGAATGGTCCTCGATGCTTCTCGCCGAGAACAAAAAAATGCACACGTCCGCGCGATGCCAAGGGCGCTGCCGAGGGCGCAGGCGGCGCCCGGGGCTGCCCTCGCCGGGCCTCCGCGGGCGCGCCGAGCCCGGGCGGCAGCGGCGACGCCGGCGGCCGCCGCACGGGGTGCGGCCCAAGCGCGGCGGCAGCGCCCCGGGCCCCTCGGCGCCGAAGCGTCGTGAGCAGCGGCGAGGCGCGCCCCCCGAAGCATGGGGGGCTTGGCCGTCGCCCCCTTAGGAAGGGGTGGGCCCCGCCTGAGAGGCCTACAGGGCAGCTTTTCATGCATAGGATTTGTTTTTAACATATAGAATGCGTAATCCATGATTCATGTATGAGTAGATGTATGCATGAACTCATCGTTGTTTTTGATACTAAATCCCTGCATGTTTCAAATACATGATCCGCACGCGGAGCATGCATTAAAAACGGCACTGTACGCAGGAGTTGTCTATACACCACCACCACCACTACCATGCCAGGCCAGGGCCATCCTGGCCCTGGTCTGGTGTACACGTCCTCCCGGCCGAGGCCAGGAGGTGTAGGGCCCAAGATGACCATGGCCTGGCACGGTGGTGGTGTATATACGCCTTCGTCGGAAAGCCGACGCTGTCGCGGTCCGGCCCGCCTCTTCGCAGCCGCGGCTGCGCGGCCGGCAAGGTCAGCAGCTTGGCAACGTTTGTTGGCGTGGGCCTCCGTGTGGACGTCGCCGCCTTTTTCTCCGAGGCCTCGTCATCAGAGAGCGGCGCCTGCTCAGTGGGCATGGGCACCTCCAGCACCGAGGCCCAGGGAGCGGCCAAGAGCGTGCGGATGCGCGAGGAGGCCGAGCAAGTCGAGGTCGCCTCGGGCGTCTCCCGCTCCGTGCTCGCCCCCCGTGCACCGAGAACAGCATGCCGAGGGCCGAGTCGGACCCGAGACTGATGTGCAATAACGCTATAAAAAGGGCTTCCAACGGGTAGACGCTGCGCTTTGCGCAGCCGTGAAGGTCGCGTACGACTGTGTCGGGCAGGCTACCTGCATGGAGGAGATGATCGCGCCCGCCAAAAAAGAACCCACGGAATCCGACATCGAGTCGGACATGGTGCCGCCGTTCGAGCCCACCCTCACCAAGACTATCGTGCTAGAGTCAAGACCCGCAAACCGTATATGATGGAGACGTTTGTGCCCGCACCTTGGAAGCCAAGAGGTCCGACGTCGATCCGGGCAGGGTACCGCAAGGCCCAGGCGTCAGCGCCACGTGCTGCTGAGGACGGAGAGATGCTGACGAAGCCTGATGGCCCTGAGGACGTCGAGCCTGGAGCCCCGTATGCCAGTCCTGCTGTCAAGACTGGGTAGCCTCATGGCCGAGCCCGCTAGCCTCCAGGCAGGCAGTCCTTGTTTCCTCAGGACAGAAGCCGCTTTCGATGATTCGTTCTGGTTCTCTGTCACATAAACACATATAGAAATGTACATGTTAACCAGCGTGGACCCAAAGAGCTCGTTTCTACCAAATACGGTATGCAATACATGCGGAAGAATCTGCATTGTGCAACGTGTGCTGTGCAACATACGTTGTGCAATCTATGCTGTGCAACGTACGGTGTGCAACACATGTGGCGCAATCTACGTGGTGCGAGGCAGCAATTCGCCTTGAAAGCGTTGCAGTTGTCAATTCCAGTGTTCGCGCAATCGTCCCACCCACCCACCAGCAACTTGGTGTGCAAAACCCATGCGGCGGCGATTGCGGTGACTGCTTGGCGCTGGTTGGCGCATCGCTGCGGCCACAGTGACGCTGACCGCTGGGGACTTCCCAGCGCGTCTCAGAGGCCGCGCGGACGCGCGGGCACTTCAGTGCGAGTCGGTGACTCGGGCGGGCGCGGCATCATGGCGACGCCAACAACGGCAGACACGATGATGATAGTAGCGATGATGGTGACGATGATGACGATGACGACGGCAAGGCCAATGACGGCGCCGATGCTGGTCACGCCGATGGCGATGATGGTGCCCAGGTGTCGGCGATGAAAATGTTGGGAGAACTTCGGCATGCGCGCGCTGCCGACGCAGGCGAGTGGCCCGCATGGTATTGTGTGGCAGGTATCGTGCCCCCCCCCCCAGCAAGCGCACACAGGCGTTCGAATGAGTTCGACATGCGCGCGCGAGAGGCCCGTTTGATTGCATGTGATGGGAATGTTGAAAACCAACGGTGTTCCAACTACGTCGCAAACGCGCGCATATTCGTGGGTTGGGGAGATCTGCTGCAAAACCACTGGGTTTTCTTTTTTCTGGAAAATCGGCACTGAAATCCCTACGGAGCCTAAGGTGCTCAACAAAAAAGGCATGCGCGCGCAACGACACGCGCGTGTCGACTTTGTCCCATTTTCCTCAAACAGCGTTTGCACTTAGAGGTTCTTGCTTCTCTTCTGAGCTGGGCTGGTGCCCCAACAGGCCACCAGCAAGCCCCCGAACAGCCCCAGGACGTCCCCGAGAGGCCCCAAGAAGCTTCCCAAAGGCTCCCAAGAGAGCCCAAACGCATCATTCTGGACGTGCATTGGAGGCCTGGAAATGGGCACCAACACCAAGACAGGGGGTTGCCTCCACAGGGGAACGACGATCCTAGATCTCGGTGTTGGTGGCAATATTTCGGTCACCTTGGAAGCCAGAATACTACCACCACCTAGATCGGGATCTTCTGCCCTCGGTCGGGGCACACCGCCGAAATTGGTGTTGGTGTCAACCTCTAGGCCTGCGAGGTCTGAGGGGCCGATTTTCCTCCACCACCACCACAGGGAGAAGAGGAGGAATGATGATGATGATGATGATGATGATGATGATGATGATGATGATGATGATGATGATGATGATGATGATGATGATGATGATGAGGATGAGGATGAGGAGGAGGAGGAGGAGGAGGAGGAGGAGGAGGAGAGAGGGGAAAGGAGGAGGGGGAGGAGGAGGGAGGAGGAGGGAGGAGGAGGAGGGGGAAGGAGGAGGAGGAGAAGGAGGACGTCCCCGAGAAGCCCCCGAAGCTTCCAAAAGGCTCCCAAGAGAGCCCAAACGCATCATTCTGGACGTGCACCCCGCGAAGCGAGAAGAGCGCACAGACGGGGGCGCACACGCCCCCAGAAGCGCGAGACCAACGCCGCCCGATGTGGCGCCGGAGCGCGCCGGTTCTGCGCGGAGCCGGACGCTCCTCCTCCCCCTCCTCCTCTCCCTCTCCTCCCCTCCTCCTCCTCCTCTCCTCCTCTCTTCCCTCCTCTCCCCCCTCCTCCTCCCCCTCCTCCCCCTCCTCCTCCTCCTCCGACTCCTCCTCCTCCGCCTCCTCCTCCCCCTGCGCTCTCGCGGGGAAGGCACCCTCGCGACAACACGCGCGCCGAGCATCCGCTGCCCAGCGCTCCGAGCCCCGGGCCGTGCGCCGCGGCCGCCGCGGCCCTGCGCGGCGCGCGAGCTCTCGCGCGCGGAGCGCGGGGGCTGCCGGGGAGCGGGAGGTGAGGGGGGGCGGGGAGGCGGCCAAAGTGGAGAGGGAGGGTTGAGGGAAACAATTAAGCACCGCTCCCCCCCTCCCCCGCAATTCAAAGTGGACAGGTTTTCGCAAGACCGCTCGGAGGCCCAAAACTGGAAGATCCGAAACCAACATTGCATTTGTGGGGAGGGCGGGAGGCGGCCAAAGTGGAGAGGGAGGGGGGATGTGGAGGGGCCAAAGGGGAGGGGCCACATGCGAGCCCTGCCCCTACCCCCCACGACTTCTGAGGGGGAGGATGGGGTTCACTTCGTTCGGGGAGGCGGCCAACGTGGAGAGGGAGGGTTGAGGGAAACAATTAAGCAACGCTCCCCCCCTCCCCCGCAATTCAAGGTTGGCAAGTTTTCGCAAGACCGCTCGGAAGCCCAGAATTGGAAGATCCGAAACCAACATTGCATTTGGGGGGGGGATGGGGGGGGTTCAAACCATCTGTTCTGCATGAGTGTTGCTTAATTGCTTCCGACACCTGGAGGGGGGATGTGGAGGGGCCAAAGCAGGGGGCCACAGGCGAACCTACCCCTACCCCCCACGATTTCTGAGGGGGAGGGTGGGGCTCATGTGGCCCCCTACAAAGGGGAGGGGCGAGTGCAGGGGAGAGATCTATTTTCACAGCGTCAGGCCAATGCCAACATGGGAACGCTGCGAAGGTCCGGGGCGAGGGGCGGGCGAGCGAAAGAGTCAAAGGTCGCGGGCGGGCCGCAGTTTGGTGGCAGACCGTGCCGCGACGACCGCAGGAGGAGCAAGACGCCATGCCCCTGGCCTTAGCACCACCGGCAGGCCACAGAGCAGCATGGGGTGGGTCGCAAGAAGCCGCGTAAGAAGCACTATGCGGACCAGGGCGAGGGGTGGGCAAGCGACGAGGTCAAAGGCCCCAGGCGGGCGGCAATGTTGTGGCAGCCCAGTCCGCGACCGTAGAAAGAGCAAGACGCCATGCCCCTGGCCTTAGCACCACCGGCAGGCCACAGAGCAGCATGAGGTGCGTCGCAAGAGGCCAGCGTCCTCCGAGCTCCGTGGTGCGGGATGTCCACGGCAGTCCCGACCACGGATGACAAGAGTGCCGAACCATGCTTGCACCGACTGAGCACCACGAGACAAGGGCAGCGCACAGGCTG
>CAUYUJ010014983.1:665904-760904 GCA_963575745.1 Prorocentrum cordatum | reverse complement strand
ACCGTCCGACGCACAGTCGAATGCACGGTCAAGCAAAACTCTGAAAGCATAGACGCACATGCCCGCACATGCCGCAGAGATGTCGCAGGCGATAGTGGCCTGACCACCTGAGCTCGGGGCATTTCGCAACCCAGAAATGCGAGGATGTCTCAGGCAAGCGTGGCCGGACCACCATGGGGCAGGGCATCTTGGAAACCAGAGTGGCGAGGATGTCGCTGGTCAAGGTGACCAGACTACCATGGGGCAGGACGCCTCCGAGGTCTGAGTTGTGAGGATGTCTCAGGCGAAAATGGCCTGACCACCATGGGGCAAGAGATCTCTGAGGTCAGAATTGCGAGGATGTCTCTGGCGAGAGTGGTCTGACCACCTCAGCCCAGGGCGTCTCGGAACCCAGAGTTGCGAGGATGTCTCAGGCAGGAGTGGCCTGACCACCTGCTCAGGGCATCTCGGAACCCAGAGTTGCGAGGGTCTCAGGCGAAAAAGGCCGAGACACTATGGAGCAGGGCATCATTGAGGTCAGAGTTGCGAGGATGTCTCAGGCGAAAGTGGCCTGAACACCTCAACTCAGGGCATCTCGGGCGAGGATGTCTAAAGCGAAAGTGGTCTAACCACCTCAGCTCAGCTCAGGGCGTCTCGAAACCCAGAGTTCTGAGGATGTCTTAGGCGAAAGGGACCGAGACACTATCGAGCAGGGCATCAGTGAGATCAGGGTTGCGAGGATGTCTCTGGCGACAGTGGCTGACCACCTCAGCTCGGGGCATATCGGAATCGAGACTTGCGAGGATCTCTCAGGCGACAGTGGCCTGACCAGCATGGGGCAGGAGATCTCTCGGTGCGTCCGCGCGCGGTTTGCGCGCGGACGCGAACGCGCCGGCGCCCGGAGACGAACGCCGGCCCCGGCATTCTTGCACGTCCCGCACATGCCCCGCACAGGTACGCACAGTATTCGCACAGGCCGAGCTCGCCAGTGGCCGAGCCAGGCCAGCGATTCCGAGATTCCCTGAGCTCGGGCCGTCAAGCCACTCTCGCCTGAGATATCCTCGCAACTCTCACCTCCTCCTCCTCCTCCTCCTCCTCCTCTTCCTCCTCCTCCTCCTCCTCCTCCTCCTCCTCCTCCTCCTCCTCCTCCTCCTCCTCCTTCTCCTTTTCTTCTGGCCGAGCCGAACAGGCGGGCGGGCCGGCCGAGCCGGGGGCGTCCGCCTCCTCCGCTCCCCCCTCCTTCCCCCCCCCTCCACCTCCCCCCCCCCGCCCCTGCTTCTCCGGCCGAGCTGAGAAGGCGCGCGGGAAAGTGTTTCACTAGGAGGGCACGCCGCCGCCAGCTCACGAACCGGGCGAAGAACCGCCCCCGCCAGCAGCGGGCGAGTCTAAACGCACAGCAAACTCTTTCAGGAAGCCCTGGCGCGCCCCAGGTTAGCTCTGCGAAGGCCAGGAGGCGTTGGAGGCAAAGGGGTCTCAGACAGCTCCTCGGGCATGAGCGTGCATGTGCATTGGGATGTGCACGCATGTGCGCCTGCGCGCTTCACCGCATGTGCGTGCATGTGCGGGCCCGCGCGGCCTCCCGAAGAGAGGTTGCACAGACATGTGCGTGCATGTGCCGATGACAGATCTGCGATTCTCGAACACCTCCCGCATGTGCAGGCATGTGCGCGCATGTGCGTCGGATTGTGCGTGCATGTGCGTATGATGGATACACCAAAACACAGCGCACATGCCCCCGCACATGCCCGGGCACGACGTGCACAGTAGGAAGTCCATCCACGAAGGGCCGCACAGGCCTGGCACATGACTGGCACATGCCGCGCACATGCGCGCACATGACAGCGCAAAAACGGCCGCACATACACCCACCCATGGGTATAGATGTGAGTGCGGTGTAATGTTATTCGTTATCCTTACTCCATTTGTTTTTTCCTCATTCTCGCCATACACTGCGCATTCTCCCCATCCTCCTCAGCTCTTTTTATGGAGGCTCCTCCTTGGAGAGCCTCTGGGGGCCTCACAAAGGTTTTCCATGCTTTCTTAAGGCCTTCTGAGGGCCTCCTGGTCGTGTTCTGGGGGCCTCTGGGGGCTTCCTCGGGCCACCCTGCCTGCAACCGCGGTCTCCCTGAACGACCGGGTCACGATTTGGAATGCTTCGGAGGGTGTCTTGGGGCCATCGTGGGCCGCCATTGGGGCTCTCGTAGGGCCATCTTGGACCCCTGTTGTGCCGTTTTGGGACTCTCTTGGACTGCCTTGAAGCCCTTTCGGATGGTTGTTGGGCGATCTTGGAGCCTCCCAGGCGGCTTTGGACGCCCAGAAGACCGCCGTCTTGGAGCGTCGGGAAGCCGAAAAGAGGAGAACCCCAAAATTCACCAAAAACCGCGAGAAAATTACTGATTTTTGCCTCTTGGGGTCTTCTTGGCAGTGTTCTTGGAGTCCACTTGGAACGTTTTGGAGCGATCATTGGGGGTATGATGGCTTCTTGGGGGTCGTCGTGGACCGTATTGGGCTCTCTGGGGTCGTTTCAAGAGCGCGCCGGCACGCCTGGAATCCGTTTGGGGCCGTTTTCGGGCTCTCTTGAGGTTCTCCCAGGTCGTCTGAAGGGTTGCTCAGAGGCCCAGGGAGGGCCAAATCCCACCAGCCCTCTGGGCGTAGGTGGTCTAGAGCAGATCCTCTTCCACCCCTCCCTCTTCCCCCTTGGGGAGGGGTTTACCCCTCCCCCTACCCCCTCCCCTGGACCTGGACGGGGGGGGCCGCGGGTAGTTAGAGCGTCCAAGATGGCCCAAGACGGCTCCAAGAGCGCCTCAGAGAACCCAAGATGAGCTCCAAGATGGCTCAAGATAGCGCAAGATCGCTCACGATGGCTCCTAAGATGGTTCCAAGAAGCCCAAAGACGGCCCCAAGATAACTCCAAGTGGCCAAACAGCTCCCCAAGGAGGCCCCGAAGAGGCCAAAATCGTCCCAAAACCTAAGGAAAATCAATGATTTTTGCTTTCTCGCCTTTTCGCTTCCGATGGCCATCCGAGGCCTGGAGATGGCTCCAAGATGGCCCAAGAGGGCCCCAAGAGAGCCCCAAAAGAGCCCCAAGACGGCCCCAAGAGCGCCCAAGAGCACTCCAAGAGCGTTCCAAGAGGGGTCCAAGAGGCGATTTTAGGGGCTTCCGAGGGGGGACGCTAATTAAACCCCCCCTCTTGTTTGATCGACTCCCTCCAAGATGGCCCCAAAAGCGCCCCGAAGGCTCCCCAGAGCGCCTCAAGAGGGTCCCAAGAGGCGCCCAAGATGCCCCAAGGCGCCCAAAAAGCCCTCCAAGAGGCCCTCAAAAGACCCCCAAGAAGCTCCTTCCCCTCCTCCTCCTCCTCCTCCGATTCTTCCTCCTTCTCCGTCCTCCTCCTCCTCCTCCTCCTCCTCCTCTTCCCCCTCCTCCTCCTCCTCCTCCTCCGACGACGACGACGACGACGACGACTCCTCTTCCATCCTCCCCCTCTCGGGGTCTGTGACAGCTTCCCCCGCCCTTTGTTATTCTGCATGCTCCCCGACTTCCCTGATCACCTCAACTCCCCTGAGCATCGTTTCTGGATGGGCTGGTGGGGATACGCGAAGCGTCAACAATTCCTCTTGTGGGCTTCTTCTTCCGGCGTCCCCGGCACTATAAAAATATATGAATAGGAATATGTGTGCAGTAGATGAGATGGAGGAATGAGTGACAAGTTCCCAGCCCTCGCCGACAGCAGTTGGCTCGCGCGTGCGACGCTGATTATTTTGACCGTCCCGTCCCTGGCTGCCAAAGAAAGCCCACCGCAGGACCCGACTCATTTCAAAAAAGGTTCTGAGAGCACAGGCGTAAGTGTGCTCAGCGCTCCAGCCCACGTAAGAAGCACTATGCGGACCAGGGCGACGGGTGGGCAAGCGAAGAGGTCAAAGGCCCCAGGCGGGCGGCAATGTTGTGGCAGCCCAGTCCGCGACCGTATAAAGAGCAAGAAGCCATGCCTCTGGCCTTAGTACCACCAGCAGGCCACTAGGCAGCATGAGGTGGGTCGCAAGAAGCCAGCGTCCTGCGAACTGTGTCGTGCAGTATATCCACGGCAGTCCCGACCATGGATGACGGAAGTGCCGAACCATGCTGCACTGGCAACACTAGAAAAGGGGCAGCGCACAGGCTGCATCCCGAGGGAAATACCCTGGACATGATTTCCTGGAGGCGCTCGCGCCCGACGGAGTCCTGCTTCCCTTCTAAGACTTGTGACTGTCCAACCTATACCACGAGGGGTGGGCAAGCGAAGAGGTCAAAGGCCCCAGGCGGGCGGCAATGTTGTGGCAGCCCAGTCCGCGACCGTATAAAGAGCAAGAAGCCATGCCTCTGGCCTTAGTACCACCAGCAGGCCACTAGGCAGCATGAGGTGGGTCGCAAGAAGCCAGCGTCCTGCGAACTGTGTCGTGCAATATATCCACGGCAGTCCCGACCATGGATGACGGAAGTGCCGAACCATGCTGCACCGGCAACACTAGAAAAGGGGCAGCGCACAGGCTGCATCCCGAGGGAAATACCCTGGACATGATTTCCTGGAGGCGCTCGCGCCCGACGGAGTCCTGCTTCCCTTCTAAGACTTGTGACTGTCCAACCTATACCACGAGGGGTGGGCAAGCGAAGAGGTCAAAGGCCCCAGGCGGGCGGCAATGTTGTGGCAGCCCAGTCCGCGACCGTATAAAGAGCAAGAAGCCATGCCTCTGGCCTTAGTACCACCAGCAGGCCACTAGGCAGCATGAGGTGGGTCGCAAGAAGCCAGCGTCCTGCGAACTGTGTCGTGCAGTATATCCACGGCAGTCCCGACCATGGATGACGGAAGTGCCGAACCATGCTGCACTGGCAACACTAGAAAAGGGGCAGCGCACAGGCTGCATCCCGAGGGAAATACCCTGGACATGATTTCCTGGAGGCGCTCGCGCCCGACGGAGTCCTGCTTCCCTTCTAAGACTTGTGACTGTCCAACCTATACCACGAGGGGTGGGCAAGCGAAGAGGTCAAAGGCCCCAGGCGGGCGGCAATGTTGTGGCAGCCCAGTCCGCGACCGTATAAAGAGCAAGAAGCCATGCCTCTGGCCTTAGTACCACCAGCAGGCCACTAGGCAGCATGAGGTGGGTCGCAAGAAGCCAGCGTCCTGCGAACTGTGTCGTGCAGTATATCCACGGCAGTCCCGACCATGGATGACGGAAGTGCCGAACCATGCTGCACTGGCAACACTAGAAAAGGGGCAGCGCACAGGCTGCATCCCGAGGGAAATACCCTGGACATGATTTCCTGGAGGCGCTTGCGCCCGACGAAGTCCTGCTTCCCTTCTAAGACTTGTGACTGTCCAACCTATACCACGAGGGGTGGGCAAGCGAAGAGGTCAAAGGCCCCAGGCGGGCGGCAATGTTGTGGCAGCCCAGTCCGCGACCGTATAAAGAGCAAGAAGCCATGCCTCTGGCCTTAGTACCACCAGCAGGCCACTAGGCAGCATGAGGTGGGTCGCAAGAAGCCAGCGTCCTGCGAACTGTGTCGTGCAGTATATCCACGGCAGTCCCGACCATGGATGACGCCGACTGCGTACAAAGCAGCTGGACATGAAGCCCCGGAGTCCTGCTTCCCTTCTAAGACTTGTGACTGTCCAACCTATACCACGAGGGGTGGGCAAGCGAAGAGGTCAAAGGCCCCAGGCGGGCGGCAATGTTGTGGCAGCCCAGTCCGCGACCGTATAAAGAGCAAGAAGCCATGCCCCTGGCCTTAGTACCACCAGCAGGCCACTAGGCAGCATGAGGTGGGTCGCAAGAAGCCAGCGTCCTGCGAACTGTGTCGTGCAGTATATCCACGGCAGTCCCGACCATGGATGACGGAAGTGCCGAACCATGCTGCACTGGCAACACTAGAAAAGGGGCAGCGCACAGGCTGCATCCCGAGGGAAATACCCTGGACATGATTTCCTGGAGGCGCTTGCGCCCGACGAAGTCCTGCTTCCATTCTAGGACTTGTGACTGTCCAACCTATACCACGAGGGGTGGGCAAGCGAAGAGGTCAAAGGCCCCAGGCGGGCGGCAATGTTGTGGCAGCCCAGTCCGCGACCGTATAAAGAGCAAGAAGCCATGCCCCTGGCCTTAGTACCACCAGCAGGCCACTAGGCAGCATGAGGTGGGTCGCAAGAAGCCAGCGTCCTGCGAGCTGTGTCGTGCAGTATATCCACGGCAGTCCCGACCATGGATGACGGAAGTGCCGAACCATGCTGCACTGGCAACACTAGAAAGAAGGGGCAACGCACAGGCTGCATCCCGAGGGAAATACCCTGGACATGATTTCCTGGAGGCGCTTGCGCCCGACGAAGTCCTGCTTCCCTTCTAAGACTTGTGACTGTCCAACCTATACCACGAGGGGTGGGCAAGCGAAGAGGTCAAAGGCCCCAGGCGGGCGGCAATGTTGTGGCAGCCCAGTCCGCGACCGTATAAAGAGCAAGAAGCCATGCCCCTGGCCTTAGTACCACCAGCAGGCCACTAGGCAGCATGAGGTGGGTCGCAAGAAGCCAGCGTCCTGCGAACTGTGTCGTGCAGTATATCCACGGCAGTCCCGACCATGGATGACGGAAGTGCCGAACCATGCTGCACTGACTAGGCAACTAAAGAAGGGCGTCGCATGGCTTGCAGTGGAAACAAACATCCTGGACCTGATTTCCTAGAGGGCGCCTGCGCCTGACGAAGTCCTGCTTTCCTTGAGAAACTGGTGGCTGCCAAACCTTTACCTGCACCTACAGAACACCAGGCACGGGCCCAAGGCCCCCCATGACGCTGCCCGTCCTGCCCTTCTCCCTGCCATTGCCCGGGCCTTCGTCCCGCACACGAAGCAAAACGAGCAAGCAGGTCTTCTCCGCATGTACGCCCACGGTCGTCACGAGCACGCTCCTCCTCTTCCTCCTCCTCGTTCGCCCCCTGCTCCTCATGGTTGTACGCGTGCGGCCGTTTGGAAGGCGCGGCCAAGACGGCAGCCACGATCTGCACTTGGACCACTAGGACGCCATAAGATAATAACGTATGGCTTTAAAGCGCTTCGTCTGATGGTGCCATAGATCTGTCATTCGTTACAGACACGAATGGCAGGTGTTCACAGTCCACGTCGATGGCAATTTGCGCATGCGTGCGCCGCTGATCATGACGGCCCCATCCCTTGAAGTCAAAGAAAAACCACCGCAAGCGCCGACTCATTTCAAAGTGGGTTCGGAGAATACAGAGCAAGGGCAAAACAAACATCCTTCAAGAACATGAGACCCTCCCCGGGATGCACAAGAACATACAACACATACGAAAAACATTAGGCTACCTCGGTCCGGCCGTGCAAGAGTTATGCCCATGTGAAGAATAAGGCACGGTCCAGGGCGAGGAGTGGGTGAGGACGGCAGTGCTGTGGCAGCCCAGCCCACGACCGCAAAGGCAGCAAGAAACCGTGTCCCTGGCCTGAGCACCACCAGCAGGCCGCAGAGCGGCATGAGGTGGGTCGCAAGAAACCAGCGTCCTCCGAACTGTGTCGTGCAACATATCCACGGCAGTCCCGACCATGGATGACGGAAGCGCCGAACCATGCTGCACTGACTAGGCAACACGAGAAAGGGGCGTCGCACAGGCTGCAACGGAGCACGGTGTCCTGGGCCTGACTTCCCAAACGGTGCCTGCGCCTCACGAAGTCCGGCCTCCCTTCAGAGACCTGCGGCTGTCCAACCTTGATCTGCCCTACGGAACACCAGTAACGGGCCATCGCTCGGACGTCCATTCCCTGTGTTTTTTGGGGGTTTCGTGCGTGGTTTTTTCGCCAAGTGATCAAGAATGCTCCTCGATGGTCCTCGACGAAGAAAAAACGCACACGTCCGAACGATGCCAAGGTAGCGGGCCCGAGTCTCCGCACGACGCTGCACGTTCTGCTTTTTCTCCCAGCCACTGCCCGGATCTCCGTCCCGCACACGAGGCAAACTGATCACGCAAGCCTTCTCTTCATGTACGCCCAGGGTCGAAGTTGTCCTCCTCCTGCTGCTCCTGCTCCTCCTCCTCTTCCTCCTCCTCCTCCTCCTCCTCCCCCTCCTCCTCCATCTCTCTTCCTCATAGATAACTCCTCCTCGTGTGACCGCCAAACGTATCGGCAGGGTATGCCCGGCAACCAGAAGCTGGAACCCCCCCACAGGTGCGCGGATGAAGGAGGTGGTGCTCAGAATATACGGTTCTCGCTGAAACAGCGCCGCGTACAGTCGTTAAGCTTCCGACACTTGCACGGATGGAGGGAGGGGGCGGGGAGTCAAAATGTCACTCCCGCCGTGACGCTGCGCATGTTCATCTTCACCAGGCCCAGCAATTGCACGGATGGGGATGAGCACTTCCGAAAGGTGGCCCTCGCCGGGGTAACTACCACGTGCAGTCGGATCGTTGACCCAAGGAACCCTAAATAAGGAACGAGGCCCCTTAGATCCACAAGTTGGACTTCGATTTCCCATCGAAAACCAAAGCAAAACCCAAGGCAAACTGTGAAGCAATCAAGGAACACGGAGCCCCTCCCCAACGAAAAGGGTTCCTTCTTCAGGGCCCCGACTGTAGGTTCGTCGTGCAAGCTTACAATACAATTGCACGCATGGAGGGCGGCTCCTCTGAAACACCTGTGGTCCAACGGTTGCGTGCACAGCTCGAGGGAGGTTCCTGTATCAAGATGTGGCTCTCGCCCCAGCGCCGTGCAGTTTTGTCTTCAAAGTTTTCAACCATTGCACGGATGGAGGGGGTTGTTCCCAAAAGGTGACTTTCATCTTTGCGCGGAGCACCTTCGTCCTGGAAGTTCCAAACATAGACAAGGATAGAGGGTGGCTCCGCTGCAAACTATAAATTTCATGTGAGGTTTACAGACCCCTCACGAAAAAGAACTCGAAACGAGATCCAAGCGGCACCTTTTTTGAGTCGGGGCTCCCGCTTGCGATGTCCTAGGGATTGTTGTTCCAATCTTTCACATTGGAGAACGCTTGCATGAATCGACAGCGCTTCTATTCCGAACCCAAGCTCTCGCTGGACACATCTCTGGCCCTTATGATCTTACCTTATGGCCACCCTTCCAGCTAGAAGCATGATTTGCAGCTTAGTTTACCGATCAACGCTTTCGCCTGAACTGCAGGTCCATGGGGCGATCGTCTGTCCAGGGGGCAGGTCCCGCAGTGAAACAGAATTATTGTGGGAGATCCCGGGACGGGGACTCGGGGCGAGTGGGCGTATTCCAGCATAGCTGAGACATCTTGGATTTGCTCTGCGGCTCCTCCTCCTCCTCCTCTTCTTCTTCTTTTTCTTCTTCTTCTTCCTCCTCCTCCTCCTAGTCCTTATATCCCCGCCTATAGATTCACATTCTCCTCATCCTTTCCCTCCCTTCGACTTACTCGTACATAGTAGATGCGCGTTTGTGATGCTCAGGTTGCTCATTGTAAGGGGAAAGGACGCGCGCGCGTGCGCAGGCTCCGCTTCGTTGGAGACAACCTGTCGGCTTGCAGCAGTTGAGGAGCGCGGGCTTGGAACGTCGCGGTCTACACCATGTGCGGCGCGGCTGCGATCGAGCATGGGGAGCCAACCTCGGGTCAATCACAGGTGGTCTAAGCCGAGGGGGTGGGATAGATCGCAAGTTATCACGGCCTTGGGGCCCTCTACTCCAGTATGCCAGGGGACATGGCTCAGGTGCAACGGGGTGGTTGGGCCAAGATCTGGGGAGGAGTTGATGACAAGTGGGGTTCGTGGGGAAGTCGATGGGGGTAATCTTCTTGGCGGGACGCAGCACCTCTGCACTCACTCGTGGACCACGCCTTCCTCCGCTCAACATTGCCGACCACCAGCAGACGGTGTCTCAGCTTCCGCGTCGCACGGCAGCTGGCGCAGACAAGGTTCGGCCCCGTGACTGGGCTCTTGCCTCGAACGGGGCGATGGCTGCACTCGGTCATGTGCCTTACGTGCGAAAGGTGTTGGGGCATGGTCAAAGGTGGTATCGCATGTGTACATCCTCGAACTAGCTACGCCAGAAGGAGGGCATCTTCCGATGGCGCTTCTACCATCCATGCATCAAGTTTGGACCAAGGCTTGGACATCATGGGTGAGAGCTTGGGCATCGAAACTTGGCAGTCCCCACCTAGCTCTTGGCTCTTGGCATGCAAACATCTACGACCGATGTTGCATCCAGAATCTTAGAGGCGGCTGTGAAGGCCCTGATGCTACAACCAACGCCCACGCCATCGCCGGCATTGAGAAATGCTTCGAAACAGCTAGTTGGCTAAAATTACCGCGAACTGCTAGTGTTCATGGCTTTCCTGGACAGTGTTGGTGCTTGCAACTCGCATGTGCATGAGCTCGAGGAGGCCCTCTTGGGGTAACTGCTATTCCACGCAGGTCTGGGCTCTGAGGGGTGTTCTTCAAATGTGTGAGTGTGTGTGTGTGTGTGTGCGTTTGCCGCGTTTGCCCTGCAGTGTGTCATGTTGTCGCCGTTCGACGAACTCATTCAGCGCGCCAGCCACGCCCCGCGCGCGATCGACCTTTGCGCTGACGACATCACCGCATCTATCACGGCCACTGTACGTTGCTCGCAAGGCCCCCTAAGGTGCTTACAGGGCAGGTTTTAATACATAGGATCTTTAAAAACATAGGATTCTAAATACATGACGAATGTATGACTAAATGTCTGCATGAACTCATCGTTGTTTTCAATACTAGATCCCTGCATTTTTAATACATGATCCGCTCGCGGAACATGTATTAAAAACGGCACTGTAGGCTGGTTGCCCAGTGGAGTTGGCCCCCCCCGCCGCCAGGAACAATCTAAACATAACCTCTGCCTGTCCTCAGCTTGGTCGGAGTATGTGCTCCAAAAATGGGCCCCTCTGGGATATCTTACTGCGGCGCCCCAGGGGTCCGGGGGAGCGAAGTTGGGTCTGGAAGAGGTCTACGATCCATCCGGATTCGGTCTCGAGTCCATCTCGCTGCTCGGCGAGCTCACCGTTTCGAGATGACCAGGAGAGCTGCCCCAGCAATTTCTGCATTTGCAGAGCAGGCGCCACGATCGGCAATGAGCCAGGGGCTCGGAGCACACGGCGCGCCGCCGCAGCTCGTGGGCGAGGTGGGGTCAGTGCCGCGGCGGGCAAGGCGCGCGCCTGGAGCCAGCGCCTCGTCCTGGATTGCAACGCGCTTGTAAGGCAGCACTGCAACTGGCCCTCAGGTCTGGGCGCGGGCTGCTCCCGTGCACCGCTGGGGCCTGTTATTTCGCGATCGCCCACCGCCCAGCGGCGCCCTTCAGCGCGCATGGCCAGAGCAGATGGAGAAAGATATACGATGTATGCACAGATGTATGTATAAATATATGACACCGGAGAAAAACCCCAACCAGATTTTTGTTGGGGCTATGGGGCTGTAGGGCTATAAAGCTTATCAAGCTATAAGGTTATGAGGCTATAGGGCTGTAGGGCTATTGGGCTATAATGCTATAGGGTCATAAGGCTGTGGAGCTATAGGGCTATATAGGGCTATAAGGCTCTGGGGCTATCGGGCTATCGGGCTATAGGGCGATAGGGCTATGGGGCTACAAAACTATAGGGCTATAGGGCTATAGGGCTATTGGGCTACATGCTATTGGGCTATTGGGCGCCCCGGGCACCCGGGCACCTGGGCCCAGCCACCGAAATCGGCCACGCACCTCACCGACCACCCGGGCACCCGGGCACCGCCGGGCACCCGGGCCCGGCCACCGAAATCGGCCGCACCTCTCACCTAAACCTTTAATCCGCCAGGACCCCTGCAGAGGCAAGCTCTGATTGGGGAATCACAGCAGCACACCGCGGCAGTATGTTGGAGGGCCCACGGGTGGCATGCTTCTGGACGTCATGCTGCCCCGAAGTCCGCTCTCAAAGCTATGAAGATTTCCCATCGTAGCCTCGTCGATCGTTTGAAGCGGATGGTTCTTGCCATGCGAAGCACGGGGAAACAAGCAAGTGCCGCAACATCCCCAGGAAGAGGAACGCATCGAAACCGGCCCCGGCCCAAGTCCCAGCACCTCCCGGACAGCGTTAGCAGCTCTGACATGCTTTTAATCAAGAGCGGACTCGAAGCATTCGGCGATGCATGTTGTGTATGAAGGGAGCGAAGGTTGACGAGACTCATGATCCACATGTCTTGCTCCCCTGCCCTACCCGCGCCATGGCTGGTAAGCCTACTTGAAGCTGACCGGCCTCCGAGGGCTGGTTTGGGGGTGCCTCGCGCGACGAGGCTGCGGCCTTGAGCGCTGAAGGGGTGAGTGGAGGCTCTGCTCCTTGACGCCCTCTCCTGCCCTCTCTCAGATATAAAGGGGCCCCAGAACACACAAATAAATACACACAAAGAAAGATATTCCCCATATGTTCCAATCTTGTCTGGGTTGTTGTCTTCCCCCCCACTTCCCATATTTTTCTATATTTTCCTAGGGATCGACGATTAATTGTGTCTGTGTATTTTTTCCCCTCCTGAAGATAGCGGAAGGTGCCCGTGGATCCGAGGCCCGACCCTGGCACCCAGCGTGCGAGGGGCCCCGGGATGCCGGCTGGCCCGCGCAGGCGAGGCGCGGATGCCGACCGCGCGGACCTCCCCCACCCCTCCTCTTCGGTGTCTGAGCAACGCTTGGCTCGGCGAAGAGTTGCCTTCGACCCTGTGGTGTGGGCGTGTGAGAGGTCCGCCGGCTCCCAGATGCTATCCTCGGCTGCTTCAACCTTCGCGGCAGCTCAGAGGTGATCAGAGTGGCAGCCTCAGGCCCCGAACGCGAAGAAGAGACGGCCAGGCGCTGGAGTCAGGGGCACACCCACCCTTGCCCAAATCGCGGTGCCAGCCGCCGCACTCCCAGAGTTCGGCCCAATCGGTGACGTCCAAGCTCGAGGCCAAGGGTTGCAGGTTTCGCCGGGTCAGATTGTTCTGTGCACTTAGTGTGGACATTATACATCAGACCAGACTGGCTGCCTAATGATGGATTGCGTCCCTGAGCAGCTTTCCAGTCGTGCTAGTCGGAGCGGGAGATTGTTTCTGGCAGGTCTTCATCCAGCGAACGGAGGCAAGCCATCTTCCCGCCAGATTCCTAAGCCCAATGAGTTGCCTGTCGGCGATCCCGAGATTTCGTGGGTCAGGCTGGAGGCCCATGTGGCCTCTCGGTTCTGTTTTGCGTTGCCTTCCAAACATTCGGGCGTGCTTCAGTGGCCAGTGCAAGCGGGGGCGCGCGCGACGCGCGCGCGCGCCCCCGCTTGCCGCTTCAACGACCGCCCCGCCCTTGCTGCGCCG
This sequence comes from Prorocentrum cordatum, assembly GCA_963575745.1. NCBI lineage: Eukaryota > Dinophyceae > Prorocentrales > Prorocentraceae > Prorocentrum > Prorocentrum cordatum. Next base: position 747,614 of record CAUYUJ010014983.1, on the reverse strand, counting down.
TGCCTCCCCAGCCGCGAGCCTCTCGGGGGCCCTACGTATGGGCCACCCTCTCTACTACGCACGCCATGCGCCATCGGAGCGCGGCATCCGCCAGCCAGTGCCGTCATCTCCACCTCGTCCTCCTCTTCCTCCTCCTCCTCCTCCTTCTCCTCCTCCTGGCGCACAGGCACTCGCGAGTCCCTGAACGCTCTGAGAAAAAGAGGAGGAGCAATAGACAGAGGACAGACATAGAGAGAGAAGGCGAGCGAGCAGGGCTGCTCTTCTCCTCCTCCTCCTCCTCCTCCTCCTCCTCCTCCTCCTCCTCCTCCTCCTCACTCCTCACTCCTCACTCCTCACTCCTCCTCTCCTCCTCCCTCCTCCTCCTCCTCCTCCTCCTCCTCCTCCTCCTCCTCCTCCTCTCCTCACTCCTCACTTCCTCACTCCTCTCCTCCTCACTCCTCACTCCTCCTCCTCCTCCTCTCCCTCCTCCTCTTCCTCCTTCTCCTCCTCCTCCTCCTCCTCCTCCTCCTCCTCCTCCTCCTCCTCCTCCTCCCTCCTCCTCCTCACTCCCCCGCCCCCTCCACCGAACGCCTCAGACATCGAAAGCCTCCGCGCGCTGGCAGAGTCCCCGACGGCCGAACAGGCCCCCGCCTGTTGCGGCGCGCGTGCAGCGACGGCAGCTGCTCCCACGGGCCCCGCTCGAGATCCAGGCGCTCCGCCTGGTTCGGCGACGCGGGGAGGATGGGGGAGGACGAAAGGGAGGGGGGGTGATGGAGTCATGATGACGACGATGAGGAAGAGAAGGCAGAGGAGGATGACGAGGGATGCCGAGGAGGAGGAGGAGGAGGAGGAGGAGGAGGAGGAGGAGGAGGAGGAGGAGGAGGAGGAGGAGGAGGAGGAGGAGGGGGAATAGAAGGAGAAAAAGGCGGAGGAGGAGGAGGAGGAGGAGAAGGAGGAGGAGGAGCAGGAGCAGGAGGAAAAGGAAGCGGATGAGGAGGAAGAGGAGGAGAGAGAGGGTGAGGATGGATACGGGGAGAAGCAGGGGGATGAAGGAGGAGTGGAAGAGGTGGAGGAGGATAGGAAGGAGAAAAGGAAAGGGGAGGGTGCGCACAGCTGCACAGCTGCGTCCGCGACGCGGCTCCAGGCGACGCGGCAGTCCGGCGGCCGCCGCCGGAGCCGCAGCCGAGGGCGAGGAGGCGGTGCGCCGCCGGCGCTCGGCTTCCACCTCGGGGCCCGCCCGGACGCCGGCCAGGCGTCCTGCCGGCGAGCTGTGCGCGCGGCGGGCTGGATCCGCCGGAGCACGATGTGCGAGCCTGTGGCCTCGTGCCGCCTCCCACCTCCACCCCTGTCGCCCTCCACCTCCACCTCCACCGCCTCCTCCTCTTCCACCTCTACCTCCTCCCTCCCTCCACCTCCACCTCCACCTCAACCTCCACCTTCACCTCCACCTGCACCTCCTGCTCCCTCCTGTGATCTCGTGCCGCCTCCCCTATCATCCCTCCCCCCACCTCCACCTCCATCTACCTCCACCTGATTGCTGGTTGCTGGTGGCCTCGGGGTCTGTCCGACGCAGCCATCCCACCTCCACCTCCTCCTCCTCCTCCTCCTCCTCCTCCTCCTCCTCCTCCTCCCCGCCGCGAGGAGGGGGGGGCTACAGATGGCTACAGCTAGCGCGTGAACGCTGCATATCCTGTCTTCCCCTTGCGAAGAGGGCTGGAGCATGAACCCCGCGATCGGGCCGCTTCTTGGCGGCGCCCACAAGCGGGGTGGCGAGAGGGGGGGGCCCAAAAAGGCGGGGGGGCTTCCATGCATGCAGGGGCTTGACAGCAGCCTTCCTGTCTTCCAAGAAGGCCTCTCAGAAGCCCCCTGCGCCCTTCTGGCACAGTCGGGTGGCGAAAGGGCGGGGGCTCCCAAAAAGGCGGGGGGGCCTTCCAAGAATGCAGGGGCTTAACGTGGCTGCACGCACAAGGGGGTAGGGAGAGGGGGGGGGGCTTCTTAGAAGGAAGCTGCTTCTTGGAAGGCGCTACATCTTTAGGCCAGGCCCGCACCTTCTAAGAAGCAGGGGTGCTTCTGTCCCAAGCTGGAAGCACGGTGGGAAGTGTGGAAAGGGGGCGAAGGGGGGAGAGTACGTTTTGTCAAGCACCAGGCGCGCAGCCTAAGCCCAAAGGGCTACGGAAGGAGTCCGAGCCCTACCCATGGCTAAACCCGAAGAGTGGGGGAGGAGAGGTCGAGAGGAAAAGGGACCGGGGGCCCTCGAGGGCCAGAGGGTCACCGGGACCCCACGGACCTCCGGGACCCGGACCCCGGGGCCCGAGGGGGACAGCGGGCCAAACTTTGGCGGGTTTAGCGAGCTCGAGGCTCGCTCCCGCCAGGCGGCTGGGCGCCCCGGCCTCCATGCCGGGCGCTCCGGCCTCCATGCTGACGTAGGCCGGGATCTGGCGCGCGGGTGTCTGCGGTCGCCCGCGCGCTGGGCCTCCTCCTCCTCCTCCTCCTCCTCCTCCTCCTTCTCCTCCTCCGCCCCTCACCTCACTCGTGTTCCTGTCTCCTCCTGGGCGCTCCTCCACCTCCTCCTCTACCTCCTCCTCCTCCTCTTCCTCCTCTACCTCGTGGAGCCCTGGGCCCCTCCTCACCTCAGCTGACTCGATCTTCGGGGACTCGACCTTAGCTGCTAGCTCGAGGGCGCGCCTACTGGCCCCGCGGGACCTGCTCTTTAGGGCCTCGTTGAGGGCCCTCTCCGTCAAATGACCGTGTTCGTCCACTAGGGACAGGGTTCCTCTGCAAAGCAAATCATGCAACGCAAGGTTACCACGGGAAGGGTCCATCTTCGTGAGAGGATCGGCGGGCATCCTAGCGTGGGGCATCCACCGCACTTGTGACCCTATCGAGCACAAAGCATCTCGAATCACAGCAAGTTCGATGGCGTTTCTCCTGTCAGCCCTCGAGCCCGCTGAGTTGCGAGAGAGGGTGTCGAACACCGACTTCGCGTCCACGACAGAAAGACAGGAGGCGGCCTCGCTGAGCTGACAGTCCTTGGACAGCACGACCGTGAAAGGGGCCTGTCCATTAAACCAGTCGGGCCTCGAAACGTCATTAAAAACAGCGTCCCTGAACAAAACTTGCAACCATTGAGCCTCGGCGGTGGCGGCGGACAGGGCCAACGTCTCCGCAGCCACCGTGCTAGCGACGGCTCTCTTTATCCTCTGGGAGCGCCAAGACAGCACACTAACCCTTGACCGTTTGTTCTGACGAATGCTGCCATCGGCAGCCATGACGATCCACGCTCCCTGGGCTCCACCTCGCCGAGCAGTTCCCGGGCCCCCCGAACCGCTCGCCGTGACGAAGGTGAGGGAAACCGGATCCAGGGACCAGAGGGTAAGCTTTTGCTCACACGACCCCTTGAGAAACTTAACCACTTTGGTCAGAACGAGAGCATCGGAGATCAGGGGAGAGGGGAGGGCAGCGGCTAAGAGGGAAGCACTACCGGCCACGTCCGGGCGGCTCTCGTGCGCCAACCACTGCACCTGAGCAGCAACAGTACGATAGGATGAAATCTCATCTTTTGAGAGGGGCAGCTCAGGGCTGGCTCGCCTCTCTCGATCTAGATGCATCTGGCTCAGTTGCTCACGTATGTACTTCTCCTGATCAACCGTAATGCGGTCGGCGTGCTGCACGACCCTCCGCCCCGCATACTCAGACTCGCTCTCCTTCCACTTGCCAGAGCAAAAGCGCTTACACAGAGCGTCCCTCAAAGGTCCCATCACGTCATCCCGACCCGAGACGATGAGATCATCCACCTCAATTAAAACTAGGGCCTCGAGCCGGTCAAGCTTCCCGCGCTTGACCCACAAACAAGGCTCCAGCAGCGACTTGGTGAAACCTTGGCTGCCCAACCATTCAGTCAGAGTGCGATGCCACAGCAATGGCGCATCGTTAAGACCGTATACTGGGGCCACGAGTTCGATGAGCTGCTCCGAGGGGATACTAAGCCCCTGACAGGGCTCCACGAAGATGGCCCCATTGGGCCTGCGAAGACGATCCGACTGGCAGAAAGCATTTTTGGCGTCCGCAACGTGCAAACGCCACCCCATGGACGCGACAATCTGGAAAGTCACCATAATGCTTTCCGATTGGGGGGTCGGGGCATATACGGCAAGAGACCCACCACCTGGGTCCTGGTGCCCGTGAACACACCAGCGGCTCTTGGCCTTGGGGGCCGCTCCCACCCCCTCTTGCGGCTTTAGCCGCCGAACCATTCTGGACGAAAGAATCCGGTCAGGAAACCTCCTCCTCGCCAGCCGAGATTCTTCGGCGGAAAGAACACGCACGGCCCCGGACCCGAGGATGGCCTCCCACTCGGACTTATCCGACACGAGAAACTGCTGGCGCTCGGAGGGGGAGAGGTGCTTCCAGACCACCTCGGCTCCACGAGGCTTCACTGGGGGCCCCGCGTGTGCAAGGCCAGAGAAGGTTGTCTCCGTGAAACCAGCCCATTCAAACAGCTCCTGCAGGAGGGCCTCGTCTTGCCAGTCGTCCCCGTCGCCTTCCAAGGTGGCCCAGCTGGGGGCCTCTGGGGCCCGGTCGGCAGCTCGACCCTCCGGGGTCCTAGACCGAGCTCTGGCCCCCATGGGACCCTCCAGCACTTGGGGGGCCGAAGCCGCCGGGGCGGCGGACGAAACCCTGGAAGCCCGGGGAAGCGAGACGTCTCGACACAGAGGGCGCACTCGGCCTCCGACTGGGGTAGGCCCATGAGGACCCGGAGCCGTGCCCCCGGAAAGCCCTGACTCTCGCTCGAGGACCATCCTGGCAACGCGAGGCCCTCCCCCGATGTCCTCGGCAGGCGTGAGCCTGGGAGCCACTCGTCGCTCACCAGGCTGCTCCGACCTCCGAGCCTCAGCACCACGCAAGACCGGCGGCTCCGAGCCCGGAGCGAGAGCAAGCTCTGCACTGCCAGCAGGCGGAACTCCGCCGAGAGCGGCAGACCCGGACGCCTCAGACGTCACGCGACCGATGGAACTGGCGGGGAGGGGAAATTCGGTGTCAGCCTCACTGGGCACGGGAGCCAATCTAGGAGCAACTGGCGACATCGGGGGGGCCGGCGGAGCGGTCACGGCAGGATCCAGGTTCCTCGTGGCCGGTGATGGTTGAAGCTGGCCCCCCTGCTCGGCCCGATGGGCCTCTTGAGGCGGAGGGCCCTCTGAGGCCACGTCCACCGCACCGATGCGCCTCCCCGGGGCCCTGACCTGCTCCCGCAGAGCGTCAAACCTTTCCGTGTCCAAAAGCTCGGCCCCTAGGGCCTCCTGACGGGTCGCGGGCCTGACCTGCTCCTCGGAACACTTTAAAAGCCGAGTCCGCATGGCGACCCAGACCGTGCTGCCGGTCTGATGCACCACAACTCCCGGGCCCGTCCAACGATCACGCTGCAAATTGTGAGAGCGGTTCGTGGCGGTGACGCGTCTCCACACGTACACCCACTCGCCGGGCTTAAACACCTTATCTGAGTGTAGCCGGCCTCGCGAGGCTTCAGAGAGGCGAGACCGAGCGTCCATCGAGGCGAGAGCTCTCCTGGCTTCTTCCCGAACCCGATGGCGACGAGCAAACTCTGCCGCCGCGGAGTCCCCGTCGGGACCCTCCCGGAGCACATCCTCACAACCAACGAGATCCATGGCGTCATCGCTGAGGAGGGCCCGAGGGATCCGGGGGTTACAACCGAACACCAGCTGCGCGGGACTGAAACCACCTCGATGGTACGACCGATTCTTGCGAGCGACGCACTGAGCCAGGATCTCCTCGACCTCGACGGCCGTGGAGGGGTTGAGGGCCAGCGACGCCTTAGACAGGGCGTCCTTCAAAATCCCCCCGTGCCTCTCACATTTCCCGTTCCAATGGGGGGAGTTCGCTGGGACGACTTGGTGGAACACTCCCTCGTGCTCGCAGCCGCGGCTGAATTCGCGCTCGAACTCCCCGCCCCCGTCCGAAACCACAACCTCTGGGACACCAAATGGCCTGATCCACCACTGAAGGAAAGCCCTCCAGGTCACTAGAGCCGTGTCGTTGGGGAGAAGGCATGCCTGCTGATATGACGTCCCATGGTCAATAATGTTCAACACTGGAGCCGAGTGGCCGTCGACCTCTATGTAGAATAGATCGACCGCCACAACCTTATTGAACTGATAGGTGCGAGGAATGTGGGCGTGCCTTCGCCAGTGTGGTCTAGCATGAGCCTCACATGCTGAACATCTGAATTCCTCCTTAACCCACTTGAGAACATCTTCTCTCGCGCGGGCGACTCGGAGAGTACGCAAAAAGTCGGAGCGATTCGGATGACCCAAGTTGACATGCAGCTTGTGGACCTCCTGCTGCAGAGCTGGCTCCAGCTCGGTACTAGGTCGGCCCCCAGAGGCCTCCGACACCGGGACCCCCCGGACCGTGCGTCGAGGCGGAGGTCTCGTTTCCGGCTCGTCTTGATCTGACTCGCCTTCGTCCCCCGGCACCTCGGCGGGAAACGAGGGTGGGTCTTCTTCCGAATCACAATCAGAGCGGGCCAGCAGCACCTCCGGGTGATGGTAAACCCACCCGGCAGCCTCAACGCCCATAGCAAGCGCCGCGATCAGAGCATCAGGATACCGCTCAGCAAGACGTGTCCTGCGCCCTCCCTCCAATGGCACATGCTCATGCTGGCCCGAGCACGTGCGAACACAAGGAGACATGAGAGAGTCAGAGTTGCCCACTAAGACGGTTCTCTTCCGGGAAAGCCCCCCACTCTTATCCACGGACAGCCCGAACTCGCATTGGTCGGTGCGACGGGTCAAGACCCCCGGGGCCCTCATCACTTCCTGGATAACTCCCAGCTCAAGAGAGCTAGCCCGCTCGGGCTGCTCGAATAAGAAATACCTGCCACGCTGAAGCTGATACTGGGCAATCATGGCACACAACTGCATGTATTCGAGCCCTCGCTGCTCTTCTTCAACGAGCCTGTCGGGATCCATGGTGTCCCAGAAAGGCACCCGAGCGATGCCGAACGCTTTGCAGACAGGAGACATGATGATCACGAGAGGCTCATCTGCAGCGATCCGCCGCCACAGCTCGCTGCGGCCCTTAGGTGTGCTAAGATCCTTGCCCGTCAGGATGTCGAACGCCGGCGACACGGCGCATCCCCGCCGCCTTAGTTCCTCGGAGACCCGGGGACGCATGAACACCTCCATGACCAGAGTGCCCCCCCTTAAGCCCTCCGCCCGCTGAAGTTCCCGCGCCCTGAGGCGCCGGCCTGCCCTGAGGCCCGGACCTCCTAAGACCCGCGCCGAGGCCTCGCGGACCTTGCGCGGCACTGAGGGCCCCACCAGGGCCTCAGGCACAGCTCCGGCTAGGGCGGCGGCCGCGAAGCGGTCCTCGACAACGTGCGAGAGGGTGTCATCTAGGGCCCCCGCCTCCTCCTTTCCTTCCTCCTCTGGCTCTCCTCCTCTAGTCTTCGCCACCTCCTCCTCCAGACCTGACTCGAACCACAGGAAGACCTCAGGGGGGCTGAGCTTCCTCTCAGGAGCGACCCGTGCTTTCGAGATGGCATCATCGATCTCAGCGCTCGTGACTGCGCCCCACGGTTGGCTCAAGAAACTTCGGCCGTCACTGTCCCCGACTTCTATCCACCTGGTCCGGCTTGGGACCGCGCAGCGCGGGGCTCTGCCCCCGCACCTTTCTATAGAAAGAGCCAGGAAAAAGGTGGACGCGAGATCGCCCTCCACCGGAGTGCGCTTCCACCCCAGACGAGGCTGAAGATCGGAGGCCTCCAGAAATCTCTGAGCGGACCGGTCCCAAATCCCTCGAATCAAACCTCTGCCGAAAGCATGATCTTCTTTCCTGGACCTGGAATGGTAGACCTGAAGGTTTCGAAGAAACAGGTCCTGGGGCCTCGCGGGCGGCGCGCCCGGCTTCCTCAGCGCCTCAAGCGCCTCCAACAGCGGCGCTCCGGCGTCGTTGACGTGCTCCGAGGTGTTCAGCTCGGTCCTCCTGGCGCCGAGGACGTGCCCTGCTGCTGCTGCATCTGCGCCTGCATGTTCATCATCATGGCCGCAATCCTCCCGAGATCCTGGTCCGAGAGGCTCGGCGCGGGCAGCTGCGCGCGCATCTCCCTCTCCTGATTGACGAAACTCTGGACCGTGCCCCACACTCTCTCGTTGGCCTTGGCCTGGGTCTCGATGCAGATCTTCATGTCGGACAGCGCGATCTGCATCTCGGTCGTCGTCATGGGCCGAGCCTCCGAAGGTCCTGGTGGTTTGGCCGTGGCTCCGGCTGCTCGGCTCGCCGCCCTCTGCGCCGAGTAGTCGATCGCCCGGCCTCCTGAGGTGATCATCGTCGGCGCGGCCGCCTCCAGCTGCGCCGGGGAGGGGTGCTTGTAGGGCACATACCCTTCGCTCACCGGGACGTAAAGGTTCTGGGGAACCGGAGGGATCCCCGCCGCCGACACCTTCGCCGTAGGTCCGCTCCCCTCCTGGATGCGTCGAGCTCGCTGAGGCTCCGGCCCCGGCGTCCACGGATCGGGTGGCAAGATCGGGAAATGGCCGTTCTTGTACGGCTCCACCATCCGAGCTGCCTTCGCCTTGGCATCCGCACGGTTGACCTTGCCCGCCTGCTTGTCGATCTTGCGCTTCTCGGCCTCGAAGATCTCCTCCGACGTCTTGTCCCTCAGGAAGAGGCGCTGGGAACACTGCCGGCAGTGCTCGTAGACGCTGGTGGAGTTGCTCCCCGACTTGCGAGCCCACGGCGGGTGAGGACACGAGTCGGCGGGGAAGCTCTCGACGAACGTCTTCGGAAGCGTCTGGCAGAGGTGCTTCATTCGGCCCAGGATGTACGTCATGCTGACCAGGCGCAGGTACCAGTTGCGCCAGCGATACTCGTACTTCCCTAGCTGCATGCGGCCGTCCTGGAAAGGCCCCTTCTCGTTCTCCTGCATCCCCTCGTCCCTCAGGGTGTCCTCGAGAGTCTCTGGAAGCCGCTCCCACTCCTGTCCTGACGACACCTCGCTGTCGCTCTCGATGATGGAGCCCAGCAGCTTGCTGCGCCTCGGAGTCCCCGGCTTGCTGCCGATCCCCGTGGTCTTCAGGACGGGCTTCTTGCGATCTGGCATCCGATCCTGCGTCGTTGCCCTCCGGGCTGGTCGAGGCCAGGTTGAGCTCCCTGACGTCTTGAACCGGACAGGCTACGGACCCGCTGCTCCCCGGGACTCCCGAGGCTTTCGGATCCCGGACCCTGGAACCCAAGACAGAGCCAGAGCGAGAGAGAAAGGAGAGAAAAGCTGAAAGCACAGGCTGCCCCCGGCCCTCACTGCCCGCTCCCCTTCGGTCCTGAACCAGGTGCGGCATGCAGCCCGCGGGCAGGCTCGCCTTCAGGTCCTCGGGGATGCTGAAGTACTCGGGGGCGCAGTGGATGAGAGAGACCGAGCGATGCCCGGACGGCATCCTGAAAAGCTGCCTCACGACTCTGTCCCCGCAATCTGTCACGGTCATCTCGTCGGCCTTCAGATCAATGTTGGCCTCGATCATCTCAAGAAACTTGGCGGGCAGGATCGGCGGGACCTGGCCCTCTAGGATCAGAAACTCGATGAATCCGCATCCCGCCAGAGAACATGGCACCCAGGCCCTGCCCACCGTCTTGGCCAATCCACCGATGCCTGAGGCCTTGCGGCCCTCGAGCGGAGTCCGGTCGACGAACGCGAAGTAGCCGCGCTTGCGAAAGGCCTCGACCAGGTTCTTCACGTCCGGGGTTCCGATGAGGGCCTGGCCTGCTGCCGTGTCCACCAACGCGTGATCCCTCATACTCTTGAGCGAAACCTCCGGCGTCTCCAGCTGGCCGATCAGGCCAACCCACTGTTCGACGCTGAAGGTCGCCCACGTGGATGACTCAGCAGCTTCACCGGCAGAGAGGACGATGATCGAGTCGAGGTCGGCCTCGAGCTCGTAGTCGTCAGAGTTGCACGGATACTGGCCCAGCTGCGTCATCCCCGCGTCTACGAAGAAGATGGTCTGCTTCAGGTCGTGGACGGCCACGAGCCCGTCGCAGTAGCTCTCGTCGAGGTCGGCCTCCGACTCGAGCTCCATCGTCACAGCGTCAGTCAAGAACGAGGGGTCCCCGTCGGCGTTGGAGTAACAGAAGAACCCAGGAGAGGACCCTTTCGTGGCGGCCGAGGATGAGGCTCCCTTCTTCTCGTTATTGATCCGGTCCAGCTTCGATCTGTAGGGCTTCCTGCAGTCTTCTGCCCAGTGTCCGCGCTCACCACAGTTGGCACATCTCGTCTTCTTCTTCAGGTCGGCTGAGGTGATGCGACGGTATCCGGGCTTGGACGCGCGCCTGCGGTCGAAGAATTCACGATCAACCTTGCGAGTGGCCTTCATTTTGCGAGCCTCGGTCCAAGTCCTGCGTTTTTTCCTTCCCGATCTTTTCCTCGATGATGGCGGCCAGCACGGGCATCAGGTCATCCTCCGCCAGATCCTGCTCCTCGAGTGCCGTGAGAAACGTCTGAGCGTCGTCCTCGAGGAGCTCGAAAGAGTCGTCCACTGTCTCGTAGAACGACACCGCCTCCGGATCGTCGCACCACGGGGCTGGGGGTGGCTGAACGTCGGGCTCCTCCAGAGTCTGCTCCACGTATGTCTTCGTCGCCGTAGAGGTCGACCCAGGGAGCACACTGCGCTCGCGCACGTCTAGCAACAAGAGGGCCTGTCTGATAGCCTGGAACGACTTGTCGCCTCCCGCCAGCGTCCTCAAATTGATTTTATTTTGTTGACTGAGATTGGCACCCTCCTCCAGATATCTTGCGAGAACCCCGTCGGGAAGCTTCAGTCCGAAGGTCTCCGCCGTCGAGATCTGGGCGTCCCGTCTGAGGACATAGTCTGTCAAGCTCTCGCCACGACGGATGCTGTAGTCGAAGAGTGCCTCGTTCTGAGCTTCCCTTTCTTTATCACCTGGGCGCTCTCCGTTGAGTATTGCTAAGTGGTCCAACAGCTTCTCCACGCCGTCGCGGACGTCTAGCGTCGATCTCACCAGCTTGAACTTGCTCTGGATCTCGACGGGGAGTGTCTCCAGAACCTTGGCTGCCTGAACCTCGGCAGCGTACCCAGTCCTCCTCGCCCATGCGCGTAGATTACCCTTGTAGAGATCCAGATGCTCATAGTTGAGCCAGGTCGGCGGCGCACCGAAGTCACGGTTTGGGCGATCCCATGAGCGACTCCACCAGCCATCCCACTGACTCGAGTCGCTCCGCCCTTCCTGCTCAGGCGCCGCCGCTGCACCTGTGGGGGCCACGCCAGCCGCGGCCGTGTCCGCCGCCTCTGGCTGAGCTGGTACCCACTGCCACGATCCTGCCGTCGAGCTCCACCCTGTCCACGCGGTGCTCCATGTCTGGCGCCACCAGGGGTCCTGGGCACCAGCTGAAGTCGCGGCCCCGGCTGCGGGGCGCGTGGTCGTCTCTGGAGCTGATGCGGCCCAGGGATCCGTCGGCATCGTCTGCGTCTGGCCATGCTGTCGGCCGGTGCCTGCATCGTCCTCCCCCTCTTGCCCCTCACCAGAGGCTCCGCTTACCATTGTCCCAAGCTGGAAGCACGGTGGGAAGTGTGGAAAGGGGGCGAAGGGGGGAGAGTACGTTTTGTCAAGCACCAGGCGCGCAGCCTAAGCCCAAAGGGCTACGGAAGGAGTCCGAGCCCTACCCATGGCTAAACCCGAAGAGTGGGGGAGGAGAGGTCGAGAGGAAAAGGGACCGGGGGCCCTCGAGGGCCAGAGGGTCACCGGGACCCCACGGACCTCCGGGACCCGGACCCCGGGGCCCGAGGGGGACACTTCTAATAAGCCTTCCCCACTCCCTCTGCCCCCCTTTCTGCGCGTTGCTGACTTCGCGACACTTCTGGGGAAACCGAGAAAGGTACCGATACCGCTTCCCCCCAGACCTCTCCCAGGGTGCGTTCTGACCAGGATCTCGAGGCGAATCCAGCCGTGGCGACGAGGGCCTCCCGGGTGGCCCACAAGGGGGAAAACGCCGGCAGGCGGCTCATGCGATCCTGATTCTGGGGGGTGGGGGGGGCCATTGTGGGATAGTTGTTTTCTGCTCGCGTCGCTGTTGGGGTGCGCGGTGTCATTGAGGAGCGCTGGGGATTGTGTGTGTGCGTGTCTTGTCCTCTCTCTCTCGCTCGCAGTCTCTCTTTCACTCCTTCTTTTCTTGAAGGAGCAACACGTATCCTCTTCTGCAAGGGAGGAGAAAGTGAGATCGCAGGACCCGGCGCCCGCCGGGAAAACGAGGGAAGGTTAGCGGTATGGGGTCCTCTTCTTCCTCCGACCGTCGCCAGGCCAACCAGCCCACGGCCCGCACGAGGAAGGCGATCGACAGAGCCCTCCCCGCTTCCGGGAGGGCCTCTCGGGAGCTCCCCGGGGGCCCTTCCGGGAAGGCCGCCCCGTGCCCTCTCGGAGAGGCCCCTCGCCCTCTCGGAAGGCCACCCCCTCTGGAGCCACCCCAGTGTGCGCGCCGCCGCGCGCGTGGAGCAGGAGCAGGAGGAGCAGGAGGAGGAGGAGGAGGCGGAGGCGGAGGAGGAGGAGGAGGAGGAGGAGGAGCAGGAAGACGACGAGGAGGAGAAGGAGGACGAGGAGGAGGAGAACGACGAGGAGGAGGAGGAGGAGGAGGAGGAGGAGGAGGAGGAGGAGGAGGAGAGGGAGGAGGAGGGAGGGCGGAGCAGCAACAAGAGCAGTCGAGTCGAGCCCCCACTCCCGCACCAGAGCGCTGCGGGAGCCGCGCCCGCCGTGTCCAGCACCCGGCCGCCGCCCTTGCCGCCGACCACGTACGCGAATCCGTTCAGCACCGCCGCGGCGGCCCCGAACCTCGGCGCGCGCGGGCGCGGGGTCCAGAGGCCGCCAACGACGGAGGACAGACAGACAGACAGAAGTGCCAGACGCCAAAGAAAATAATAAAATAATGATAGCAATGCTAATATATTGTAGTACTATCAATACTAAGGATACGAATAGTTTGAATACTACGATTGATACTGGTAAACCTTACAATACCACGAACGGCGATAGCAATACGATGATTTAGAGCCAAAACTAAAGTATAACATAATGTAACGTAGCATGGCTGGTACACTACAGTATAATGCCATACATCATACTACAATGTAACACAACATGACAACACAATAGCATGTCATAACATGTACAATGACGTAATGTAACATACTTCACCAAGCAACATCAACACATATAGGATGAATACAAGGAACTGTACGGACATATATATATATATATGTTAATGTACTAGACTAGTACGGTATAACATAGTCTGTCCTTATCCGACAACACCGATATGACAAAATAAACTAAAACACTGTATTCCGCACTCTAAGCTAATACTAACTTTAATTGCCCCGATTGTCATGTAACATATAACAATGCACCATAATCTCGTTCATGGAATGGAATCGCACAGATGAGCGAATAACACTATCCCTACTAGACGAACTAGCACTGCTAGCAATACACTTCTATGTAAACGGATAATACGACTATTGCTAACACGAATGAAAACAGCATACTGGTAACACTACGAAAGTAATAATCGTTTTGATACTAGACATAATGATGGTACTACGCCTGCTGATAAGAACGCACATACAACGGCAATTTGTACCGTAGTACTACCATTATTAAGCATGCGAAACCGAACGAAACAAACTTAATACTATTACTACAGAGTAGTAATGATAGTGGTAGTGATCGAAGAAGACGTAGTAGTAGTAGCAATAGTAGTAGCAGTAGTAGTAGTAGCAGTAGTCACAGTAGTAGTCGTAGTCGTAGTAGTCGTAGTAGTAGAAGTAGTAGTAGTAGTCGTAGTAGTAGTAGTCGTAGTAGTAGTAGTAGTAGTCGTCGTAGTGATAGTCGTAGTCGTAGCCGTAGTAGTAGTAGTAGTAGTAGTAGTAGTAGTAGTAGTAGTAGTAGTAGTGGTAATAGTAGTAGTGGTAGTAGTAGTAGTCGTAGCCGTAGTCGTAGTCGTAGTCAGTAGTAGTAGTAGTAGTAGTAGTAGTAGTAGGTCGTAGTAGTAGGTAGTAGTAGTAGTAGTAGTAGTAGTAGTAGTAGTAGTAGTAGTAGTAGTAGTAGTAGTAGTAGTAGTAGTAGTAGTAGTAGTAGTAGTAGTAGTAGTAGTAGTAGTAGTAGTAGTAGTAGTAGTCGTAGGAGTAATAGTAGTAAAGTAGTAGTGGTAGTCGTAGTAATAGCAGTAGCAGTAGTAGTAGTAGTAGTAGTAGTAGTAGTAGTAGTAGTAGTAGTAGTAGTAGTAGTAGTAGTAGTAGTAGTAGTAGTAGTAGTAGTAGTAGTATAGTTGTAGTAGTAGTAGCAGTGGTAGTGGTAGTGGTAGTGGAAGCAGTAGTAGTTGTAGTAGTAGTAGTAGCAGTAGTAGCAGTAGTAGTAGTAGTAGTAGTAGTAGTAGTAGTAGTACTAGTAGTAGTAGTAGTAGTAGTAGTAGTAGTAGTAATAGTAGTAGTAGTAGTAGTAGTAGTAGTAGTAGTAATAGTAATAGTAATGGTAATAGTAACAGTAATAGTAGTAGTTGCAGTATTAGTAGTTGTTGTTGTAGTAGCCGCAGTCGTAGTAGCAATAGTAGTAGTAGTAGTAGTAGTAGTAGTAGTAGCAGTACTAGTAGTAGTAGTAGTAGTCGTAGTAGTAGTAGTAGAAGTAGTAGTAGTAGTATTAGTAGTAGTAGTAGTAGTAGTAGTAGTAGTAGTAGTAGAGGTAGTAGTAGTAGTAGTAGTAGTAGTAGTAGTAGTAGTAGTAATAGTAATAGTAGTAGTAGTAGTAGTAGTAGTAGTAATCGTAATAGCCATAGCAATGATATGTTCAAGCACGCCAAGCATGCCAATATTACACATACGACTGGTACGACGAAACATGATAACACGAATGCAACAATATGCGATCAATGATACATACAAACACTTAAACAAAGACACAACAACAATACGAACAAACAAATTAGTAAGACCAGAGGCTCACAAACCGCAGAAGTGTAGCTTCGACGCCCGTCGTTCTCCTCAGTAATGGAAGCGCTCTCTTCCATTATGGTTGCTTCTGGCATCTGGATGCTCTGAAAATGGAGTCGGAGATTCGGCATCCCGTAGGAGGAGCCACGGCAGCAGCAGGATCAGGAGCAGGAGGAAGGAGGAACAGGCAGGGGCAGATGGAAGGCAGGGAGGAAGGAGGGTGAGGGGGGGCGAGCAGGATGAGAAGGAGGAAGAGGAGGAGGAAGGATGAACGAGGCAGGCGTGGGACGGGAGGGAAGAGGGGAAGGGAGGAGGAGGAGGAGGAGGAAGAACAGGAGGAAGAGGAGGACGAGGAGGAGGACGAAGAAGAGGAGGAAGAGGACGAGGAGGAGGACGACGAGGACGACGAGGAGGCGAAGGGGAGGAGGGGGGAAGGACGAGGACGAGGAGGGGAACGATGAGGTGACGAGTGACCTGCTTCCCATCGGCAAGGGAGCGAAGATCTGAGGGGGGGTGCCCAGGGATAAACCTAGACCAGGCCGGGTAGGGGATGGGAGAAGGGCTGCGGAGGAGGAGGGGGAGCGGAGAGAAAAGGGGGGAGGCGAGGGCTGGGACAGGGCAGGGGAAGGGACAGGGAGGAGAGGGCACATCGGATGGCAGGCAAGAGACTTGGTCCTTGGCACCGGAGCGAAGAACTCTGGATATGGACTCCCAGCCTCTCCAGCTCCAGGGGTCGAGGCAATGGATGAGCTCGGCCCCGTCGTGCGGTGCGACGGTCCCGGACACTCCGACCACGTCCGCGCCATCGAAGCCTCTCCTTGAGCTTCGCCTGGGGCCCGGACCTCCTCGCCGCCGCGCGCCGACGGAGACCAGCTCCTCCCTGCCGCGCGCGCTGGCTGCGCCAGCGCACCTGGCCACACGCGCCCGCGGGGGCGGGGCCCGAGCCCCCCGGCGGGCGACCTCGTGCTCGGCCGCCCCCGCGGCGGCGCCGGGCGCTGCCCCCGCCGCCGCGCCGCCCTGCTTGGCCGCAGCCCTGCGCTCTCAGCCTTGGCCCCTGGCCATGGCATCCCTGCGGAGCCTTTGCTCCTCGAGTCTGCGCTCCAGCCTCCTGGGCGAGTCGGCGGCTCCGACGGGGCGCGGGGGCACGCCGCAGCCGCCGCGGCCCCCACTCCTGCCTCCGCAGCCCGGCCAGCGGGCTCAGTTGGGCTCAGCGCCCGGTGCGCCGCCGCCGTCCACAGCGCCAGCAGGCGTGCGGCGCTTCTTCGCCGCCACCTCGGCGCTCCGGCGTTCGGAATCCTGGACCTCACATACTTTCTCAACCTGAAGCACCACGTGTGCTATTTGAGGACCTTGGCAAGCTCGAGCTCAACCACATCCGTCCTTGCAATGATGCCGTCTCTGGTATTGACCGCCTCCTCGTTGCTGCCGTCCAGACCCATGAAGTCCCCCTCTACAGAGATCGTGAACTTGCCGTCCACGATGGTCTGGAGGCCCAGGACGCGATCCGCCTCCGCCCCCCCCCACGGCGGCGCCGGAGCGCCTCATTACCCAACGCGCGGCGATGGCCTCGAAGCGGCCGCTTTTTGTCCGCAGCGCTGGCGGCCCCCAAACAAACATGTGCCCTGTAGGGTGCGGGGACCCCTCCTCGAGACGGCGGCGCTCGGCCCCCGCGCCCGCCGCACCCCTCCTCCTCCTCCTCCTCCTCCTCCTCCTCCTCCTCCTCCTCCTCCTCCTCCTCCTTCCATCCTCCTCCTCCTCCTCCTCCTCCTCCTCCTCCTCCGCATCCCCCTCCTCCTTGGCTGAGCTTGGGGCTACCGCTGCCCCAGCGGCCCTCCGGAGCGCCGCCGCTCCAGCTGACCCCCCCCCCCAGCAGCCTTCCCAGGGCGGCCCCCGCCTGCGCCCACCGCCAGCAGTGAGTCGGGCCTGTTCCTCTACAGGAGGGGTATCAAAAGTAGTCAAAGAATGCTCTGGGGACGACTTTTTGAGTATCTGGGCATCTTTCGAATCTTTTGACTATTTGAAATTTTTCGTCCGAAATCCCCCTGTAGGGGGACACGCCCGGCCTGACGCCAGCAGCCTTGCCGCCAGCGCCATCGCCGCTGCCGCCGCTCCGGCGGGCGAGGGCCCGGCGGCGGTGCCGCGAGCAACCGGCTCGCACCTGGTGCGGGCGCCGCGTCGCCCGAAGTTGGGGAAACTGCGAGATTGGCAAGTCCAGTGTGCCAGGAGTCTAGCCGAGGCAGCCCCGCCACCGCGAGCTGGAAGCACGGCACGCCCGACGCCTGAAGCTTGGAGCACCTCGACCCCACGGGAGTGGGATCCCCAGGCGAATTGCCAAGTCGGCACCGTGTAATTACCTTCAAGGCATGTCTCCTCAAGCCAAAACGGCAACGGGGGGAGGAGGAGGAGGAGGAGGAGGAGGAGGAGAAGGAGCTGGAGGAGGAGGAGGAGGAGGAGGAGGAGGAGGAGGAGGAGCAGGAGCAGGAGGAGGATGGGGAGGGGAGGAGGAGGAGGAGGAGGAAAAGGAGGAGCTACGCGGCAGCGGGCTGCGCGACCGAAGGCGCGGACCCCTTCGCCTCCCCGCCCCCCTCGCGAGAGAAGCCGCCCGGGCCGCGCGCCTCGCGCTGCGTAGGGGCTGAGATCGCCGGCGTTTTGCCCCTCCCGCCCGCCGCGCTCGCCTCCCCCCATGCAGGAGGAGAACACGAATAGGAGGAGGCGCAGGAGGAGGAGGAGAAGGAGGAGGAGGAGGAGGAGGAGGAGAAGAAGCTGGAGGAGGAGGAGGAGCTGGAGGAGGAGGAGGAGGAGCTGGAGGAGGAGGAGGAGGAGGAGGAAGAGGAGGAGGAGGAGGAGGAGGAGGAGGAGGAGGAGGAGGAGGAGGAGGGAGGAGGAGGAGGAGGAGGAGGGGGAGGGGGAGGAGGAGAACGCGAATAGTGAATGAATGAAAGACGACTCTGGGCCCGCATCTCTCCCTGTCCCTGCTGTGCCGAGGCGGACTGAACAGCGTGCGGCAAGCTCGTGTATGTAATGAGTGTAAAACTCGTGGGTTTGCAAGTGAGCACACACAGGCGTGTAATATGTACGAGAGTGCACCCGTCGGACGACTAAAAAAGTCATGAGGTTCAGAAGGGGCCCGGCGGGCCCCGACGGGCCTGTAGGCTGGGCCCCAGGGTCACGCGCACCGACGCGTAGGGCACGAACAGACCCCAGGGAGCAAGGACAACTAAGGCGTTAGCCAAAAAGAGTGGGCCAACAGGGGGGGGCGGACCTCGCGGTAGCGTGAAACAGGTGGGAGGCGACAACGATCCGTCATTAGATGATCACTTCACGCGGTCACCGTCCGATACGTAGTGCAGCGCATTGGGGAGGAGGCCGAAATTGAAGAAGAGCCTGCCCCGCGCTGCATATATGAATGCATGCACCCTACGCATGCTCACCTGCTATCTTTTGCGTCTACTGCGTTCTGTAGTATCTCCTCCATTGCGCCTGGTGGCGCCGCGCCCAGCGCCCTGCGTCCGCCGATCTCCTCGAGTGCCTTCTGGAGCAGGCCGCGGACTGTCAAGGGCGAAGGCAGCTGCTGCTCGTCTGATTCGGGCGGTACGCTCGGCTGTGCCACATCCCTCATCATCAGGTGGAGCTTCCTCTTGTTCTGGTCGTAGCACTTCGTGACTCGGAACAGCCGTACCATGTCGTACAGGTCGTGAGGCTGCAGCTCGCACCACACTCTGCCGTGCCAATCTTTGAGCATCGCGTGTGTCCTCTGCCCCAGCGCGGGCCCACGCTCTAGCAACTTGGTCACGAACCCATTGAATATATGAAGGTGAGGAGGACCGAGCTGGTGGCCTTTGCCTCGGGCTCGGACTTCGTGTGAATATGTCGCCCCTGCCTCCTGCGCGGCCTCGATCTCCGGCAGGTCGGCGGTCAGGAAGTACGTGTCCACTCCTGCGGCCCACAGCTCGCGCACCAACTGGGTCGTCATGAGCGTCTGCTTCACCATCACGTTGATGAAGTTGGCCTGCTTCTTGGTGAACCCCATGTCCTTGATCTGCCCGAGGTGCCGATTGCGCTGCTGCTTGCTGTTGGGCCCGCTGGCTGCGGCCGCGTCGGAGGCGGAGCCTGGGGTGGGGGCGGAGCTCTTGCCGCCCTTGTCCTTCTGCGGGGGGCCGCCGCCCTTGGCCTTGGCCAGCACGGGAGCGCCCTCGGCCTCTGCCCCTGGCGGCCGCTTCTCCAGCATCCACTTGGGCTTGGGGGTCGCCATCGCCAGCCCGTCTCTCAGGTATGAAAGGCAAGTGCCGCTCGCAAATGTGATCCTGGAGCTGAGCCAAATCGAAATACGAAGACGTGGCGCACACAGGACAAACAAGCCTGGGGACGACCACTGGATGCAGTGCATGCGCGCTGAGAACATCACAAACTCCCCGACGAAATGCCCGACAGAGGTGAGCCTTCGCGGTCTTCTGGAAAGCAAAGGAAGTGCGACACGCTGGACACTGGTTCGTGACGACACATCTGGCATAGTAGGAGAAGTTGCCATGAGAGCCGCCCTGGGCGTGGGTCTGGTGCGCGACGAGGGCTGCATGGGTGAAGAAGCGGGCGCCACACACGTCTCCATCGTCTGTAGTGCATCTGCATACGTGCACGCAGCCAGAGGGACCCAGGAATTCCTCAATTCCATCCTGCGAGGCGGAGAGGCAGGGTCCGAAATCGATAATGTCCAGCTCAGTCTTACCGCTCTGCCAGATCTTGCGCAGAGCAGAAACATCAGCCGCCAGAAACTGCAATGCGATATGTAGTCGTCATGGAAGAGCGCATGGATGTCCTCGCCCCAGACGGAGCGCCAGTCTCCATAGTCTGTTAGAAGCTCGAGCCTGTAAACGTCAGTCACGAAACGAACGGCGAACGGGTTGGCGTGAACGGTGAGGCGGCCCTCGGACAGGGTGGGGGCATTCTCGAAGCCGACGCGACCGAAGAGGAGGCTGATGACCTGGGAATGTTCTTCGGGCCATCTAACCATGGCCTGGTACCATCGAAGTCTCTGAACTAACAACTCGACCCCAGACGGAACAATATTCATCCATTTCCAGACCTCCCGAGAGTCCTTAATAATGGGATGATCTCCAGAACGGTCACACAAAGCCCCCGCAGCAATACAACGGATCTTACCCAAGAGCGCGATGTCCAGCTGGGCCTCTTGGGAGCTCGTGAGGAGATACGGCGTAAGTCCAGACAACAGCGCACCTTGCACCACAGATATGAATACTAGCCTCTTCACCTTAAAAGGGGCCCCCGAGGTCCACAAATACTTAAAAGACATCCACCCCCTGTTGGCCGCTACTTTACTCAGTGCAAGCTGGTGTGAGAAGGCGCCAGAGGGCAACAACTGAGGTCCCAAGTACCTGGTGTGCGGGGCCACTCGGGCCCCCCCGACCTCCGCAGCGTAAAACTGGCGGGTGGCCTTGTAACCACAAAGGCGGGGGACCAAAACTTGTTTCGACGTGTTTTGCTTGTATCCGTACGCAGCCAGGGCATTGCCGAGCTTGGCCTGGGCTTCGCGCGCTGTGGCGACAGCCTCGGAAAGTGCCCCCTCCTGGAGTAGCAAAAAGTACGCCAGATCGTCCACGTATTTGAACAGGCCCGCATAGACCTCGCGCCCGAACACGGGGCACGACACGCACAAAGCAGGGTCCTGAAACTGGGCGAGCCACTCCTGGAGGGGGCGGGCAAAATCAACTCGAAATTCGTCGGGCGCACTGGGGTCCCCCATCAAAGCCCCGCTTTGGAGGTGAAGGGTGGTGGGGCGATCAACGCCCTCGAGGTGAAGTAGGTGCGTGGTGCGCCTGTCGCTGAGCAGGGCAACATCCCCTGCTGGCAAATACTCTAAAAGTCCTTGATTCATGCGCTTGTGCTCGCAACAACCGAAAGCATTCTTCGTGTCATCGAAAACAGCAATGTGCCACACGCGTGCGCTACGCAAGCGATCCGCCAAGATCTGCGTGCCCAAAAATGGCATTCTCTCGCCTGCGTCGCGGTATGCATCCATGGTCGTACTCCGCAGGCGCAGCGTGTGGGACCGTCCTATAGATGCCCCTGGCAATGGCTCGAAAGAAGGGGCAGAGGCCGTGCAGAAACCGAGTGCCGCCGTCTGGTTTGGGAGTCTGCCAACCGAGAGAAAACCCCGCACACGTAGGAAACCTCCCCACCACCCGCCAGCACGTGGCCAGACTTCCCAAACCAATCTTGATGGCCTCCACCTCAGGGGGCTCAGGCTTTCCGCCGACTCCGAAGGGAGAAATACGTGGCTTGCTAAAATACTTAGGCAGGAGAAGCATGAGCCAAATCTCGCCAGGGAGGGACCAGGCAGGGACGGAACGTCTGCGCGAAGCCTTGCGGAGCACCCACGAAGCTCTACGAAGGTCTCTGGCTCCCAACTCCCCCGCCGAGTCCCGCTCACCCATCCCTTGAGGAGCCAACGAGGCCCGCGACAGTAAAACATTGTCTAACTGGACTGGGACCGCGGAGAGACCACCCTCGGAACCAGGAAGGCCCAGAGAGCCCGCGAGCTCATCAGCCGATGCAACGTGCCTGCGCACCGCCGCGTAGCTCCGACGTTTGGGTCCCAGTCCAGTGCCCGCCAGTCTACGAGAGAAGTATTGCACGCTGGCGAGATCACGTTTGCGCCAGGCCTCATGTATGCCTTCAGTCCAAGTCCTGCGCAACGATCGCGTCCATCTTCGGACCTCCCACCTGATGCGATTCGTGAGGTCGCGGATCTGAAAATCGTAGTGGCAGTGGGGGAGGCCCATGGCGCGGAGCACAGCACGTCCACGGAGGAAGCGTCGTACCTGGAGTCGGTGCTGCGCCAGCTCCGCGCCTGGGGTCCGCCTGGCCCTGCCGAAGTGCTTCTTGGCAATCGGCGCCAGCGCGTCCAAGAAAGAAGCGTAGCCTGCGTCGATCATGTTGCTCTCGAAGTACCCCAGGTACGAGGGCGCCGCGCGCTGCAGGGCCAGGTTTGCCTCTTCCAAGAACCCCTCCCGCAGGCCTGGCGTCTGCAGCGCGGTCTCGATGGCGTCGAAGTTCCAGGAAGCCAAAATCTGCGAAGACCGCAGGCTCGGGACGCCCAGGTCCGCCTCCAGGAGCACGGGAGAGTGGTCGCGCAGAATCCCCTTGGAGGGGTAGAGCTGGAGCTGCCTGGCCGCCTTGGTCATGGTGATCAGCTTTGACACGCGCGGCAGGGCTCCAGCGGGCAGGGCGTAGTGGTCAATCCAGGTAGACGACTTCTCGCCATTGTACGTGGGAGCAATCTTGAAAAAGGTGGTTGCGCAAGCAAAATGAGGAGGACGACGCAGGACGCAGCATAGAACGTGCAAGCAACGAGTCGCAAGCACGCCAGAGCAAAAAGAAACAAATAATAACCCTCACGGATGGAGGCGCCAGCCACGATTCAGAATTTGTGTGAAACCCCAACGAATCACGATTATGTTGGGATGGCTCTCGTCGCAGGGCGCCAGCCGCCTGAGGCCTAATTGCAGGCCCGCTTCCTGGCAGGGGTCGGGGGAGCCACGCGCAAGACTCTCGCAGGCTGTCGACCTATGGCTGACCCAACCGCCACCCGAGCCCCACACGACATCCAGAGAAAGAAAGGCCCAGCTCGGTGGACCTCGCGCCCCCCGCGCGCGAAGAGGAGTCCACTCGCCGCCGCCGCACTCTCAGCAGCAGCAGGACCTCCACCCTAGACGCTCAACAGCCTGGGCCAAGGCCTGGAGCATCGGAGTGGGATAACACTTCGCCGCAAGCTTCAGCAACGACTTGGCACTGGATGGGGTTCTCGCGACCGTCAGACACCGCCTGCACTGAATCGCGGAAAAGCCAGTCAAAGCAACAAGGTCATGCAAAATGAGCCTATCTTGCTTCACACTGGCTGACGACTTCTGAAGGGGAAGGGAGTTCCCTTGAATATCGGGCCTGGACCAAATCAACCGAACGGCCCTGGCCAGGAACTCGCAGGCCAGCTTGCGTTCTTCCCCGGCAGCTTTCAAGCGATCGATCACGACTTGAGCAACAACTACAGCATCGACCCCGAACTTGTCGGCTAAAGCAGCCAATGCTTGGCGGCGCGCACAAGGGGGTGGAGGGAGGGGGGAGGGCTTCTTAGGAGGAGGCTGCTTCTTAGAAGGCGCCGGCCTGACATCTATGCATAAGGCCCGCGCCTTCTAAGAAGCAGGGGTGCCCTAAGAAGCCCTCCCCCCTCCCCCCACCCCCCTTTGCGCGTGGCTGAAATGCATTGCCCATGACCCGGTGCAACTGTTCGGCCGACGCACCCGCATCCGCAAGAGCCTCTCCAGCGCCCCGCGCGCTGGAATCCGCGCGGGCTGCGGCCTGCCGCCCGTCTCCTCCAGCTGCCGAGCGCCTCCGTGCCAGGTGAGGGCGCGACGCGCGAGGCCGCGCTCGAGCAGGGGCCCCCCCGGCCGGGCCGCCCGCGCAGAACTGAAATCATTACTATTTACAGGGCAACTGTGAATACATAGGATTTTAAAGAATATCGGATTTGAATACATGGTTCATTCATGAATAAATTTACGCATGAACTCCTCGTTGATTTCAATACTACATCCCTGCATCTTTAATACAGGATCCGCACGCGGAGCCTGTGTGAAAAACGGCCCTGTATGGTCAAGCAGGGCGGCCCAAATCGCACGGCCTCGAGCCCCGCCCACCTTCCCCCTCAGGGCGCAGTCTGGAAGCGCACAGGAAGCCCCCCCGATCTCGCTCTGAGGGCCAGCATTCCGCCGTAGCCTCGACAACGCTCCAATCGCATCGAGACGCCTCAGGAGTAGACCCCACAAGCCCACTACAGTCACGAAACAGCACGGGCCCCCGAAGGACCTCGAGAGAGGCCCCTCCACAGAATCGGGGGTTCGGCGAGCGGCGGCGGCAGCCTCGCGGACATCGCAGAGGAAAACCACGGGATCCCAGTCCGAGCCCCCATGAGGAAAGACCTCGTTATCCCGCAAGAGCTGCCCGCCCTGCCACGCCTCGCCTGGGCAGAACTGCCCCCCGTGCCCATCCCCTTCGACGGGGGGGCGAAGGCGGCCTCGCAGTCCTAAAACTGGTGACCGAGAGCGTCCTTCTCGGCTACGCAGACCTCGCAGTCCTAAAACTGGTGACCGAGAGCGTCCTTCTCGGCTACGCAGAATGCGCATCCGTCAGGGGGCGCGGCCCCAGCATGGTAACTATGAAGGGGCCTACAAACACAAATAAATACACACAAGTAGCACGAATCTCTATATGTTCCAATATTTTTTGGGGGGTTCTGCTTCCCCCCCACCCCCGCACTTCCCATATTTTCTTATGTTTTCCTGGGAATCGACGATCAATTGTGTCTGTGTGTTTCTTTCCCCCCTGAACTTGGGCCGAGGAGGCCGCGGGCACCCCAGAGATCGGGGCCCAGCAATACCTTGGCGAGCACCAGGTTGGAGGGCAAGAGCGGCCAGGCGCAGCGCTCGAACCCAGACCTCCTCCGCGCCGGCCGCCTCGGGCCAGTGAAGGTGGGCCCTGCGCCAGCGCCAGAACCAGCGCTCGACGCCGCCCTGAACTAAGCTTCTGACATGGGCGGGGGAGCACACGCGTAGCAACATGCTCCCGTTCCTGTCCGAAACTAACACGCGGGGCCGAAATTTCCCACCCGGCGCGTTCAAGGGCGAGGACGACAGCGGACGCGGGGCCAAAGCGCACTCCCAGCTACCTTTTTGACTAACGCGGCGGCGAAAAGCTTGCTTCGCAGCTCGCGCCGAGGCGCCCCAGCCCCACAACCGCGCACCCAAGGGGGGGCCATGCATTCCGTCTCGTTGCGTGCACGGGCAAGCCGCTGCAGACGCGGGCGTTTTCCGGGCGCCCGCGAGCTCGCCCGCGTGAAAACGCCACTTCGCGAGCGTGCACTCAGCGAAGCCAATGGCTCCAATCCCGCGGTCTCGAGGCGGCACGACATCCGCTCTCCGCTGGGCCCGAGCCTTCCAAACCTCCTGTCCGCCCGAAGGCCCTCGGCCTACCGATCGGCGCCCCAGGACCGGTGTGTCAGCCGTCTCGTTTCCTGGGCCCTGTGGGCGGCGCCACCCGCAACGGAATGTCCTAAATTCCTGGCGCTCAGGCTCAGGGGGGGAGGGCGAGGGGGGGAACCGCCGCGAAGCACGAGCCGCGACGAAAATAAAGCGGTCCGCGGCCCACGGGGGCTATCGGGGGCTGTCCTGGGAAGCCTGGACGGGGCAAGCCTTCGAAAGGCGGGTGGCCCAGGGGAGCCGGGGCCCAAGCTCGGGGGGGGGGGGGCGAGGGGGGCGAACCGGCGAACCGCCATCAGCCACAAACCGCGACGAAAGTCAAGGGTTCCGCGGCCCAGGGGGCCCTGGACGGAGCATGCCTCCGAAGGGTGGGTGGCCAGGGGAGCTCACAGGCTCAGAGGGGGGGTGGGGGGAAGGGGGGCGAACCGCCACGAGCCGCGGACCACGACGAAAATGAAGCTTCCGCGGCCCAGGGGGGCTGCCCTGGGGAGGAGCTGGGGCTCAGGCTCAGGGAAGGAGGGGGGGGGGGGGGCGAACCACCGCGAGCCACGGACTACGACGAAAATAGGGATGTCCTCGCCCCACGGGGGCTGTCCTGGGAAGCCTGGACGGAGGGGGGGTGGCCCCAAGGGGGGGTGGGCCAGGGGAGCTGGGGCTCGGGCTCAGGGGAGGGGCCGAGGGGACGAGCCGCCACGAACCACGAACCACGACGAAAAAAAGGACGTCCGCGGCCCAGGGGGGCTGTCCTGGGAAGACTTGACGGAGCAAGCCTCCAAAGGGTGGGTGGCCCAGGGGAGCTGGGGCCCAGGCTCAGGGGAGGGGCCGAGGGGTGCAAAAGACCACGAACCACGAACCACGACGAAAATAAAGATGTCCGAGCTCTAGAGCACAGCTGTGCAAGATAATTAAATTCACCCGCTAGAACCGCGAGACGCCGCAGGGGATCCGCTTATGCAGGGGAGAGATTGAATATATTCGCATTACGAACCATGCGTTTATCGGTTGCAGGAACACGCTGTCGTTATAAATGCTGCAATGCAAAATCCAGACGGCGCTATCGACGTTTGCGAGCTTCGCGTTCAATGCGCGGCCACGAACGAGAGGGGGGGAGAGACAACAGGGCATTCAACGCCACGGCTAGCTAGGCGATCCTGGGATTCCACGAAGTTGGGATACAAGGGTCACCACACCACCAGTGCGGCGAGACAGAGGACAGAAAGAGGCAGAGAATGAGACGTCATTTTTGAGCTGATGCAGTACGTCTCTCACCTTAGCCTCAGCGCCATGGGCCTCCTGGGTGGAAACGATGGCAGCCGTCTGCCGCAGCCTGCCAAGATAGCGGTGCCGACGGGGACGGGCCTTGTCCCAGGTGCTGGAGGGAACTCGCGCTCCATGTAGATACTCGGGAGGGAACAGACTTGCGACTGCCGCCGCTCCACAGCACGGGTGTTGTGCAAAAGACACCACTGTGTCTCCTCTGCCTCATGGATGATCTGCGCCTTGATCTGCTGCTCGAGCACACCGCGGTCGAAATCCTCTGCGATGATGTTCGCCGACGCCCAGCGGATGATCGGCTCCGCGTTGCCTTCCTGTGGGGCCACATGCACGAGCGGCTTCCAATGGATGGAGCCCGTGCGTTTGACCCTGTCCGTGCACACCTGCCGCTGGGGCTTGATTGATATTGAAGACCCGCTTGATGGCTTTGACGGTCTGCTCGGTTTTCATCTGCTTCGCGTTCCTGTCTGGCCTCAACAAGATCTCCGACCGTGAACCAGTGACAACCAAGCCCTCGAACCTCGAACTCTTTCTTGAGGCGCTTGAGCTCGCTCTCCATGATGTCCATGGGGTGCTTGTGCTCTCGCTGTTGGGCCAGAAGGTGTTCGAGACGTTGATCGACCTGATTCGCCGAGCTCGCACGCGTTGCCAAAACTTTGTTATGCATGCTCGTGACGGGAGTCTTGGAGCGACTGCACGGACTGCTGGCACGTTTCCATGTCGCAGGACACGTCGGCACGGAACTGCTCGACAAGCGCACGGAGCCCATCACACTGTTCGCCGCCCCCTGAGCCAATGATCTCGAAAGTAGCTTCACTACCATCGGGGAGACGTAAGACTCGGATACGGGGGACGCGGGTTGGCCTGATGGGGTCCATCATAAAAATGACGAGACGCATTCTGAAATTTGACGCGAGCTCCCACTGCAAAGTTTGCAGTGCAAACATCCCACGAAAACTGGACCGTCAAAATCCAGGACGCGCTCGTCAAAAAACGTCGGCAAACCCGAGTTCCGGCTTACCCGAGTCTTACGTTCCCCCGATACCAGCGGGGATCGTGTTGCCGCACGCCTCGCCATCCCTCTTGTGCAATCCCGCCCTCAGCATCAGCCGCGGCCCAGCGCAGGAGCTGCCCTGGGGCCCGACTGCCGAGCGAGAAGAAAGCGTGCGGTGACACTGCTGGGCGCGCGCTGGCCGCCCGTCGTGCCTGCGCCGGGGGGAGCTTTGCGTCCTGGCGACGGATGGAGCCAAGACGAATCAGGTCACCTCGCAGCCTTGCTGCTTGACCCCGTTCATTCTTGAACCAACATGGCTACGGACATTTCCTCCTCCTCCTCCTCCTCCTCCTCCTCCTCCCTTCCGCAACACCCCCGGGCGCTGACCTCGGCGGCGGGCGCCAGGCCGTGCGGCGAAGTGCATCGCGCACGCCGGCACACGGCTGATTCCAGAAGAAGGAGGAAGAGGAGGAGGAGGAAAAAGGGAAGAAGAGGAGGAGGAGGGAGGAGGGGGAAAAGAGAGAGGGGGAGGGGGAGGAGGCATACATGAGGAGGAGTGGATGCCCGCAAAGGGGGGGAAGAGAGACAAAGAGAGAGAGAGAGGTCAGATGTTCAGGCCTCGAGAATCTAGGTGCGCCCCAATCGTGTGAGAACTGTTTGTCATACTGGCTGGCGGCGCCGTCCAGTCAGGGGCCGACGATCGGGTGCGCGCCTGAACTAAAAAAACTACCTTGTCTTCGGAATCAAGCTGACGGACTCCTGAGTTGTAAGGCTGATGGCTCTATCAGATGATGAGCGGGAAAGGAGGAGAGAGGATGAGGACGAGGGGAGAAAAGGAGGAGGCAAGCAGGAGGAAAATGGGGGGGCAGGGGGAGGATGAGGGGGAGGAGGAAGAGGACGAGGAGGGAGGATGCGAAGGAGGGGAGAAGAGGAAGATGAGAAGGAGGATGCTGAGGAGGAGGAAAGAGGGGGAGAAGGAGGGGGAGGAGGAGGAGGAGGGGTAATGAAGAAAATGTAGGACGAGGAGGAGGGGAGAAGAGGAGGAGGAGGAGGAAGCCCAATGCACACCCAAGACGCATCAACGATGATTCAGTACACCCACCCTCCAATTTCCCTCTGCAAAGGCCCCTGAAATAATCATTGCCGTTGAGGCCGATGCCTCATTGGAAGACGACCGCCTGAAAATCCTCAATCGCGCCAAAGCGCCATTCCTGGGACTTCAACGCCGCGAACCATTGTTGCGTCCTGACGATCCTGAGTAGCGCCACAACACGATTCCTGGGACATCAACGCCACAAATCGACGTGACTGTTGACCGTCCCGTGAATCCCAGACCGTGCCAGAACACCATTCCTGCGACGCCAACCATACGAACCCATGAAAGTCTTGCAGTTTGTTTCAAGACGAATGTGCGTGGCGATAAGGCGACAGCCAGGTGTTGTAAAGAAGCCGTCCTCCGTCCTTGAAACTGGTGCGAACTGTTAAGACGACTGTGCGCGGCGCTCAGGGAGCCCCATGATGAAACCAACGGCCCTCCATCCTTGAAATTTCTGCGAGCTGTTAAGACGATGATGCGCGGCGCTCAAGAGGGGGTTCACAATTCGAAAACCAGTCGTCCTACATCCTAGAAATTGCTGCAAGCTGTTGAAAAGATGGTGCGCGGCGCTAAGGCGAGAGTCACATGTTGAAAACCACCTGCCCTCCATCCTTGAAGCTGCTGCAGGCTTCTACAAGGCATCCGAACTCACCCCGGAGATGCCACGCGCGCAGGTCAGCGCAGGTCAGCGGGCCAGCGCGGGTCAGTCGGCGGTGGACAAACCTCCCTTTAGCAAACCACCCTTTAGTGAAAACGGCCTAGGACCGAAACCGACAGACCTGGACCCGCAAAACTGACGGCCGCGACGTCCTCTCGCGAACCGAGAACGGCCAATTCGCTAATCGACGTGTCAGGGTAGGAGGTCTACCAACCTCCGACACTCCCTCGGGCGCGCATGTCAGCGCGGGCCAGGGCGGGTCAGCGCAGGTCAGTGCAGGTCAGCGCAGGGCACTACAGGTCAGCCAAGGTCAGCGCACGCCGGCGCGGGTAGGCGCAGGTCCGCTCGCGGGTCATTCCTCGCTCTCCCCGTCCAGACCAGTGCTGACATGCGCTATATCTGCCCTGGCCTGCGCTGACCTGCGCTGACTGCGCCTGATCTGACCCTCCTCCTCCTCCTCCTCCTCCTCCTCCTCCTCCTCTTCCTCCTCCTCCTCCTCTTTATTGAGACCCTCCTTTTCTAGGGGTCGGCGGAATGGCGTGACCGGGGGATCCACGTCCGGAGGTGACGTGCTGAGCGGCAGCGTTTTTCGGCGAACGCCTCAGTGCAACGTATCCAATTTATCCAATGATTGCATACTTGCCACATGTTGTATTGTGTTACATTATTATGTCTCCCCCCCTAACCCCCCCTGGGAGCTGCGCCACACCGCTGGACCAAAGTGACGCCCCCCTTTCTGGGGCCCTAAAAACGTACGAAAACCAACGAAAATCAACACATTCGGCCTCTTGGGCCTCTGGGGGCTCCTCGAGGGCCTCAAGATGGCACAAGATGGCCCCAAGGCGGCCCAAGACGGCCCCAAGACGGCCCAAGACGGCCCAAGATATTCCCAACTGGGACCCATGAGGCCCCCAAGACGGCCCCAAGAGGGCCTCAAAAGCTCCAAGGACGGCCCAAGAGGGCCCCAAGAGCGCCTACAACTGCGCCTCCAGAGGCCGAAATCATTATTTTCCCATGGTTTCTGCGATTTGTTAGCGCTCTCGCCTTTTTCGACTCTCAAAAATCAATGACGGCCCAAGCAGCTTCCATAATCGCCCCAGAACAACCCAAAAAAACACCCAAGAGGGCCCCAAGACGGCCCAGGAGGGCCCCAAAACGGCCCAAAGAGGCCCCCACGACGGTCCAAGAGGCCGCGAAGTCGGCCCAAGAGGACCCCAAGAGGGCTCCAATGCGGCCGCGAAAGGCCCCCAAGACAGCCTCCGAGGGGGCGAAACGGCGCAAAAGCGCCCCAAGACGGCCGAAGACGCCCCCAAGAGGCCCCAAGAGACCCCGAAAAAGCCTCCAAGAAGCCTCCCAGAAGCCTCCAAAAGGCCCCCAAAAAGCCCTCCGAAGGCACACAGCGACTGGAGTGTAATGTCATTTTCCCCCCTCTGGGCGAACTGCGGCGCAGCGCCAGCCAGGTGGAAGTTGGTCACTTCGGCGCCCATGATTAGAGCCGGCGCTGGAAGGGAAGACGGGGAGGGTTTATGAAAAGGAAGGAGGGGGGAAAGGCCCCAAAGAAGTCCCCAAGAGGCCAAAAGAAACTCCCAGGAGGCCTCCAGGAGGCCCCCAAGAGGCTCCCAAGAGGCCCCGCGACGACGTGAGTGTACGTGCTCCGGACGTGCACCCCGCGAAGCGAGAGGAATCCGCCCGCCCACCGGGCTCAGGGGCGTGCGGGATTCAAGTACGAGAGCTCCTTACAGTGCTTTAATCCCCCCCCTTTCTCCCCCCCCCCGGAGGCCTCCGCCATTCCGCTGCCCGGCTGCGCCAATGACCGCCCAGCTGCGCCAATGACCTTTTTCGGGCCCAAAGACGGCTTCCAAGACGGCGTGCAAGACGACCTCCATTTGCAGATCGTTCTGAAGACGCTCCCAGAGCGCATGTTGGGTCCATTTCCGCCCAGTCGGGGCCCCTTCTTGGCGTCCAAAATCATCTCCCGGGGTCCTCGAGACCGACTTTTTGGCGCATGCTCGCCGACAAGCTGGAATGTCAAAAAGTAAGTATAACAAATGCCAGTTTTCGGACGATTTCGCTTCTCTCGGGGGTCTCCCGGACGCTTCTTACAGCTCACTTTCAGGTTCGTCTAGAGTCTCTCCTAATTCAAATTTGGACGCCGTTTCTGGGCGCGCTCTGGGGTCACTTTGGGCAAATTCGGGGCCCACCTTCGGCCCCCAAACGGACCCCAAAACAGCCCTGAACCGGCCCGATTATGACCGGAAGACGGACGGAGCCTCTCCCATCTTCGGCCCCCATGTGAGCCCCCTCCGGCGAGAACTGGAATGGGCGGGCGGTGAACGCGAAGCGTCTTGAATCCACAAGCGCAGAGAGCAGTTCCACAAACCTCGAGGCGAGTTCCGCAAACTCCGCGGGGGGCTCCACAAACCCGCGGGGGGGATTCCACAAGCCCGGGGGGTGGGTCTGCAAACCCTGGGGGGGGGTCCAGAAATCCGCGGGGGGGGTCCACAAGCAGGAGGGGAAGCTCTCTTGGGACCAACTTGGGGCCATATCTCGAAAGCCCATTGGAAGCGAAACGGCTAGGAGGCTAACAACGTCGATTTCCTGGACGTTTGAAAGGGTTGGATGGCTTCTTCGAGGCATCGGGGGGGGGGCAACGCCATTTGGACCCGTGTCGGTTCGGTCTTGGGCCTCTTGAAACATGCTGGAACTCATCCCGAGCGATTTTACCTTGCATTATCTTGAGCTATATTGGAGGTCATCTTGTGCTCTCTGAGGCTCCGTCCGTCCTGGACGCTCCAACGGTTCGCGGCTCTCCAGACTCTGGGGGATGGGGCAGCGGGAGGGGCACCCTCCCGAGGGGAAATGGGGTTAGGGGGAGGGACTTCTCTAGACCACTTACGCCACTTACGCCCAAGGGGCTGCTGGGATTATGCAAAATCGACAAAATTATGCACGCCGCTTCGCGAGATGCACGGCCCGACAATCTTCCATCCACGCGTCTTTCGGGGGTGCCGGGCTTTTTCGGGGGCTGACGTATGCTTTCCGTAATCGTTTTGGGCTTCTTGGACCAAGAATCTTGGTTTTCTGAAATGCCGTCTTGGGGAAGGATTCGGAATACCTTCGGTTTTCCTGGCTCTATGAAAACCGAGCGGGCGCGGATGACGGAAAGCGCGCGCAACGTGCGAGGTTGGCTAGCTGGTTTCCAGGGGTGGCGGGGCGGGGGGGGGCCAGAGTCCCCAAGAGGCTCCCAAGAGGGTCCCCAGACGGCCCACCAGGCCCCCAAGAAGACGGCCCAAGAGGCCCAGGAAGACGAAGATGGTCTAATAAACTGAACTGTTCGGCTTTCCGACGGCCCAAGACGGTTCAAAAGGCCCCGAAAATCGTCCCAAGACGGCCAAACATGCCCCCCAGAGCGACTCGACAATGCCGAAAGAGGGCCCTAAGACGGCTCTAGAATGCCCCAAGACGGCGAAACGAATGCGCGAGGCCCTAAGGCGAGAGCCACAGTTTGAAAACCACCCGCTCTCAATCTGTGGAGCTCTTCCATTTTTTGAAGCGAACGTGCGCGGCGCGAAGGCGAGAGCAACATTTTGGAAGCGAGCCGCCCTGCAATTGGGAAGCCTCAGGATCAGAAACGGTGAGGAAGTATCAGGACAAACGCCCGGCCCGCCTTTTCGACCGGCCTCGGGGTGTGACAGGGAGGAATTTAAATTTTCCATAAGGAAAAAGAATGGAGGAGGAGGAGGAGGAGGAGGAGGAGGAGGACGAGAAGAGGGGGAGGAGGAGGGGGAGGAGGAGGAGGAAGAGGAGGAGGACCAGTGCAAACCCATGACGCATCAACGATTATACTATAACCCCCGACTCCAAGTTCCCTCTTCACAAGCCCCTGCAATCATGTATATTCACTGCTGAAGATGCCCCGCTGGAAGACAACCTTCCGAGAATCTTCAATCTCGCAATTCCTGGGACTCCAACGCCGCGCATCAACTTGACTGCTGCGTCCTGACGGTCCCGAACCGTGCCAAAACACCGCTCCTACAAGCCTCGTCAAAAATAAAGAGAAACGAAGTTGGAAATCACGACGGTCGATCTTCTCGGGCACTCGTTAGAAACTGCGTTCTTCAATGCTGCGGCGGGGTCGTCGGATTTTTGAAGCCCTTGCGTCCACGTCAGATATCTAGCGTCAGCATTGGAGTAGCGCTGACCATACAATCACCGAAAACAGAATCCCTCAGTTTATTTTTGACGAGGGTTGTAGGACTTCACCACTGCAAGTCAACATGACCGTTGCGCCCTCACAGTCCCAAATCGCGCCGGAATACCACTCCTACAGGGCCACAATAATCTCCCAGGAGGTCCACCACAAGAATTGCTCTCATTGTTCAGATGTGTACAACGAATGTGCAACGGCGCTACGGCGAAAACCACAGTTTGAAAAGAAACCGCCCTCCGTCCTTGAAGCTGTTCCAAGCCCTGACGAGCGTGCGCGGCGCGAGGGCGAGGGCCCCGCTTTGAGAAGGGACCGCCCTCACACCGTGAAGCCCCTGCAAACTTTTGCAACACGTGTGCTCGGCACCCCAAGCGCGAGCCACGTGCTGCAAATCGCCCGTCCTCCTCCCGCGAAGCCCTTGCAAGCTTGGAAACCACACGCGCGCGGCGTCAAGGCGAGAACCGCACGTTGAGAACTGCCCGCCCTCCATCCGTGAAACTGCTGCGAACGCGCCCTGCGCTGCGGCGAGAGCCACATCTCGAAAACCACCCGCCCTCCATCTGTGAAACTGTTGCCAACTTTGAGGACGAATGCGCCCGGCGCTAAGGCGTGAGCCTTGCTTTGAAGACGGACCACCCTCCATTCGTGAAGTTCCTGCAAAATGTTAAGGCGAATGTGCGCCGCGCTGAAGCGAGAACCACATTTTGAGAGCCACCCGCCCTCCATCTGGGCCTTGGAGCAGTCATTAACTTCTGAGACGAATGCGCGCGGGGTTCACGCGAGAGCCACATTATGGAAAGGAGCCGCCTCCATCCTTGAAGCTGCTGTGAATTTTTAAGAACGAATGTGGGCGACGCTGAAGCGAGAAACACAATTTGAAAACGGCCCACCCTCCATCCGTGAAAGTGTTGCAGACCTTGGCATTCAGGGTCGTCAAGCGGTGAACAAGTATCAAGCGAAGCGCCTGGCCCGCCCCACCGACCCGCCTCGGGGTGCGACAGGTCGGAGTTTTTTTTGTTCTTTCTTCAGAGGGGAAAGGATGGAGGAGGAGGAGGAGGAGGAGGAGGAGGAGCAGCAGCAGAAGGAGGAGGAGGAGGAGGAGAAGGAGGAGGAGGAGGAGGAGGAAGGAGGAGGAGGAGGAGGAGGAGGAGAGGAGGAGGAGGAGGAGGAGGAGGAGGGGGAGTGCAGGGATGGGGAGGCGGGCCGAGCCCCCCGAAGAGCGACCAAAAACGGGCGGGGCTCCTGGACCAGCTCCCAGCGCCGCGCGCACGGGTCCAGGCGCTCCACGCTGTCCAGCGACTGGAAGCCGTCGCGGCCACCGATCACGAAGATAAACCCCGCGGAGGCCACCGCCGCGGCGGCGCCTCGCCAGGAGATCGCCGCCGCCGCCGCTGCCATGTCTCGAGGGGTGGGAAGCTCGGGGTCGGGACGCCTGCGGTCGGAGGGGCCCCCGCCGTACGCATCCGCACGCCCGCACAGATCCTGGCCGGGTCGATCCTGGGCCCCCAAAGTCGGTGCATGCGCACTCCTGGCCGGGCGAGGAAGCGCGCACCGTGCGGGCGCGGCCGCGAGGAGCCCTCGCAGAACACCCGGCCCTGCAAGGCCGCGCGAGGTGCTGTCGGGGGGGGAGCCGAATGGCACGACGAATGCAGCAGCTCCCTTGGATGCCCGCGGGAGGTCGCCGCGCAGCGCGCGCAACGAAGCGAAGACGCCCGGAGCACCCGAACGGAAAGCACACCCTGGCTTCCTGCTGCGCATCCCCACCGTCCACGCCAGTCCTTTTCGGGGATGGACAGACCCCCCTTTAGTAAAACGTGGCTCAGTGAAAACGACCCGAGGCCCACACCTGGCGGGCGCAAGCCTGGAAAATAACGGCCACGGCGCCCTCTCGAGAACCGAAAACGGACAATTCACTAATCGACGTGGCACTGTTCCCAGACCCCCGACGTAATGATTTTTGCATTACGTCGACCCCCAGAGGTCCCGACCCTTTCCCCATGACCGGCTTTGCATCCCGAGTCGTTTTTTGAAGCTCCCGAGGCCCGGCGAGGGCCCCCGGAGGCCGAAAGTTGGGAAAAACCTCCCGTCATGATTTTTTCATTACTCGAGGGGGTCTGGGTTGGGGGTTCGGTCCACACCCGATCCTTGGCTCGGGAGCGGCAAAGAGGGGGGTGTCCAAGAGGGGGGGGTGCAAA
This sequence comes from Prorocentrum cordatum, assembly GCA_963575745.1. Lineage (NCBI taxonomy): Eukaryota > Dinophyceae > Prorocentrales > Prorocentraceae > Prorocentrum > Prorocentrum cordatum. The sequence goes on along the minus strand of CAUYUJ010014983.1, from coordinate 712,162 downwards.
TCATGACCGGCGGCATGTGCGCGGCCCAGCGGGGGGGCCAGGGACGTAATGAAATCCGCCGACCCTGTCGGCGTGTGTGAGGGGCTTTTCCGTTCGAGCCGTCATCTCCGTCATTCTTTGTACTCGTCGTCTCTGTCCTTCCCTTTCCCTGGGACTCCTCTTCCCCTGGGCTCCAGCCAAGCCGACCTTGAGCAACCTCGTAATTGAGTCGAAGGGAAGCCCCTTCCCTTTGATCCCTCCCCCGCCGGGAGGGGGGGGGGGGTAGCGACCCCCCCCCCGGGTCAGATACGACGCCCCCCCCTGGGACTCCTCTTCCCCTGGGCTCCAGCCAAGCCGACCTTGAGCAACCTCGTAATTGAGTCGAAGGGAAGCCCCTTCCCTTTGATCCCTCCCCCGCCGGGAGGGGGGGGGGGTAGCGACCCCCCCCCCGGGTCAGATACGACGCCCCCCCCTGGGACTCCTCTTCCCCTGGGCTCCAGCCAAGCCGACCTTGAGCAACCTCGTAATTGAGTCGAAGGGAAGCCCCTTCCCTTTGATCCCTCCCCCGCCGGGAGGGGGGGGGGGGGTAGCGACCCCCCCCCCGGGTCAGATACGACGCCCCCCCCTGGGACTCCTCTTCCCCTGGGCTCCAGCCAAGCCGACCTTGAGCAACCTCGTAATTGAGTCGAAGGGAAGCCCCTTCCCTTTGATCCCTCCCCCGCCGGGAGGCGAGGGGGGGGTAGCGGGGGGCGGTAGCGACCCCCCCCCCAGGTCAGATACGACGCCCCCCCCCCGTACCGACCTTGAGCAACGTCGTAATTGAGTCGAAGGGAAGCCCCTTCCCTTTCCCTTCCCCGCCGGGGGAGGGAGAGGGGGTCCCGGGGGGGGTCCCGGGGGAGTCCCGGGGAAGTCCCGGGTCAGATACGACACCTCCCTCCCCCACCTTCTCGTCCTTCTCCCCGTTCCCCAAAACCATCCCACAGCCCGTGCCTCTTGCTGCGCATTGCGAACAGGGTCGGCGGCACCGGCCGTCAGGCCTTCGCAATAAGAAGAGGCGCCATGAAATCTGAGGAAAAATCATGGCCCGCGCCATGAAATCCCCCCCCCCCCCTAGTCATCACCCCCCTCTTTTCGGCCCCCGATTGGCCCAGGGTGGGCGTGGCCGGGAGCGGTGCTGGCGCACTCTTCGGCGCCCTCGGGGGCGCCCGCGGCTCCGGCGCCCCGCCGCGGATGCCCTGGGGGGCGGCGCCCGCCCGCGCAGCGGGTCGGGCGCCCCAGTGGGGCGGCGTCTCGAGGGGGGGGGGGGGGAGAGGGGAGGGGGGGGGGGGGAGGGGGGGGGGGGGAGGGGGGGGGGGGGGAGGGGGGAGGGGGGGGAGAGAGGGGGGAGAGAGGGGGGGGGGAGAGAGAGGCGTGGGGGGAGGGGGCGGGGGCATGAAGTGACTCTGTGTCGGGCTGGCGCTTGCGAGTGTCCCGTGGGGGCCTTCCGTGTACCGCCGTGGGGGCTTTCTGTGTCCTGGTTGCCTCCCGTGTTCTGGAGAGCCTGTGACATGCCCTTTCGAGGCTCCGAAGAGCCTCTCCAAAGGCTCCTCAGACGCTCCTCACAGGACCCTCAACTCAATTTCCCCTCGGCCCATCCCGCCCCCAACCCTCCTCCCTCCTCCTCCTCCTCCTCCTCCTCCTCCTCCTCCTCCTCCTCCTCCCTAAGATGCTCCCACTATTTTCCTCGCTCCTCCCCCCATCTCCTCACGACTGGTACTGTGTATCTACATACATATATGTATGTCTGTCCGTCTGTCTGTCTGCCTGCCTGTCTGTCTGTCTGACTGTCTGTCTGTCTGTCTGTCTGTCTGTCTGCCTGCCTGCCTGTCTGTCTGTCTGCCTGTCTGTCTCTGTATATAGGTATGTATGTATGTCTGCATGTATGCATGTATGCATGTATGTGCGCGTGTGTATGTATATAGGTATGTATGTATGTGTGTGCATGTATGTATCTCGGCGGTGCCCGGTGCGGAGCGACCCCCCCCCCGGAATCGCTCGTCCTCGGGGTTTCGTGCTGGCCGCACCGCCTGTGCAGGCCGGTACGAAACCCCTGGGATGCACGAAACCCCCCGGGGCCGATGCGCCCCGGTACGAAACCCCCCGGGACGCCCCGCCGGTGCGCCCCGGTGCGAAAACCCCCGGGATGGCCAGAGCGCGGAGCAATGCCGGGGCAGCGCGAGCGAGCGTCCAACGGCGGCGTCGGCGGCGGCGGCGGCGTCGGCGACGGCGGCGTCGGCGACATCCAAAGATCCCCGGAGGCCCCCGCAGCCCCAGAAACTTCCCGGATATAGGGGGCCGGACGTTCTCGGAGCTTCCCGGAAGTAGGGGGCCGGCTTTCCGCAATCGCCCGAAGGTCTCCCTGGGGCTCCCCACCCCTCCTCCAACTCCTCCCCACTCCGTCGCACTCCTCGGCAATCCTCACCGCTCCTCCCGACTTCCCCACTCCATCGCAGTCTTCGGTCCTCCTCGGCACTCTTCCCGCCTCCTCCCCACTCCATCGCAATCCTCAGCACTCCCCCCCGCTCCTCCAAGCTCCTCCCCACTCCATCGCAGTCCGCGGCTCTCCTCCCAGTTGCCCCAGACTCCTCCCCACTTCATCGCCCTCCTCGGCACTCTTCCCGACTCATCCCCACTCCGTCGCACTCCTCACCGCGACAACAACGCTGACGACGACGACGACGACGAGCAAGACGACGACGAGCAAGACGACGACGACGACGACGACGACGACGACGACGACGACGACGACGACGACGACGACCACGAGGACGACCACCACCACCACCACCACCCCACGCCCACAGGGGGGGCGGGGGGGGCCACCACGCCACGCCCAGTGGGGGGGGGGCCCATCGCGCGGGGGGGGGCCGATGGCATCAGCATGAGGGGGGGGCCAGACCCTGGACCATCTATCTCAAGTCCGTCCGTCAATCCGTCCATCCATCCGTACCTCCATTCATCCATCTAGTCCTCCCTCCCACCCCACGCCCACGCCCCAAAGACCCATCCCCCTCGCTCCCACGCAGCCCCCCCCCCCGCCCCCGACAGGAGCCCCCCCCACTCCCACAGGAGCCCCCCACCCCACTACCACCGAGGGAGGGGGGGGGGCGCCTGTGCGCCCGGTACAAAACCCCCCGGGAAAGAGGGAGAGGGGGGGTTCCAGGTCGTCGGCGGCACCCGGTGCGCCCTGTACGAACCCCCCCGGGAAGGCGGGGGGGGGTTCGTGCCACGGGGCACGGCCGACATGTATATATGTATGTAAATATGTATGTATGTATGTATGTATGTATGTATGTATGTATGTATGTATGTATGTATGTATGTAGGTAGGTAGGTAGGTAGGTAGGTAGGTAGGTAGGTAGGTGTGTATGTTGGTATGCATGGCATGTATGTACGTATAAGTATGTATGTATGTGTGTATGTATGTATGTATGTATGCATGCATGCATGCATGCATATATGTATGTGTGTATGTCTGTCTGTCTGTCTGTCTGTCGGTCTGTCTGTCTGTCTGTCTGTCTGTCTGTATGTATGTATGTATGTATGTATGTATGTATGGAAGTACGTATGTGTGCACGTACGTACGTACGTACGTACGTACATACGTATGTATGTATGTTTGCATGCGTGTATGTATGTATGTGTGTATGCTTGTATGTATGCATCTATGTATGTGTGTATGTGTGTGAATGCATGTATAAGTGTATGTATTCATGTGTGTATGTGAATACGTCGGTATGTGCGTATGCATGTACGTGTGGATGTAGATGTGTATGGTTGTATGTGTGTATGTATGTGTGTATATGTATGTGTGTATGCATGTATGCATGCGTGTATGGATGTATGCATGCATGTATGTCTACATGCATGCATGTATGTGTGCATGTATGTATGCATGTATGCATGCATGTATGTGGTTGTGTATGCCTGTATACATATAGGTGTATATAAATGTGTATATGCATGCATGCATGCGTGTATGCATGTGTACTGTATGTATGTATGTATGCATGCATATATGTATGTATGTATGTATGTATGTATGTATGTATGTATGTATGTATGTATGTATGTATGCATGTAACTATGTCGATAGGTAGGTCGGTAATGTTGTATGTATATGTGTACGTATGCATGTATGCATGCATGCATGCATGCATGTATGTATGTATGTGTACATATATATAATAATAAACATAATTATAATAATAATACATATGGGGTTGGTTGGTGTCCCGTTGGGGTTTACCGTGTCCCCCAAACCTTGGCTGTTAGCTTCTCTAATTACGTCCCGATAGGTCTTTGTGAGCCAGCACTTTCTGGGCCCAATCTATCCGACGATTTGTAGCGATCCGTAAGTTGATTTGAAAATCACGCAGTGTTCCACTTTGAAGCCTGGGCGTTCCCATGAAAGACACTGTTGGCCTTGCTGTGCCTGCCACCACGTGTGGATACAGATCCGTCTATCATGAATGGCCTCTGCATGGGCTCCAACACATCGGCCAATGCAACATATTTGCAGAGCAGCGAGTGCACAGCAATGCAAGGAAATACGCAGCAACGCAAAACAACGCAAATCAATACTGTCGGGCTTGATTGGAGAGGACACGCGAGAGGACACAAGAACCTTTCGAGGGCCACATCGCCGTAAGAATGTAGACAGCGTGGGTCGCGAACCACAGGATACAAGGCCAACGCGGGACCGCAACTGTTACAGCAATGGGTTGACCGATGTTGTAGCAATTCTTGGAAGCTCATGTGGAATCTCATGTGCGTGTACGAATCTCTGCGCGTGCGTGTGTGTGTGTGTGTTTGTGTGCGTGTCTGCTTGACTTTCTCGCCTCGTCGCTGCGCGCGAGGCCGCGACCGCCAAAAAGTGTGTATATGTGTGCGCGTGTGCGCGTGCGCGTGCGCGTGCGCGTGCGTGTGCGTGTGTGTGTGTGTGTGTGTGCGTGTGTGTGTGTCCCACGCGCGGGTATGCGCATGGCACAATTGATCCCCTCGAGTGGATCCCTACCCCATCTTCTGCAGGGGCAACCGCGCGCGTTCAACGCTTTGCTTCTCCCGGCTTTCTACGCCTCGACGCTGCGTGCGAGTGTGTGTGTGTGTTGCCGTTGCCGCCTACCCCTGCGCCTCGTTTGTTGCCTCGGCTGCACTGTTGCCCTTTGCCTCCCGTTCCTGGTTCCCCCTCTTCTCCCTGTTTTCCCCTTTGCCCCTTCCCTCTCCCCTCGCGACTGCCTCCTCGAGAATATCGATGCCAATCCCGTATGGGCGGATCCAACTTGTTGTCCATGCTGCGTGAGCTGGCCCTGCCCGCGCGCGTTCGCTTGACTTGACCTACGCCGCACCGCCGCGCGCGTGGCACCGACACCAAGAAGTGTGTGTGTGTGTGTATGAATGTGTGTGTGCGCGTGTGCGTGTGCGTGTGCGTGTGCGTGTGTGTGTGTGTGTGTGTGTGTGTGTGTTTGTGTGTGGAGCCCTGCGTGCGTGGGATCCTGTGTACAATTTGGAAGTTGGCAAGGATTCAAATGGCTTTGAAGGTTTGTTCGAAGTCCTTCCATACTAAACAGAAGTATGGGGGAGGGAAAGCTGGGCAGAACGAGGATGAGGGAAATGAAGGATGTAGGCAAAGGAGCAGACGCAGCAGCAGCAGCAGGAAAAACAAGTATGGGGACCGCTTAGAGTTCGCAGGAATTCCTGGGAGTTGGGAAAACCAGCGCCAGCACCGATACTTCCATGTCTCCCCGCGATTGCCTTGGATTCGGGCAGAGGGACATCGGTGAAGCAGGAACAACTTTATCCTTTCACGTGTTTCCACCTTCATCCTGCGCTCCTCCCATCCTGTTCCAGCTTTTTCATTTCCCCCTCCTGCCCTTCCTCCTCCCAAAGAGCACCCAACCTCCAAAATTGGCGGCTCGCTTAGCTCGCTTCCAGGACGGAGGCGAACGACCTCCAGAACAAAACCCTCGGAACCCAAAGTTCGCGGGTGCTTTGACGACTTGGCATCTCCCCCGCCTCCTCCTCCTCCTCCTCCTCCTCCTCCTCCTCCTCCTCCTCCCCCCCCTCCTGAATCCGGTCGGAACATCAGTGCCGTGAGGAAGAGTACCAAAGAGGAGGGGGACAGTAGATGGACAATATATTCGAACCCTCACACATTCGAGGGAGATTCTAAATCACCCCCGCATGTACGGGAGGAGGAAGGAGGATGGAGCCCTCCCCCCTGCAGACCTGGGCCTGGCGCGGTCCGTCGGGGAGCGCTGTGGCCCACACCCTAAGCAGAGGGCAGGCGCGGCGTCATCCCGCGCAGGGCTCTGGCAGCTGGCCATCGCTCGGACGTCCATTCCCTGTGTTTTTGTTCGGTTTCGCGCGTGGTTTTTTTTTCGCCAATGGATCAAAGATGCTCCTCGATGGTCCTCGCCGAAAGAAAAATGCACACGTCCGAGCGATGCCAAGGCAACGGGGCAAGTGCCCAGCGCGCGCCCGCCCGCTCGCCGGGGTGCCCCCGGGTCTCGCTCCGGCGCAACCTCGCTCGGTCGTCCTCCCGTCTCCCGGCCTCGCTCCCTGCTCGCGGCCCGTCGCCCACCTCCCTCCAAGGCCGAGGGCGCCTCGAGCGTTCCGCATGGGCGGCATCGCCTCCCACTTGGACTTCTCGGGGCTATCCGCCAGCCGCCCGGCTCGTCGGGCTGCGCTTTTGCTGGGGGAGGTGGGCTCCTCCAGGGAGGGGCGAGCAAGATCAGTAGCAAGAGCAGGGGCAAGGAGGACGAGGAGGAAGAGAAGGAGGAGGGGGACGATGAGGAGGAGGGGAAGGGGGAGTAGGGGAAAGAGGAACAAGCAGTGATTGAGGGAGGAGCCAAGGAGCAGCAAGGGGAATTATTTTGGGGGGGCTCTGGTGGCCTCTGGGTTAACATCCTCCTCCTTTCCCCTCCCTCCTTCTCGTCTTCGTCCTCGTCCTCGTCTTCGCACCTCGCTCTCCTCACTCGTCCTGGTCCTCGTGCTCCCTCCTCTAATCCCTTCCTACTCCTCGAGGCGGGGCACTGGCTCCGAGCGACAGCCCGTCCGGATAACATTCCACGCCTCGGCTACGGCGGTGGAAAACAATCGCCAATGATTAGAATCGAAGAGGCGGAAGCACGAGAAGGAGGAGGAGGAGGAGGAGGAGTTAGGAGGCAACTACTGGGAGGTTTTCGCCGGAAGGATCAAGGAGGATTAAGCCACATTTGGGAGCTATTACGCCGGAGTGGGCCTCGGATTCAGCGGGAGTAAGCCGGATTAGGCGGGATTAAGCGGGATCAAGCTGGATTACGCGGGATTAAGCGGGATCAAGCCGGATTCAGCGGGATTTCGGACCAGGGCTAAATCAAAATTTGACCTCCCAGGAGTTGCATCCGAGGAGGAGGAGGAGGAGGATTCGCCTTCCTCAATTTAATCCTCCTGCTGCTCCCGTGCGCAGCCGGCATGTAGACATCACCGCCCTGCCTGGCCGGGACCATCGGAGCATTCACGTGATACAGTTGCCCTCCTGGCCGAGTCCAGGAAGGTCTATGCTGAAGTCGGGCCTGCCCCCCTACAGGCCAATGTTGTACGACAAAATGAAAAAATACCAAAAAAATACTCCCAAATGGAAAAAATAATCAAAACATCGTCCCAAGACTTTTTTTCACTAGTTTTGAATATTCCTCCTGTAGAGGGACGTGCCCGACTTAAGTCTATGCACCATACACCGCCCTGAAACCCACGATTGGGCTGACCAGACACGGTGGTGTATAGAGGCCCTCTGCGGGTCCCGCGGACGATAGATACCGTTTCTTGCAGATGATAGCGGTGACACCTCCTGCTAGGTCGCCCTAGAAGACCCCAAGAATCCGAACGGAAACCCTTCTGAAAGTCTGGTTGCGGGAGGGGCGAGGAGCCTTCCAAGGACGCGAAACTTTCGGAAGAGCGGCCCTCACTGATAACATTGGATGACGTTACATATATCGGGAGCGGCCAAGAGGGGGGTGTCCAAGAGGGGGGGGTGCAAATCATGACCGGCGGCACGTGCGCGGCCCAGCGGGGGGGCCAGGGACGTAATGAAATAAGGAGAGGCGCCATGAAATCTGGGGAGATATCATGGCCCCCGCCATGATATCCACCCCCCCCTAGTCTTCACCCCCTTCTTTGCCGCCCCCGATATAACGCAGCTCCGGTGAAGTCGGTAGGTCGTGCCCGGCCGATCTGCGCCCTCAGCGAGCGGTCCTTCGGCGCCCCCCAGACGGCCCAGCGGCCGTGCCTGAAATTCCGCAAATGGCCCCATTCTCCATTGCCGAGCGCGTCTGCGCCCAGGGCTCTTCGGCCCCCCGCGCCGATTCGCGAGCCTGCCCGGCCAATCATCTCTCCGACTCGCGCTGCCAGGGGGCGCGCGCCTGGTTCTGGATAGATAGAGAGAGAGAGAGAGAGAGCGCAGTCGAAGACATCGCGACCGAGCGATTCCACTGCCGCGGACCGTCCGAGGGCCGCGGGGCGGAAAGCTCGCCCGCTGCTGCCTTGGAAGCGGTCGCGAGCCCGCTGGCCCGCTCGCCCGCGCCTGCGCCACGCCCCGCGCTCTGGGCGGCGGCGGCCGCCAGTGTGGAAGCCATTCAAATGCGCCACCACCGCGCGAAAAAATATGATCGCAAAAGCGCTCTGCACATATCCCACGCCACAGACTCCGACGCCCGATTGGTGCATGGCAGAACAACAACGATAGACGGCAACAACCGCGCAGTCGGCGAGCGCGGCGCAGGCTGCATGTCTCAACCGACAAACGTGGATTCAAGCACCCGGCCACGCGACGAACCATCGCCGCGCGAGAGCGCGCGCATTCAGCTGCGCGAACTCGACGCGGGAGCGGCCCACATCGCGCGCCACGTGCGTCACCCCAACCACTACGAGACACGCGAGGCCTAGTTCCGGGACGGGCAGCCATGCCCTTTTCCGCGCCCGCCCCTTGCAGAGCAATTTCAGTCCATGGGGGGGCCGCCCACTGGCAACGCAACTCGCCCCACCGCGGGCCTCGAGGGGCCGCCCCCCCCCCCGCCGCGGGAGCCCCCCGAGCCTCCTGGGCATTCCACTGAGTCTGGGGGGAAGTCCAATCCGGTAGAAAACAAATCGGGGATGGACAGACCCCCCTTTAGTAAAACGTGGTTTAGTGAAAACGACCTGAGGCCCAAACCTGGCGGGCGCAAGCCTGGAAAATGACGGCCATATCGCCCTCTCGAAAACCGAAAACGGACAATTCACCAATCGACGTGTCAGGGTAGGAGGTCTGTCCACTCCCGAACAAAACTTTTGGTGGTGGTGCGTAAAATGTCGGCTCCTGGGTTGTCCGAATTCTATACACCACCGCCTGCGCGGCCGGCGCTGGCCGCGTTCTCGCGGAGTTCGCTCGGAGTTCGCGCGCTGGTCTCGCGGAGTTCGCGCGGGGCCCTCGTGGAGCCAGCGGCGGGCCCCCGCGGGCCTCGCGTTGAGCTCTCGCGGAGCCCGCGCGGGGCTCCCGCGGGGCCGGCGCGGGGCTCCCGCGTGGCTTGCGCGGGGCCCCCGTGGGGCTCGCGCGGGGCTGCTGCGAAGCTCTCGCGGGGCTCCTGCGGAGCGCTCGCTTTCGCTCTCCCCCTGGGCCCGCCTTGGGGCCCGGGCAGGAGGCGCGCCCCCCGACTCGCGTCGGGCCGGCCCCCAAGATTCTGATCTTCGCGCTGGCCATGCGGTTCCCGTGCCGTGCTCATCCGACGCAATCGCGCCAAACCCGAGGCGCTGTGAACCATCATGTTCCGGCATGGTATCGCTGCCCCTGTGGCCGTCCAGTCCTCCATATAGAGCGAGCAAGGGGCCGTCGCGGATGACGCGCGGCGAGGCCAGGATGCGCGCATCCTGGAAACGCAAGACAGCGATGCCACGTTTCTTCGCGATACTCATGCTATGATCATGCTTCGTCCTGCTTCCAGCTATGCCGAGCCCTTCCGCTCTCCAGGGTTCAACGCTGCAGAACGCTAGTCGAACTCGCAGACGAAGGCCTCGAAGATATCCACGACGCCTTCGCTTCCAGCGAAAGCCGTCGGGCACATGAGAGGGCGAGGGTGGACAGGGAAGACGAAAGAACAACAACGATGAGATGGCGGAACACAGCGCCGCGAAGAATAATCATAAAATGGTGTCGATGTTGACCTCCCGATGTCTCTTGCCTGCTGGCCGCCCAGCTTAAAACCGACATGCCGTGCAAGTGCCCAGTGGCGCTGAAAGCGAGTTTCGTGGCTTTTTCTTTGCCCTTGCCCTTGTCCGTGCCGGAGCGCTGCAGCTCGTTCCTCTGGATCCGCCCACTCCTGATCCCCGATGTTTGTCCTCCACCCCGTCCCGAACTTGATCTTCATGGAAACACCCACTAAATCTTTTGTTGAACCCCCACTGCACAAACGCTTCTCGACACCAGACACAATTAACCAGGGGGCAAGAAGTTGGATGAGTTGTTCACTAATTCCAGGAACGGTTCAACCTTGTCCAGGAACGGTTCAACCTTTGGAGACGACCGAACCCTGTCCGCCATCGTTTCGGATCTCCGAGACAGAGTGCCAGCAAGTGCACATGTGCAACACAATGTGAGGATGAGGAGTGTGCGCTCAGATACCATAGTTGGTTAGAAAGCCTCTTCTCGACATCCGTCTGGGTGGTGAATATGGCTCATTTGCCGAACACGGCCGAACAACAAAATACACATTGTTCTTGCCATGTGTAAGGGTCTTGAGCTTGAGCTGGACTCCCAAATGTTCGAAACGATCATCCCGAATGCAACTGAAGATGGTTTCGAATGTGCCCTCGGTGGGTTCGCCGTGCCCTCCGCGACCTGGGTTTTTTGGGCGTTGATGTCCGCATCGATCACCATCTGGCGCTGCTCCATCGCGGCCCATACGGTCAACGCCGCATTGTCGATTCGAGCCGCGTCTGCCTGTACACCGCGAACGTCTCGGACTACTGGTCGTAGGAGTTGCTGAACCGTGTCGTCGTCGACGTCGCAATCGCCTCGGTGATAGATGGGGGGGGGGCCTTGCGGATGCTGGGGTTGCTGCTGCTCCTGCCTTGTCCATGGAAGGCCTCTGGAAAAATAGATGGCGCCTGCATCTGGCGAAAAGATCTCCGATGTATTTCCGGGAGGTGCGGGGAGGCTGAGCCAAAGTCATCCATCCCATCCATCTCTTGGAGCGGGCTGAACTGGCGGCGGCGGAGGTCGCGCCCGAGAGCTGCTCCACCTGGTGTCCCTGGCGGTTGCGTACTCGTACTGGCCATCGGAAGAAAAGGCATGGAAGCGGGAAGTTGGGAACATTGAGAAGAGAACTAATGGTGTGCACTTCGCTGAAGCTTGAGCTTAACAGGTGTAGCGTGGCTTGAGTCAAGAGATCTTGAGCCAAAAACCTGGAGACAACTTGGCAACGTTGGCGGAGGCTCTCACAGCGGACTCCTGGACCTCTCCCCTGGCGCGTTCATGCCAACACTTCGACACGGATCCAGCCGTGTCGACGACTGTTCCCCAAAATGCCCCAAAGGACAAAAACGCAGAACACCAGTTCGGCGGTTCCCCGACCCCCCCCCCACTTACCACCTTCCTATCCTCCCCCTCCTCACCATCCATATCCCCCCAGCACCTCCCCCTCCTCCCCCTTGCTCCCCACTCCCTCAACCTCCATCCTTTTCCCTTTGAAATAACTCCTCCCCGTTGCACCCTCAGACGTGTCGGTCGCGCAGGCCGGGCGCTTCGCCTGAGACTTTCTCACCATGTGTGTGGGCCTGAAGCTTGCTTGAAATTTGCCAAACCTCTTCCTGGATTGAAGGCGGCTCGTTGTTAAGATGTGGCTCTCGCCTCAGCGCCGCGCGCATTCGTCTGAAACATTTCAGCGATTTCACAGATGCAGGGCGGGCCGTTTTCAACATGTAGTTCTCACCTTAGCGCCACGCACCTTTGTCTGAAGAGTTCGCAGCAGCTTCAAGGATGGAGGGCGGCTCTTTTCAAAATGTCGCTCTCCTTTGGGCGCCGCGCACATTCGTCTTAAAAGTCTGCGGCACTTTCACGGACTCGTAAGGTTGAAGTCCCAGGACTGGTGTGCTGGCACGGTGTAAGACAGTCAGGACGCAACAATCACGCTGATTCGCGGTGACGAAGCCCCAGGAGCTGTGTTCTGGCACGGTTTAGGACAGGACTATGAGGACGCAACAATCACGCTGATCCGCGGCGCTGAAGTCCCAGGAATTGTGTTTTGGCACGCTTTGGGATTCTCAGACGGTTGTCTTCGAACGGGCCACTTCCCGCGGTGAATCACCAAACCCTGCAGGGACCTGTGAAGAGGGAACTCGGAGGGAGGGTGCATTGCAGCATCGCTGATGCATTCTCGATTCGCACTGACCCTCCTCCTCCTCCTCCTCCTCCTCCCCCTCCTCCTCCTCCTCCTCCTCCTCCTCCCCCTCCCTCTTCCCCTCCTCCCCGCTCCTCCTCCCTCCTCCTCCCCCTCCTCCCCCTCCTCCTCCTCCTCCCCCTCCTCCTCCCCCCCCCTCCCGGTCTTTGCAGCCCTTAACGCTTTGCGTTTGTCCAGTTCCAGTTCCAGTTCCAGGTCTTTGCAGCCCCCGCCCTCCCTCCCCCGCCCGACGCCCTCCGCGCGCGCGCGCGGTGTGACGAGCCCCGCGCTCGCCAGGCACTGCCCCGCGCTGCGGACGCCGCCGATCACGTACAGCACGCCGTTGGACGCGACGGAGGCGCAGCTCTCGCGCGCTTCCGTCAGGGGCGGCCCCGCCTCCGTCGACGGAGGGCGTGGCGGAGAGAGAGAGAGAGGTGCACGGAGAGGACCCCCGTCCCATCCTTACTCTTGTTCCTCCTTGTTTTTCTCCTCTGCCTTCGTTTTCTCCTCCTCCTCCTCCTCCTCCTCCTCCTCCTCCTCCTCTTCCTCCTCCACTTCTTCCTCCTCCGCATCATCATGCTGTTCCTAGTTATGTTCCTCTTCCTACTCTTCCACCCCCTCCTCCTCCTCCTCCTTTTCCTGTTCCTCTCCCTCTTCCTCTTCCTCTTCCTAGTCCTAGACTCCTATTCCTATTCCTATTCGTATTCCTTTCCCCATTATTACTCAGATTGCTCTTCCTCTTCCTATTCCGATTCCTACTCCAATTCCGATTCCTAGTGCTATTCTACTCCTGTTCCCAAACATAGGCCGAATCCTAATCCTCCTCCTAAGTATCCCTACTCCTACTCCTCATCGTCCTCCTCGTACGCCTCGTCCTCCTCCACCTCCTCCTCCTCCTCCTCCTCCTCCTCCTCCTCCTCCTCCTCATCATCATCATCATCATCATCAGCAGCAGCAGCAGCATCAGCATCAGCATCATCATCATCATCATCAGATCATCATCATCATCAGCATCAGCATCAGCATCAGCATCATCATCATCATCATCATCATCATCATCATCATCATCATCATCATCATCATCATCATCATCATCATCATCATCATCATCATCATCATCATCATTATCATCATCGCATCCTCCTCCTCCTCATCATCATTCTCCTCCTCTGGGCCTTCATGGGGAAGCCTCGGTCGCCACGGCCGGATCCGTCCCGAAGGTTTGGTCAAAACGCGCTCCCGGGGACGATATCGAGACGTCGACGCCGTCGTTGTCGCAGTCGTCCTCGGGGAGCGACAGGGGGCATGAGGAGGAGAGGGGAACAAGGAGGGGGAAGATGAGGAGGAGGAGGAGGAGGAGGAGGGGGAGGAGGAGGAGGAGGAGGAGGAGGACCCGAGTAAACCCAAGATGCATCAACCGATGCTGCAACACGCCCTCCCATCCCAGCTCCCCGCCTCATACGTCCATACAAGATTTCCTTTCCACTGCAGGCTCCCCCCCCCGCCTTTGAATGGCCAGTCAGACGAGGGCGCCTGCTGTGAAGGGTCCCCCGTCCACTTGAAGGACGCCCAATGCGGCCCCATTTGAGAAGCTCATGCCCTCCATCCTCGTGGGGTGCAAAACCTGGGTCCGCTCATCTGCCCACACGTCCCTGAGGATGCTCGGCTTAGTGGTGGTGGTTGGCCTTCAGAGGAGGCCCTGGTCACCACGGCCGAATCCGTCTCGAAAAGTTGGTCAAAAGGCGTTCTGGGGACGATTTTGAGAAGTCGACGCCGTCGTTGTCGCAGTCGTCTCAGGGAGCGACAGGGGGCATGAGAAGGAGAGGAACAAGGAGGAGGAAGAGGAGAAGGAGAAGGAGGACAAGAGGTCACCCGAGATGAATCAACCGATGCTGCAATACGCCCTCACATCCCAACTCCCCGCCTCATACGTCCATACAAGATTCCCTTTCCACTGCAGGCCCCCCCCCCCTTTGAATGACGAACGGCCGGTCGGTCCGCCAGTCAGTCGAGGGCGCTAGCTGTGAAGGATCCCCTTCCACTTGAAGGACGCCTAGGGTAGCCCCATTTGAGAAGCTCATGCCCTCCATCCGACCAAGCGCTGCAAGCTTTCAAGATCATGGACGCTGCGCCCGTCGCTGGACCGTGGCACTCTGCGGCGTGCCCGCGACACATCCGGCACGTCACTTTGGTGCATGAGGGAGGGGGCATTGGGAGGAGGAGGGCGTGAGGGGGAGGGAGAGGGGGAGGGAGGGAGGGGGGAGGGAGGGAGGGAGGGAGGGAGAGGGGGAGGGAGAGGGGGAGGGAGGGAGGGAGAGGGGAGGGAGGGAAGGGAATATAGGGGGCGAGCGAGGGAGAGGGCCGAGAAAAAGGGGAGGCATCCTGGGCCCGCCCGCGCCGCCACGCCGGGCGCGAGGACCCCGCGGCGCCGTCTGCCCGTGCAGGACGTGCCCCCACGGGGCGCTGCCGGCCGTGGGGGCGGCCAGCGCCCGGCCGGCCGCGCTGCCCAGCGGCACCCCGAGGGCACAGCGGCGGATGGGGCGCCGTGTGCTCGTCCTCCCTCGGGGCACGCCGTGCCGTCCGGGACCCGCAGGCCCAAAGGCACTTCTTTAGTCAGCGGCCGCGGGCGAGCGCGCCGGCGGCGTGTCAGGTCGAAGCGGGCTACGCAATCAGGCGAAGGACACGCGGGAACCGCAGGCCAGGCACGCGGAACGGCACGACGAGGGGCAGGGGAGGGGCACGGAGAGGCTCGGCCCCCCCCGCTTGCGCGTCGCTGATCGTCGCCGTCCTCCTCCTCCTCCTCCTCCTCCTCCTCCTCCTCCTCCTCCTCCTCCTCCTCCACTGGGGCAACCACCAACCAGGAGCGTACCTGTGCCAGTGCCATCTCGAGATAGCCGCGGGCCCCCAGCATCCTGGCGGCATCCCCTGCAGAGAGGTCCGACCCACCAATGTCAGCATTGTGGCGAAGGGCCGCAATCAGTGTATCGGTTGGTCACTGCCACCTTCCAGTCCCCCCGTCCATCCCCTCCTCGCCTTCGCACTCATCATCACTCGTCGGCACCCTCAACGATCGTCCCCACCCCTCGCGGCCCTCACATTTTACTGACTGGGGAGGACGAGTTCTGTCACTGCACCTCGGCCCTGCACTCCTGCGCGCCGCCTCCCCCCAGCACACCACGCCTGCCCAGTCCCAAGCTGGAGTGCCCAGCGCACCCCTCGCCCCTCGCCATCCACCCCGAAGGGCCCCTCTCCCCCCGCCCTCTCGTCCTCTCTCCTCTCCCCTGGTTTCCTCTCGCTCTCCCCCTCCCCTCCCCCCTCCCCCTCCCTCCCTCCCTCCCTCCCCTCCTCCCTCCCTCCCCTCCTCCCCCCCTCCCTCCTCCTCCTCCTCCTCCTCCTCCTCCTCCTCCTCCTCCTACTCCTCCTCCTCCTCCTCCTCCTCCCCCTCCTCCTCCTCCTCTCTCCTCCTCCTCCTCCTCCTCCTCCTTCCCTCTCCTCTCTCCTCCTCCTTCCTCCTCCTCCTCCTCTTCCTCCTCCTCCTCCTCCTCCTCCTCCTGCTCCTCCTCCTCCTCCTCTCCTCCTCCCCTCCTCCTCCCCTCCTCCTACCTCCTCTCCTCCCTCCTCCGCTCCTCCTGCCTCCTCCTCCCCTCCTCCTCCTGCTCCTCCTCCCCCTCCCCCTCCTCCTCCTCCCCCTCCTCTCCTCCTTCTCCTCCTCCTCCCCTCCTCCTCCTCCTCCTCCTCCTCCTCCTCCTCCTCCTCCTCGCCTCCTCCTCCTCCTCATCCTCCACGGCCTTGGCATCCGCCCCACTTCAGGGCAGCTGGCCCCCGGGGCCAGGCGCAGAGTCCGACGCCCTCTCGGCTCCCGCGGCCACCTCCGCGGGGCGGGGCAGCGCGCCTCCCAGACGCAGCTCCTGGAGTCGAAGCGCTCCACCGTGCCCAGGGTCTCCGAGCGCTCGTCCGCGCCGCCGATGGCGTAGACCTGGCGGCGGGCGACGCCCCGCGACGACTCCGACGACCACGACCACGACCACGATGAACGGCCGCGGCACCGGCCCGCTCTCTCGCTGGCTGGACGAGCGCGTTCCGCTACTCGCAGAGTCACTACTCGCAAATGGCATGGATCCGCCATGGGAGATTTGCGATAGATTACATCGATGCGGGCCCGGTTTTTTCCGACGTTTGCGAGTAGGCACTTTGCAAGTCGTGGAACGCGCTCGGCGACTGGCAGTGGGGCTCGCAGAAAGGCCGGGCATCCGCGCGCGGACTCCCCCCCCCTCCTGCCTTCCTCCCCGCCCTGCCTCCTTCCCCCTCCCGCGAGGGCCACGGGCTCCTCCTCCTCCTCCTCCTCCTCCTCCTCCTTCCTCCTCCCGACTCTGGGCGTCGCGACCTCAGGCGCCCCGAAAATTGCCCCAGATAAGGAACGCCTTTGTCTGGCCTCGCACTGAATCTCGCACAGGAAAGCGGAACCTGGTGTATACGGGATCCTGGTGTATACATTCTTCGTTGCTTCCCCGGGAAGACGGGGAAAACGTATAGACGTCACACCACCCCGACGTCGCCCCCGACCCTCAAAAAAGTCCTGGGACAACAGAAAACACCCGCCACTGGTACAGTCGGGGCCTTGACCTAAGGAACCCAAAATAAGGACGAGGCCCCTTTTTTCCACAAGTTGAACTTCGATCTCCCATCGAAAACACAAAAGGAAAGCCAGAGGCAAGCTGTGAAACACTCAAGGAACGCGGGGAGCCCCTCCCCAACGAAAAGGGTTCCTTCTTCAGGGCCCCGACTGGGACAACAAGAAACACCCGCCACTGGAAATCCGCGCGGAACTCCGGGTTGTTATGTTTATGCCACTTTTTGTTGCCTTATCTCTGTTCCGCAGTAAAGGAGGAAGGGGGCTGATACCCTCCAGGCGGGCCGCGTCTGACCCCCCCCCCCGCGGGAGGCGCCCAAATCAGACCCCCCCCACAAATGAGGGAACAGAAAGCGACAGAAACACCCGCCGAGGGTCGGGGGTCCGACGAGGAGGGCGAAGAGAGCCCAGTAGATTGCGCCCGTGCACGTGCTCCAGGGCGCCAGGTGGTCCGTGCCTCCGCGGCGAGGCCTCCCCGGCGAAGGCGCGTCGTGCCCGCCCCCCCCCCTGGGCTCTCTTCGCCCCCGGCCGCCGCCTCCGGAGACGGCGCCCCGGTCGCCGTCGCTCGGGCGTCCACTTCCCGTGCTCCCCTCGAGCTCGCGCGTGCTTTTTTTTTTTTTTTTCTCTCGCCGGATGATCGAGGATGCTCCTCGACGGTCCTCGCCGAAGGAACACTCTGTTGGAGGCCTGGGACTGGGCACCAACACCAACACAGGGGCTTTGCCTCCACAGGGGGAGGATGATCCTCGATGTCGGTGTTGGTGGTAATATTTCGGCCACCCTGGAGGCCAGGATATTACCACCATCGCCGAGATCGGGATCTTCGCCCCTCGGTGGAGGTCACACCGCCGAAATTGGTGTTGCTGTCAACCTCTAGGCCTGCGAGAAGGAGCACTGCACACGTCCGAGCGACGCCAAGAACCCCAGGGGGCCAGAAGCCGCCAGAAGCCGCCCGCAGCGGGTGCGGTCGAGGGCCCGAGGGCCCGCGCCTCCCCGTGGGGGAGCCCCCGCGCGCCTCGGTGATGGACCCCGGCCCGAGCCGCAGCGCGAGGCCTCCGCAGCGCTGGCCCCGGCCTCCCCTCGAGGAGGTGCTGGACTCGCCCTGTGGACTCCTCCCCCTCCTCCTCCTCCTCCTCCTCCTCCTCCTCCTCCTCCTCCTCCTCCTCCTCCTCCTCCTCCTCCTCCTCCTCCTCCTCCTCCTCCTCCCCCCCCTCCTCCTCCCCCGAACGTCAGACGCTGCTGCCGAGGAGGCTCGCCTGGCGGGACGGCTCCCCGCTGGGGGCGCCCGTGCAGGCCTCCCCCCCCCCCGCCTCGCGCGGAACTGGGCGATGCGCGCGGCGGGCCTCTGCACGGCCCGGCGGAGGGCCCTCGCCATCGCTCGGACGTCCATTCCCTGTGTTCTTTTCGGTTTCGTGCGTGGTTGCTTCGCCAAAGGATCAAGGATGCTCCTCGATGGTTCTCGCCGGGGGAAACATGCACACGTCCGAGCGATGCCAGGTGGACTCGCCCTGTGGAGGACGATCAGTGGGGAGGAAGCATGTCGCCAAACAGTTCCCAGATGTCTGGAACATGCGTTCAAGGCGTGCAAACATGCAAAAAGCTTGCTTTCAACATCACCAGGGCACTTTTCCTACATTTCAAACACATCTTTAATTCGATGATAGGACTGTTAGGGTGTCCATAGTCGTGGCACCCACAAGACTCGCCCTTCGTTCTTGACGCAGGCCCGGCAGCCTGGAAGCTTCGGAACCTCTGGGCTGCCGCTGCTACCGTTGCTCCTCGTCCGCCTTCTCCTCGCCAGCCCTTCTCCAGGTGTTCCATCCCTCGAGTCTCACGCGCCTGGTAACGAACACTCTTTGGTCGTAGCACCAGAAGTGTCCGCAAGCAGGTCTGTGCGTTTCGCGTCCGTGCGAAAAGCTCGAAAATGCCAAGATCTGCACAGACGGATGGCGGATTGTTTGTTACATCTGCGTCTCGCCCGATACGCATTTCCGAGAAAGATCCCAATTCTTAATGGCGGGTTACTTTTTATTCCGCTTATCGTTCGAGTACGAATTACGCTATTACTTTGTACGGACCTGAAAGTTAAGCATTCCGTCTACACACATGGAAGGCGGACGGTTTTGAAAACCTCGAACTCGTTAGTCATTTACATCAACGCTTGTATTCGAACTGTTGGCATTCCAACGGTGACACGGATGGAAAGCGTGCCTGAGGTTTCCGCGAAGTACCTGCACGGACTGCAACCTACAAAGACTGCCTTGTAAGCCATGATCCGCCACCGTGACGTGGGCACTGAGTGAAGTGCTCCAAATCCCTCCGAGCTCTCTGTATTGAATTTTGGTGAACCTTTCAAGAGACCATGGCTCGAACTTCGGTGCGGGCGTTTCTTGGCGCATCTGGAGCGGCTCGCAAGTTTTTGGTTCAAAGACTTCAGGAGGGCAGTTTGGATTCCACGCTTCCAACATGGCTGAAAGTTGTCCCAGGGTCCTTCCATGTCCTTCCTGGAGGCCTCTTGAGCCATCTTGGAGGTTCTGGGTGTCACCACGAAAAAAACAAAAACCATTGAAGCGGCACAGCTTTCTCAATGATTATAGCTTTCTCGCCTCTTCGGCCCGAGAGGCCCCCCCAGGACGGCACAGGAAGCCCCCACGAGCGTTCCGAAACGGCTTCCACCCCCCAAAACGAGGACCAAGCTGTCATTGGCGGCGCGCACAAGGGGGTAGGGGGAGGGGGAAGGCTTCTTAGAAGGAGACTGCTTCTTAGAAGGCGCCGACCTTACATCTACAAAGAAGGCCCGCGCCTTCTAAGAAGCAGGGGTGCTTCTAAGAAGCCTTCCCCCCTCACTCTACCCCCTTCTGCGCGTGGCCAGTGTCAGCCGTGGTCTTCAGGCCCCCCAAACACACCCGACTCGATGCAGAACTCTGCCAAGGGACCTCATACCCTGGCTGGCGCAGGGGGGCCTCCGAGGCCCCGCCCCACAAGGGCCCCGAGAGAGCCCCAAGACTGTATGACCGAAATGGTACAGGGCAGTTTTTAATACGTGGGATGTTTTAAGATATAGGATCTTTAATACATGGCTAATTTATGAATAAATTTATGCACGAACTCATCGTTGTGTTTAACACTGAATCCCTGCATCTTTAATACATGATCCGCACGCGGCGCATGTACAGAAATTGTTCACTGCGTGGGGCTCCCCATATGTGCATCTATTCGCATGGACCTGTCCGCCGTGAATGTCTAGGCGCAAGAGCTTTCGAATATTAACGGGCTTCAGTTGTGACGGTCTGGACATCAATCTAACTGCGAATGAATTGGAGTGTGAATGAGCCTCAGTAGTACGAGCGCGTCTCTGTGCATGAGCCTGGGGCCTCCTGGGGCCTCCTGAAACCTACTGGGGCTTCCTGGGGTCTCCAGGAGCCTCTTGGGACCTCCTGGGACCTCCTAGGAAGGTTTCGTGCCCCAGGGGAGGCGCAATCTATAGCAACAGACGTACATAAAACATTGCGGATTAGAGCCACAGGAGAAGGGCAATCTATAGGAACACGCGTAAAACACCAAGGACTCGTGCCCCAGGAGAGGCCCAATACATAGGAACATGAGTAAAACATTTAGGATTGTGTACACAGGAGAAGGACCATCTATAGAAACATACGTAGAACATCAAAGAATCGTGCTCCAGGTGAGGCCCAATCGATAGGAGCATACGTAAAACACATGGGATTGGAGCCACTCCTGTTGCCTTCTGAGGCCTCCTGCTCCTGGGGCCTCTCGGGGCCTCCTGTTGCCTTCCGAGGCCTCCTGGCGCTTCCTGTTGTCTCCTGGGGTCTCCTGTGGTTTCCTGAGGCCTTCTGGAGCTTCCTGGGGCCTCCTGGAGCCTCTTGGGACATCCTGTGGCCTCTTGAGTCTTTCTGTGGCCTCCTGATGCCTCCTGGGACCTCATGTGGTCTCCTGGAGCCTCCTGGAGCCTGTTGGAGCCTCCTGTGGCATCCTGAGAAGAATCTGCGCCCACGAGCCTGGCCACCAAAACTAGCAAACCGATCGAGACATCCTCAAAATCTGGCCCACCTGGGGGTGAAAATGAGCGCCTCGCTCGAGACATCCTCCAAATCTGCTCCGAAAGCGAAGGATGTGCAAACCGCCTGAGACATCCCCACAAAATGGCGCGAACGAGCCCGTGCAACCACCCCTGGCGGCTCCCCTTAGGGGTGCTGAAATGAGCGCCTCGCTCGAGACATCCTCCAAATCTGCTCCGAAAGCGAAGGATGTTGGGCACAGAAACAGGCAAACCGCCTGAGACATCCCCACAAAATGGCCGCGAACGAGCCCGTGCAACCACCCCTGGCGGCTCCCCTTAGGGGTGCTGAAATGAGCGCCTCGCTCGAGACATCCTCCAAATCTGCTCCGAAAGCGAAGGATGTTGGGCACAGAAACAGGCAAACCGCCTGAGACATCCCCACAAAATGGCCGCGAACGAGCCCGTGCAACCACCCCTGGCGGCTCCCCTTAGGGGTGTTATGGGGTGCTGAGTATGAGTAAGTCTGTGTAGTTAGTCTGTGTATGTGTACGTCTGGGTATGACTAATACTGTGTATGAGTAAGTCTGTGTATGAGTAAGTCTGTATATGAGTATGTCTGAGTGTGAGTAAGTCTGAGTATGAGTAGGTCTGAGTATGAGTAAGTCTGAGTATGAGTAAGTCTGTGTATGAGCAAGTCTGAGTATGTCCGACAGGAGGGGAGGAGAAAAGAGGAGGAGGAAGGAGAAGGAGTAGGAGGCGTCCAAGTAATAACAAGAACCCCATCTTAGGATATGGGAAAAAAACGGCACTGTACCTATTACTTCACGCTGTGCACGCTAGGGTTCCAGACACGCAGCGCCCTCCTGGAAGGAAAACGGTGCGAGCTGCAGTGGCTGCATCTCTATCAAGAGAACGCTGCCTGGCAGAGCTCAAACGAGCTCCAAGAGCGCCCCCCAAAGAGGGCGCCAAGAGGCGACTCCTCTGGCTCCGACGGGGCGACGCCAATTGAGGACCCCTTCTCTCGACCAAGATGCCCCCGAAAGGTCCCTCAGAGGGCTCCAAGAGAGCCCCAAAATAGGGCCTCGAACGCACCCAGAGAAGGCGCAACCGATCCCCAAGCTGGCCCCAAGGGGCTCCCCGAAGCCTCTTGGGTTCACCACTGCTGCTTTTGTTGCGTCACACACGTCGTACAAAAATCAAACCTTCCGAGCCGAGGCACGCCCAGGTACGGAAGCATGCCCCTGAAGGAGGAGGAGGAGGAGGAGGAGGAGCAGGAGGAGGAGGAGGAGGAGAGGAGGAGGAGGAGGGGGGAGGCAGGGGAGGAGGAGGAGGAGGAGGAGGAGGAGGAGCAGGAGTGGGGGCGGCAGGAAGGCAGGAGGAGGTGGAGGAGGAGGAGCGGGAGGCAGGAGGGGAGGAGGAGGAGTATGGCAGAGCTGGAGGAGGGGGGAGGCAGGAGCAGGAGGAGGAGGGGAGGAGGACGAGGACGAGGAGGAGGAGGTGGAGGAGGAGGGAGGGAGGAGCAGTAGAAAGGGGAGGCAGAGGAGGACGAGGTGGGGAGCAGGAGGAGGAGGTGGACTGTGGACGAGGAGGAGGACGAGGAGGAGGAGGAGGAGGAGGAGGAGGAGGAGGAGGAGGAGGGGGAGGCAGGAGCAGGAGGAGGAGGAGGAGGAGGAGGACGAGGAGGAGGAGGAGGAGGAGGAGGAGGAGACGGCGCCTGCAAGGTCCCCGCGAAGACGCCACGGATGGCCCGGGACGGGCCGAGCGTGCGGAGCGCCGGCAGCGGGCCGCGCACCGACCCCCCCCCCCCGCGAGAGAGCCAGCCAGAAAGCCGCCGGGAAGCCACGCGAGACCTCGTCGTCGTCGTCGTCGTCCTCGTCGGGGCCAGCAGAGAAAACAGAGGGCAGAACATCCACCCCCAGAATGACCACCCCGACAAGCGAGGCCGTTTAGTGAACGCACCCACTGATGGAATCGAACAGGACAAGCCCTTCAATAAACGCCCAGGGCCTTGTAGTAAACGCCAATTGTCAGGTCCGGGTGGTGGTTCCTCCCTGGAAAAAATCCACACGGCATGCGTGCACACTGGGAATGAGACGGAATGGCACCCTCGTTGCGCGTACGCACGCTGAAAGTGGCACGTGCTGGAGCTTGTGCGGGCGTCACCGCAGAGAAGGTCCCACCTTCCGCCCAGTTCACCGCACCGCACCCAGCATGCAGATCATGCAGGAAGAGGCCGTGTGAACGCGGATGTGTAGCACCAAATCATGCAAGCAAGGAGGCAGGGAAGTCCGCGAACGCCTTATTCTCTCACTCCTCCTCCCCCCGGCTCATCCTTCGAAACCGACGCCTGAACCAATCGTGGAGGGCGCTCGGACCGAGTTCTCGAAGCGGATCCAGCCGTGGTGACGAGGGCCCTTCAGGAGGTACTCATAATCCGCCACCGTGCCCTTGAGGAACGAGTCGGAGTGTCGACAGGTCCTCGGCCTAGTCTCTGAAGCCTGGGCCTTCAATCATGAGGATTATTTGAAGGGCCTGGACACCAAATTCACAAATCTTGTGGGGCTTGTCGCGTGGCCCCTGGGTTCCCAGCGGCTTCTCGCGTGACTTTTTTTGCCCCGAAGGAGGCCCCAAGAGGCGACCACGACGGTTCAAGGGGGCCCCGAATCGCCGCACGATCCAAGACGTCCCAAGAGGCCCCCAAGACCCTTCCCAAGAGGGCCCCGAGAAGCAAACATCGATGGTTTGCCCTAGGTGTTGAAAGGATTTGGGATTTCACGCCTTCTCGGCTTCCCGACGCTCTAAGACGGCTTAAGAAGCCTCCAAGAGGCACCCACAACAACCCAAGGGGCCTTCAAGACGACCCAAGAACCCCCAAGACGGCTCCAAGAGGGGGCCCGGACGGGGGACCCGAACGGACATTTAGAGCACTCGGCCCCGAAAGGCCATCAGGAGGCCACAAGAGCCCCGCAAGAGGTCCCACCGAGGCCCCGAAAGGCCCCCATGAGGCTCCCAAGAGGCCTCCAAGAGGCCTCCAAGAGGCCCCGAAACTCTCCGCGAGGCCCCAAAACTGTCTCCCAGAGGCCCCCAGGAGCGCTCAGAGGAGACCCCAAGAAGCATCCCTGAGGACTCTGACGCACAATCCAGGGACGATTGCGGGATGGGCCAGAGGCCATTAGATAAATGCCATCAACCTCCTCTCCTCCTCCTCCTCCTCCTCCTCCTCCTCCCCCTCCTCCTCATCCTCCGCCTCCTCCTCCTCCCCCTGCTCCTCCTCCCCCAGAGGCGTGTGCGATATCCTTCTGAGCTGGATACCACACCCGACAATTTTTCGCCCCAAACCGCCCCGCCGTCGACCTGTTCCGACACCCCCACCCCGCCTTGGGACCACGAATTCTCGCCCAAAATTGACCAACACCCTCCTCCATGCCCCGGCACCTCCACCCCTTGGAGTTTTTGTTTTTGTGGCCCCTCACCCCAAGAAGTCTCGCCCAAAATCGACCAACACCCCCCTTCATGCTCCAGCACCCCCACCCCTTGGAGCGTTTGTTTTTTGGGTTCCCCACCCCACGATGTCTCGCCCAAAATCGACCAACACTCCCCTCCATGCCCCGGCACCCCCAATCCTTCGACCTCTGTTCTTTAGCCCCCCACCTTACGAATTCTCGCCCAAAATCGACCAACACTCTCCTCCATGCCCCGACACTCCACTCCTGGGAGCCTCGATTTTTGGACACCCCCACCCCGCGAATTCTCGCCCAAAATCGACCCACACCTCTCCTCTATGCCCCCTCCATGCCCCGGCACCCCCAACCTTTGGAGCGTCGGTTTCTGGATCCCCCCACCCCACGATGTCTCGCCCAAAATCGACCAACACTCCCCTCCATGCCTCCTCCATGCCCCGACACCCCCAACCTTTGGAGCCTTTGTTGTTGAAGCCCCCCATCCCACGACTTCTCGCCTAAAATCGACGAACACCTCCCTCCATATTCTCACCCCGAGGGAAAAGTGTTCTTGGGACCCCCCACTCGGCAAATCCTGGCCCCGAACCTACCCACGCCCCCCACCTTGCTCCCTGGTCTGGCATTCTCACTCAGAGAGAACTCTCTCCTTGAGACCCACCACTCGTCAAATTCTGGCCCAGAACCTGCCCACGTCCCCCACCTGGCCCCCTCCTGGTCTGGCATTCTCACCCCGAGCGACCGCTGTTCTTGGGACCCCCCGCTCGACAAATTCTGGCCCAGAACCTGCCCACGCCCCCCACCTGGCCCCCTCCTGGTCTGGCATTCTCACCCCGAGAGCACTCTGCTCTTGGGACTCCCCACTCGACAAATTCTGTCCAAGAACCTACCCACGCTCCCCACCTGGCCTCTTCCTGGTCTGGCATTCTCACCCCGAGAGAACTCTGTTCTCGGACCCCCCACTCGACAAATTCTGGCCCAGACCCTACCCACGCCCCCCCCACCTGGCCCCTTCCTGGTCTGGCATTCTCACCTCGAGAAAACTTTGTTCTTGGGACCCATCACTCGACAAATTCTTCGCCCAGACCCTACCCACGCTCCCCACCTGGCCCCTTCCTGGTCTGGCATTCCCACCCCGAGAGAGTTCTACTCTTGGGACCCCCCACTCGACAACTTCTAGCCCAGAACCTACCCACGCTCCCCACCTGGCCCCTTCCTGGTCTGCCATTCTGACCCCGAGAGAACTCTGTTCTTGAGCACCCCCGCTCGACAACTTCTGGGCCAGATCCTACCCACGCCCCCATCCTGGCCCCTTCCTGGTTTGGCATTCTCACCCCGAGAGCACTCTGTTCTTGGGACCCCCCACTCGACAACTTTTAGGGATCTCAGAACTACCCACGCCCCACACCTGGCCCCTCCCTGGGTCTGGCAATTCTCACCCGACCGAATTCTGTTCTCGGACCCCCCACTCGACAAATTCTGGCCCGGATCCTACCCACGCCCCCCACCTGGCCCCTTCCTGATCTGGCATGCTCACCCCGAGAACATTTTTTTCTTGGGACCCATCACTCGACAAACCCTTCGCCCAGACCCTACCCACGCCCCCCACCCGGCCCCTGCCTCGTCTGGCATTCTCACCCCGAGAGCACTCTGTTCTTGGTGCCCCCCACTCGACAAATTCTGACCCAAAACCTACCCACGCCCCCCACATGGCCCCTCCCTCGTCTGGCATTCTCACCCCGAGAGAACTTCTGTTCTCGGAAAACCCACTCGCCCATATTCTGAGGCCCAGATCATACCCACGCCCCCCCCTGCTTCCTTCCTGGTCTGGCATTCTCACCCCGAGAAAACTTGTTCTTGGGACCCATCCACTCGACAAATTCTTCGCCCAGACCCTACCCACGCCCCCCACCTGGCCCCCTCCTGGTCTGGCATTCCCACCCCGAGAGAACTCTGTTCTTGGGACCCTCCACTCGACAAATTCTAGCCCAGATCATACCCGCGCCCCCCACCTGGCCCCTTCCTGGTCTGGCATTCTCACCCCGAGAAAACTTTGTTCTTGGGACCCATAACTCGACAAATCCTTCGCCCAGACCCTACCCACGCCCCCCACCCGGCCCCTGCCTCGTCTGGCATTCTCACCCCGAGAGAACTACCTTCATGGGACCCTCCACTCGACAAATTCTGGCCCAGAACCTGCCCACGCCCCCCACCTGACCCCCTCCTGCTCTGGCATTCCCACCCCGAGAGAACTCTGTTCTTGGGACCTCCCACTCGACAAATTCTGGCCCAGATCATACCCACGCCCCCCACCTGGCCCCTTCCTGGTCTGGCATTCTCACCCGAGAGAGTTCTACTCTTGCGGACCCCCCAATCGACAACTTCTGGCCCAGAACCTAACCCACACTCCCCACCTGGCGCCTTCCCTGGTCTCCATTCTGATGCTCCCACGCCCCCCACCTGGCCCCTTCCTGGTCTGCCATTCTGACACCGAGAGAACTCTGTTCTTGAGCACCCCCACTCGACAACCTCTGGGCCAGATCCTACCCACGCCCCCCACCTGGCCCATTCCTGGTTTGGCATTCTCACCCCGAGAGCACTCTGTTCTTGGGGCCCCCCACTCGACAAATCACCCCGAGAGCACTCTGTTCTTGGGGCCCCCCACTCGACAAATTCTGGCCCAGAACCTACCCACGCCCCCACCTGGCCCCTCCCTCGTCTGGCATTCTCACCCCGACAGAATTCTGTTCTCGGACCCCCCACTCGACAAATTCTGGCCCGGATCCTACCCACGCCTCCCACCTGGCCCCTTCCTGGTCTGGCATGCTCACCCCGAGAACACTTTTTCCTTGGGACCCATCACTCGACAAACCCTTCGCCCAGACCCTACCCACGCCCCCCACCCGGCCCCTGCCTCGTCTGGCATCCTCACCCCGAGAGAACTACCTTCTTGGGACCCTCCACTCGACAAATTCTGGCCCAGAACCTGCCCACGCGCCCCACCTGGCCCTCTCCCGCTCGGGCATTCCCACCCCGAGAGAACTCTGTTCTTCGGACCCCCCACTCGACAAATTCTGGCCCAGATCATACCCACGCCCCCCACCTGGCCCCTTCCTGGTCTGGCATTCTCACCCCGAGAGAGCTCTATTCTTGGGACCCCCCACTCGACAACTTCTGGCCCAGAACCTACCCACGCCCCCCACCTGGCCCCTTCCTGGTCTGCCATTCTGACCCCGACAGAACTCTGTTGTTGAGAGCCCCCACTCGTCAACTTCTGGCCCAGAACCTACCCGCGCCCCCCACCTGGTCCCTTCCTGGTCTGGCATTCTCACCCCGAGAGAACTCTGTGCTTGGGATCCCCCACTCGACAAATTCAGGCCCAGAACCTACCCGCGCCGTCCACCCGCTTCCTTCCTGGTCTGGCATTCTCACCCCGAGAGAACTCTGTTCTTGGGACCCCCCACTCGACAAATTCTCGCCCAGAACCTACCCACGGCCCCCACCTGGCCACTCCCTGGTCTGGCATTCTCACTCCGAGAAAACTCCGTTCTTGGGACCCCCCACTCGACAAATTCTGATCCAGAATCTATCCACGCCCCCCACCTGGCCCCTCCCTGGTCTGGCATTCTCGCCCCGCCGTCGACCTGATCCGACACCCCCACCCCGCCTTGGGACCGCGAATTCTCGCCCAAAATCGACCAACACCCTCCTCCATGCCCCGGCACCTCCACCCCTTGGAGCTTTTGTTTTTGTGGCCCCCCACCCCAAGAAGTCTCGCCCAAAATCGACCAACACCCCCCTTCATGCTCCAGCACCCCCACCCCTTGGAGCGTTTGTTTTTGGGCTCCCCACCCCACGATGTCTCGCCCAAAATCGACCAACACTCCCCTCCATGCCCCGGCACCCCCAATCCTTCGAGCCTCTGTCTTTTAGCCCCCCACCTTACGAATTCTCCCCCAAAATCGACCAACACTCTCCTCCATGCCCCGACACCTCCACTCCTGGGAGCCTCGATTTTTGGACACCCCCACCCCGCGAATTCTCGCCCAAAATCGACCCACACCTCTCCTCTATGCCCCCTCCATGCCCCGGCACCCCCAACCTTTGGAGCGTCGGTTTTTGGATCCCCCCACCCCACGATTTCTCCCCAAAATCGACCAACACTCCCCTCCATGCCCCCTCCATGCCCCGACACCCCCAACCTTTGGAGCCTTTGTTTTTGAAGCCCCCCATCCCACGACTTCTCGCCTAACAATTTTTCGCCCCAAACCGCCCCGCCGTCGACCTGATCCGACACCCCCACCCCGCCTTGGGACCACGAATTCTCGCCCAAAATCGACCAACACCCTCCTCCATGCCCCGGCACCTCCACCCCTTGGAGCTTTTGTTTTTGTGGCCCCCCACCCCAAGAAGTCTCGCCCAAAATCGACCAACACCCCCCTTCATGCTCCAGCACCCCCACCCCTTGGAGCGTTTGTTTTTTGGGCTCCCCACCCCACGATGTCTCGCCCAAAATCGACCAACACTCCCCTCCATGCCCCGGCACCCCCAATCCTTCGAGCCTCTGTTTTTTTAGCCCCCCACCTTACGAATTCTCGCCCAAAATCGACCAACACTCTCCTCCATGCCCCGACACCTCCACTCCTGGGAGCCTCGATTTTTGGACACCCCCACCCCGCGAATTCTCGCCCAAAATCGACCCACACCTCTCCTCTATGCCCCCTCCATGCCCCGGCACCCCCAACCTTTGGAGCGTCGGTTTTTGGATCCCCCCACCCCACGATTTCTCCCCCAAAATCGACCAACACTCCCCTCCATGCCCCCTCCATGCCCCGACACCCCCAACCTTTGGAGCCTTTGTTTTTGAAGCCCCCCATCCCACGACTTCTCGCCTAAAATCGACGAACACCTCCCTCCACATTCTCACCCCGAGGGACAACTGTTCTTGGACCCCCCCGCTCGACAAATCCTGGCCCCGAACCTACCCACGCACCCCACCTTGCTCCCTGGTCTGGCATTCTCACTCCGAGAGAACTCTCTCCTTGGGACCCACCACTCGTCGAATTCTGGCCCAGAACCTGCCCACGCCCCCCACCTGGCCCCCTCCTGGTCTGGCATTCTCACCCCGAGCGACCGCTGTTCTTGGGACCCCCCGCTCGACAAATTCTGGCCCAGAACCTGCCCACGCCCCCCACCTGGCCCCCTTCCTGGTCTGGCATTCTCACCCCGAGAAAACTTTGTTCTTGGGACCCATCACTCGACAAATTCTTCGCCCAAACCCTACCCACGCTCCCCACCTGGCCTCTTCATGGTCTGGCGTTCCCACCCCGAGAGAACTCTGTTCTCGGACCCCCCACTCGACAAATTCTGGCCCAGACACTACCCGCGCTCCCCACCTGGCCCCTTCCTGGTCTGGCATCCTCACCCCGAGAAAACTTTGTTCTTGGGGCCCATCACTCGACAAATTCTTCGCCCAGACCCTACCCACGCTCCCCACCTGGCCCCCTCCTGGTCTGGCATTCCCACCCCGAGAGAACTCTGTTCTTGGGACCCCGCACTCGACAAATTCTAGCCCAGATCATACCCACGCCCTCCACCTGGCCCCTTCCTGGTCTGGCATTCTCACCCCGAGAAAACTTTGTTCTTGGGACCCATCACTCGACAAATTCTTCGCCCAGACCCTACCCACGCCCCCCACCCGGCCCCTGCCTCGTCTGGCATTCTCACCCCGAGAGAATTATATTCTTGGGACCCTCCACTCGACAAATTCTGGCCCAGAACCTGCCCACGCCCCCCACCTGGCCCCCTCCTGGTCTGGCATTCCCACCCCGAGAGAACTCTGTTCTTGGGACCCCCCACTCGACAAATTCTAGCCCAGATCATACCCACGCCCCCCACCTGGCCCCTTCCTGGTCTGGCATTCTCACCCCGAGAGAGTTCTACTCTTGGGACCCCCCACTCGACAACTTCTGGCCCAGAACCTACCCACGCTCCCCACCTGGCCCCTTCCTGGTCTGCCATTCTGACCCCGAGAGAACTCTGTTCTTGAGCACCCCCACTCGACAACTTCTGGGCCAGATCCTACCCACGCCCCCCACCTGGCCCCTTCCTGGTTTGGCATTCTCACCCCGAGAGCACTCTGTTCTTGGGGCCCCCCACTCGACAAATTCTGGCCCAGAACCTACCCACGCCCCCCACCTGGCCCCTCCCTCGTCTGGCATTCTCACCCCGACAGAATTCTGTTCTCGGACCCCCCACTCGACAAATTCTGGCCCGGATCCTACCCACGCCCCCCACCTGGCCCTTCCTGGTCTGGCATGCTCACCCCGAGAACACTTTTTCCTTGGGACCCATCACTCGACAAACCCTTCGCCCAGACCCTACCCACGCCCCCACCTGGCCCCTGCCTCGTCTGGCATTCTCACCCCGAGAGAACTACCTTCTTGGGACCCTCCACTCGACAAATTCTGGCCCAGAACCTGCCCACGCCCCCACCTGGCCCTCTCCTGCTCTGGCATTCCCAGCCCGAGAGAACTCTGTTCTTCGGAACCCCCACTCGACAAATTCTGGCCCATCATACCCACGCCCCCCACCTGGCCCCTTCCTGGTCTGGCATTCTCACCCCGAGAAAACTTTGTTCTTGGGACCCATCACTCGACAAATTCTTCGCCCAGACCCTACCCACGCCCCCCACCTGGCCCCCTCCTGGTCTGGCATTCCCACCCCGAGAGAACTCTGTTCTTGGGACCCCCCACTCGACAAATTCTACCCAGATCATACCCACGCCCCCCACCTGGCCCCTTCCTGGTCTGGCATTCTCACCCCGAGAAAACTTTGTTCTTGGGACCCATCACTCGACAAATCCTTCGCCCAGACCCTACCCACGCCCCCCACCCGGCCCCTGCCTCGTCTGGCATTCTCACCCCGAGAGAATTATATTCTTGGGACCCTCCACTCGACAAATTCTGGCCCAGAACCTGCCCACGCCCCCCACCTGGCCCCCTCCTGGTCTGGCATTCCCACCCCGAGAGAACTCTGTTCTTGGGACCCCCCACTCGACAAATTCTACCCAGATCATACCCACGCCCCCCACCTGGCCCCTTCCTGGTCTGGCATTCTCACCCCGAGAGAGTTCTACTCTTGGGACCCCCCACTCGACAACTTCTGGCCCAGAACCTACCCACGCTCCCCACCTGGCCCCTTCCTGGTCTGCCATTCTGACCCCGAGAGAACTCTGTTCTTGAGCACCCCCACTCGACAACTTCTGGGCCAGATCCTACCCACGCCCCCCACCTGGCCCCTTCCTGGTTTGGCATTCTCACCCCGAGAGCACTCTGTTCTTGGGGCCCCCCACTCGACAAATTCTGGCCCAGAACCTACCCACGCCCCCCACCTGGCCCCTCCCTGGTCTGGCATTCTCACCCCGACAGAATTCTGTTCTCGGACCCCCCACTCGACAAATTCTGGCCCGGATCCTACCCACGCCCCCCACCTGGCCCCTTCCTGGTCTGGCATGCTCACCCCGAGAACACTTTTTCCTTGGGACCCATCACTCGACAAACCCTTCGCCCAGACCCTACCCACGCCCCCCACCCGGCCCCTGCCTCGTCTGGCATTCTCACCCCGAGAGAACTACCTTCTTGGGACCCTCCACTCGACAAATTCTGGCCCAGAACCTGCCCACGCCCCCCACCTGGCCCTCTCCTGCTCTGGCATTCCCACCCCGAGAGAACTCTGTTCTTCGGACCCCCCACTCGACAAATTCTGGCCCAGATCATACCCGCGCCCCCCACCTGGCCCCTTCCTGGTCTGCTTTCTCACCCCGAGAGAGCTCTATTCTTGGGACCCCCCACTCGACAACTTCTGGCCCAGAACCTACCCACGCCCCCCACCTGCCCCTTCCTCGTCTGCCATTCTGACCCCGACAGAACCCTGTTGTTGAGAGCCCCCACTCGCCAACTTCTGGCCCAGAACCTACCCGCGCCCCCCACCTGGTCCCTTCCTGGTCTGGCATTCTCACCCCGAGAGAACTCTGTGCTTGGGATCCCCCACTCGACAAATTCAGGCCCAGAACCTACCCGCGCCGTCCACCCGCCCCTTCCTGGTCTGGCATTCTCACCCCGAGAGAACTCTGTTCTTGGGACCCCCCACTCGACAAATTCTCGCCCAGAACCTACCCACGGCCCCCACCTGGCCACTCCCTGGTCTGGCATTCTCACTCCGAGAGAACTCCGTTCTTGGGACCCCCCACTCGACAAATTCTGATCCAGAATCTATCCACGCCCCCCACCTGGCCCCTCCCTGGTCTGGCATTCTCGCCCCGCCGTCGACCTGATCCGACACCCCCACCCCGCCTTGGGACCACGAATTCTCGCCCAAAATCGACCAACACCCTCCTCCATGCCCCGGCACCTCCACCCCTTGGAGCTTTTGTTTTTGTGGCCCCCCACCCCAAGAAGTCTCGCCCAAAATCGACCAACACCCCCCTTCATGCCCCGGCACCTCCACCCCTTGGAGCTTTTGTTTTTGTGGCCCCCCACCCCAAGAAGTCTCGCCCAAAATCGACCAACACCCCCCTTCATGCTCCAGCACCCCCACCCCTTGGAGCGTTTGTTTTTGGGCTCCCCACCCCACGATGTCTCGCCCAAAATCGACCAACACTCCCCTCCATGCCCCGGCACCCCCAATCCTTCGAGCCTCTGTCTTTTAGCCCCCCACCTTACGAATTCTCCCCCAAAATCGACCAACACTCTCCTCCATGCCCCGACACCTCCACTCCTGGGAGCCTCGATTTTTGGACACCCCCACCCCGCGAATTCTCGCCCAAAATCGACCCACACCTCTCCTCTATGCCCCCTCCATGCCCCGGCACCCCCAACCTTTGGAGCGTCGGTTTTTGGATCCCCCCACCCCACGATTTCCCCCCCTAAAATCGACCAACACTCCCCTCCATGCCCCCTTCATGCCCCGACACCCCCAACCTTTGGAGCCTTTGTTTTTGAAGCCCCCCATCCCACGACTTCTCGCCTAAAATCGACGAACACCTCCCTCCACATTCTCACCCCGAGGGACAACTGTTCTTGGGACCCCCCACTCGACAAATCCTGGCCCCGAACCTACCCACGCCCCCCACCTTGCTCCCTGGTCTGGCATTCTCACTCCGAGAGAACTCTCTCCTTGGGGCCCACCACTCGTCAAATTCTGGCCCAGAACCTGCCCGCGCCCCCCACCTGGCCCCCTCCTGGTCCGGCATTCTCACCCCGAGCGACCGCTGTCCTTGGGACCCCCCGCTCGACAAATTCTGGCCCAGAACCTGCCCACGCTCCCCACCTGGCCCCCTCCTGGTCTGGCATTCTCACCCCGAGAGCACTCTGCTCTTGGGACCCCCCACTCGACAAATTCTGTCCAAGAACCCCCCCACTCGACAATTCCACGGCCAGACTCTACCGACGCCCCCCACCTGGCCCCTTCCTGGTCTGGCATTCTCACCCCGAGAGAACTCTGTTCTTGGGCCCCCCCCCCCCACTCGACAATTCCTGGCGCAGAACCTACCGACGCCCTCCACCTGGCGCCTTCCTGATCTGGCCTTCTCACCCCCAGAGAACTCTGTTCTTCGAACCCCCCGCTCGACAACTCCTGGCCCGCCAGCTACCAACGCCCCCCTCTAGACCCCCGCCTGGCCTAGCATCTACACCCCCGGCCCACGCAGCGTCTGCAATGGAGCCCCCATCATCCCCGGCCCAGGACACGCCTCGATTCGTTCCCGGCCGGGGGGGGAGGGGGAGCACTCACCCAACACATGACACCTACGTTGTCCTCTGTCTTTTTGTCACCAACATGGTGCTTCGCCTGGCGACCTCCTTCTTCCTCCGCTCTTCATCTGCGAAACACTTGTTGCACCTCTGCGTCCCATCCGACTTCTTCGTCGTCCGCTTCGCCAACCAGCTGCTGAAATCTCCTTTCTCGACAGCATCCTTGCAAGCTACGCATCTCCAGACTCCACGCGGGAGCTTCGCGCGAGCGACGCAGCGCATGCACTTGCGGTGTCGGTCGGCCACGCCGTCCCACATCCACTTGGAAAAGCATTCACGCCCCTGCACCACCTCGCACTCAACGCAGGCCTTCTCATCCTTCCTCGTTGCAGTGCCGGCGCAGCGCTTGCACTTGCGATCTCGATCTGCCACGCCCTCCCACATCCACTTCGAAAAGCATTCGCGCCGCTGCGTCACATCGCACACAACGCAGACCTTCTCGTCCCTCCGCGCCGCATTGTCCCGTTCTGCAGCCGCAGCGTTGATGCACTGGGTACACGCAATCGACGCTTCGGAGGCGTTGCCCAACTGGTGAGCGGAAAACTCGGCCTGTCTCTTCGCCGCCCCACATTTCGAGCACACAACTCGTTTTGCTTCCTTGGCGCGCTTTCTTTCCGCTTCTTTCTCCAATATCTCACACGCTTTGCACTTCCGCTCCTCTGCGTTCCGCTCAGTCCTCGCAAATTCGTCCACCACCTTCTCCACGCCGCAGCGGGAACACGTCAGGCGCTTCTTCAGCTCCTCGCACTCTGCGCACATCCCCCCTCTACACCGGCTGTTCCCTGCAAGCTCCCACTGGTACGGCGCGAACGCTCCAGCGCACTTCCGATCCTCGCACACGCGGCAACTCCGTCTCTCGGGGCAGTCCACGCAGCGCCGCGTCGTCAACTTCGACGAGTGGCGCTGTGACGCGTGGAAAGCCTCCTGGCACTTCCATAGCCCACACTCCATGCATTGCCACGGTGTGCCCGCCCTCTTCTTATC
The DNA here is from genome assembly GCA_963575745.1 of Prorocentrum cordatum. Taxonomy (NCBI): domain Eukaryota; class Dinophyceae; order Prorocentrales; family Prorocentraceae; genus Prorocentrum; species Prorocentrum cordatum. The sequence continues at coordinate 676,850 of CAUYUJ010014983.1, read as the reverse complement.
TTCCAGGCACACGCTGCACACGCGGAGCCCGTCTGCGCGGCTCCACTGCCCGACTGTTGGGTACATGTTCTTGTACTTCGTGCACCCGCAGACCGCGCACCTGCCAGACGGCATGAACTCCCGCTCTATCGCCCCCCAGTCCAATCCTTCTCCGCGCAACGTGCGCAGCAGTAAGTCCGGGCCCTTCCGTTCGTCCTTCTTCTGATACGGCGCAATATCGAAACGACGAAAGATCAGCATGTCCTCGCGACGCTGCACCCGCGTCAGTGCCACGTAGCTCGACAGAGGTGACGTGCCCCCGCCGATGCTCAGGTCCACTATGACACCTTGCTTGAACGTCTGCCCCTGCGCCGCATGGGCCGTCACTCCGAAGGCCGGGGCCAGTGGGAACTGCCGTCTTTTGACTTTCAGTCGCGGATGCGGACGGCCCTTGTCCACGAACCAATCCTTCTTCTGCGGACTCACGGGGTGCAAGCCAGGCGTATTCAATCCCTCGATCGTCCACTGGCATGGCTTCCTGCCGCCGTTCCCGTCATCGCCTTCGTCGAACAACACGAAAATCACTTTCGGCGTCTTCTTCAATATAGTCTCCCCGCCGCGCGTGACTCGATCATCGACGCCGTCCCCGTCGCACACCCAGGATTGCACCCGGCCCACGCGACCGCGCAGCAGGTTTTTGTCCTCGCTTCGATCGATATGATCGGTCAGAGCGACGGGCATGCCTTCAGCGATGGGCAAGAAGCCGTACAAGTCCCCGCTCTCTTTGTCGTGGCGTTGGAGCCATGCCATCTTCTGCTGCGGCAGATCCGGCCGCTCCCGGAGCGCCTCTGGCGTGGGCGCATCTCGCGCCGGGACGTACACCATCGGCTTTCTGTGCTTGCGTGCGTACTGGACCGCACGGAGCTTGTTCGCCTCGTACTTCACGTCGTTGTTTGGGAACACACCTGGCGCCACGAGGAACTTGTCTGACTGCAGACGCGGGTCGTCGGGGCCATCCACCACGAGCTTGCGGCGCGCGCGTTCCGCTCTGCACACCTTGCACTCCTGCTCGCGGATATCTTTCGGCGTTGCGGGCCGTTTCCGTCGTTGCCCCGCGCTTGACGACTCTGCATCCCTTCCGCCACTACACAATTCCCGACACGCCCGATTGCCGCAGCATGCGTCCCCCCCCAACCAGCTCCCAGGAACGGTGGTATGCCGGCCGTGCAAGAATGCGTGCGCATCCGCCGACAGCGACCCTCTTCGGAATTCCTCCTGCACCTCCTTCAACCAGGCGCCGTCGCATCGCTCGCACTCTTCCAGCTCTGTCACGCCCTGAATCCCACACTCGGCTCCGCCCCACAGTAGCGATTGCCCGTGCAACACGGGTGGCAGCGACGTGTACCTGCGCGCAGCCGAAATCCGCTCCGTGGGGACGTCAGCGAGGAAGCCTCCGTCAGGGGGGGCCAGCTGCCAGAAGTCACCACTCAGCACGACGTTTAGGCCGCCGAACGGGCGTGGAACGCCATCGTCGGCGAGTTTCGTCGCGCCCACGTCCCGAATGACCCCGCGAAGTTTCGCGTCCACTTCTGCTGGCAGCCTGGCGCTCACCATGCTGATCTCATCGATAAAGAGCCACCTCCACTGGAGCAGTCGCTTCGCAGTCTCGTACTGCAGCTTCACGTCCTCCCCCCCCTTCTCTTCCCCCCGCTTGATGGCCGGAATGCCACGCGCATGGTGGATGGTGTCGCCTCCCAGCAGCTGAGCCATGACGGCCTGCAGGGCGGTTATCTGGAAGTGCACTCCGATTGTCCAATTCATCACCTTCTCAAACAACTCATGACGAATAATGCGAAGCACGTGCGACTTGCCGGTACCAGGGCCCCCGTGCATGCACCACTGCAGCGGCTCCCCCATGCTGCCGCCCTCACTTCCCTCGCCGTCTATCTCGCGCATGACTCGATTCGCCACCTTCTTCACCATCTCGAACTGCTTCGCGTTCACAACGCGCCGCCCCGTCTGCTTGTCCACCCGGAACTCGAGGTCCCTGAGCCACGCGCCAACGTCCTCCGAGGTTGCGGCCTGCCCCGCGACGAAAACTGCGCCGTCAGCCTCCGCCAGTCGGTCCGCCATGGAATGCTCCTTGTTCCGAGATCTGCGCGCCTCCCTGAGTACCTGCTCAACGTCGCAGGCCTCCTCTGCGGGCCATGCGCCCAGGATCTCGCTCAACGGCGATTCGCCATCGCGAAGCCCCCGCACCTGTCGCGCGACGCTCATGCCCCCTTTCGAATTTTCGTGATGGGAGACGCCTCCAGCTCCCTGCCCAGGGTCTACGTCGCCCTCCTCGCGGCTGCTGTCTCCGTCGCCGTCTTCGCGCCTCTTCCCGCCCACGCGGGATTTCAGCGCCTCGTCGAGCTGATCGAAGCCCACGTCCAACTCCTCGTCGCTCACGTCTTCGTCGGCCCCGCCCCCCGCTTCTTCAGTGTCTCGTGGCCGGACGCGGTGCGCGCTCAGGAAGTTGCCCGCGTACCGCGCGGCTTCCTTCGTCTGCACCGCCGTCCAGCCACGCCACCGCGGCCGCGCCCCACGTCGGCGCGTCGCCGCGCAGGCTCCCTGCGAACACGACGTGCGCGTCGGCCGCGTCGGGCCTCAACGTCCACGGGTGGAAGTGCGTCATGACAATGCGCGCAGATCGCTCCGCTTCTCCAGGACGTCCGCGGGGCACGGGCGCTCCGAAAAAGGTTGGTGCCTTGGGTCTCTTGTTCCGCTTGAGCACCCACATGTGACGAAGGTGGGCGCACCCGTCTGTCTCTGGGTAAGGCACCCAATCCACGCCTCCTCCTTCCTTCACCACGTAGTCCTCCCCAGGTTCCAGGTCCTGCTCGAATCTAGGGTTCTTACAATTCTCGCGCACCTTTCCCCTGCCCTTCTGCGTCAAGACGGCGCGATGCCGGGGATGGTCCGCATCCCCGAGTCTCGCGGGGCACGACGCCAACGCCGGCGTCCAGAACGTCGCGAACTCGTACGGCGACAAGTGCCACAGGTCGGGCACGTTCGGTCGCAGCCCGTACAACATGGCCACGTCTCGGAAGGCCACCTTTCTGCGTCTCCTCTGCCGCGTGCCCACTTCAGCGAACTGCGCTCTGCGCCCGCCTGCCGCGCGATCTGCCAGGCGCTCGACCAAGTCCACGCACTCGCGCCCATAAAAGGGGGGAGGAGGGGAGGGGGAAGGGAGGGAAAGGGGAAGGAGACGAACCACGCACCCCACACGGGAGTGCCACGACACGGGCCGGGACCCGAGCCGCGGCGCCGCCGCGCCTCAAACAGTCGTTCAAACCGCCCCCCAAGGGGGGGGGGGACTAGCTGCCGAGGCGGACGGCCCGCTTTCGCCTCTTTCAGCCGCGGCCGGACCAGCACTCGCCTGGCCGCCGAAATCGCGCACATCGAGGGCCTGCAGCAAGGCTTTCGGCACCCCTTCCCTCCGAGGGTACTTGCCCTCCTCGATGCGGCTCAAATTCTCGCGGCCTCTGCGAGAGGAGGAGGAGGAGGAGGAGAAGGAGGAGGAGGAGGAGGAGGAAGAAGAAGAAGAAGAAGAAGAAGAAGAAGAAGAAGAAGAAGAAGAAGAAGAAGAAGAAGAGCAGCAGGAGCAGGAGGAGGAGGGAGGAGGGAGGAGGGAGGAGGGAGAGGAGGATTTTTTGCCACTGCGCTGCTCTGGGCTCTGCTGCCTCGGCCTGGGCCCCGGTGCACTTTACGCGCACCTGCCCCCAAAAAAGACGCCAAACATAACTCACACGCACGAACGCACCACGCCGCGCACAACTACCACACACACCAAATAAATATCGAACCCACCCACGCACACAAACCAATACCTCTGCGGATGAATTCCTCCCTCTGGCGAGAAGCCCCCTGTGGATCTGCTGCGACATGAATTCCCGCCGGGCGGCAGGGGGCCCGCGGCCTCGCCCATAGGGGTGCGCGGAGACCTCAACCCCATGCGCACTCACACACACGCACACACGCGCACTTTTTCTCAGCGGACATGCGGACGCGCAGTGTCGTCGAAATGCGTGGGCAATCGCATCAGTTGCCACGCGCGCACGCACGCGCGCGCGCATCACGTGCGCACGCCCGAACGGCCCTTGGCCAACCGTACCAGTGAATGGCCGACAGGGACGTGGCTGCGCCCTCCGCGGCTCTCGACGCCTCATTTTTTCCCAACGTCGGCCCCCAGGGGTCCGGAACTTGTCCCTGGACCGGATCTTCGTCCTGAATCGTTTTTCGACGGTCCCAGGGCCCGGCGAGGGCCCCCGAAACCCGAAAATATTATAAAACCTCTCGTCGCAATTGTTTCCATGGCGCGAGAGGGTCGGGAAGCGGCCGAACGCCTCGAAGCAGACCGCGCCAAAGGCCCCCGGCTGGCACAAACAACGGGCGATTTTTTCGCGGAACCTTTTTTTTACTCTGGCGAAGCGACACCACTCTCACGGAGGGCACCCAAATGGGCGACGTTCCAAGACGATTGGCGTTGATGGCACGCAGACGAGAACATGGGCACACCAACTGCGGGAAAAAACGGGAAGAGAGAGACAAAACAAAGAACTGCATGCGCGCACAAGCGCGCGAGAAACGTTGCATGCACAAGTGGGAACGACCACGCGGAGCAGAACTACCGCGCACAAGATTCAGGGGTGGAAGAATCGGACGAGGAGGGGAGGAGGAGGAAGAGGACGCGAAAGCTCTGGACAAAACCTGGCAGACGGGCAAAAATCCGCGGCATCGGCGCGACTATCAGCCAGAGTGGCAGCGGCAGAAAGATTAACATCAGAAGGAGCAAGACGAGTAGGAGTATAAGTAGGACTCGGATCCGCAAGACAATTCGCCGACCCTCGCTTGCCTAGGGTGAAAGGGGTGTGAGATACTTGGCTGTCCCGTCCCCCCCCCTCCTCCCCACCAGTGCAACAAACGCAAAGACCGTGCACCAGCAACGTGGTACCACAGCCGCCCGACCAGGTAACGGGCAGCTCTAAAGGCAGCCATGCGCCTGGCAACTTCGGCGTCGCCCATTAGCTACAGAACACGACAACACAAAACACCGAAAACAGTACCCCAATTTGGGGTCGGCGGCAGAAGCGGCAGCCTTTAGATAAATGCCATCAACCTCCTCTCCTCCTCCTCCTCCTCCTCCTCCTCCCCTTCCTCCTCATCCTCCGCCTCCTCCTCCTCCCCCTGTTCCTCCTCCCTCCCCCTGGGCCATGGACGGGAGGAGCGCCCAGAAATCGGGAAGCAAGTTCCGACGACGGCGACGGCGTGAGCGACGACGACGACGACGACGACGACGACGACGACGACGACGACGACGGCGACGACGACGACGACGACGACGACGACGACGACGACAACGGCGGCGGCGGCGACGACGACGACGCTGACGTTGACGACGACGACGATGACGACGACGACGACGACGACGACGACGACGACGACGACGACGACAACGTTGACGACGACGACGATAGCGGCGACGATGGCGGCGACGATAGCGACGACGAAGAGACGACGAAGGGGCGACGACCTCGACTGGGGAAGAGGGTCCCGGCGGAAACGGGCCCTGGACCGTCCGGGGCTCTCCCCGCGACCCCCCAGGGCTCTCCCCGGGCCGTCCCCTCGCGGCCCCAGGGAGCGGCGAGAGCGCACCTCCTCGTGACCCACCGCCCCCCCCTCCCCCTCCACGCTCGGGGCGGCGGCGGCGGCGGCGGGCTCGCCATCGCTCGGACGTCCATGCCCTGTGCATTTGTCGGCTTCGTGCGCGCATGTATGCCCAAGATGACCCAGACTACGCCTCGATGGTCCATGCCGAGAAAGATAAAGGGGCCCTGGGACACACAAAGAAATACACACACACACAGAAAAAAAAAGATTCTCCATACTTTCCCATATTTTTTTCTGGGTTTCTGTCTTCCCCCCCCACTTCCCATATCTTCCCATATTTTCTTGGGAATCGACGATTCATTGTGTCCGTGTGCTGTCTCCCCCTCCTGAAGCAAGATGCACACGTCCGAGCGATGCCAGGCAGGGGGCCTGGGACGGAAAGAGCGCCGGGAACTCCGACAGCAGGCTGCCCACCCCGCCGCGCAGCGCGCGGGAGGCCGCCGCCAAGGCCGTCACGCTGGCCGCCCCTGGGCGCGCGCGGCCGGGCGCGGGGGGCGCGGGGGGCGCCCTTCGGCGGCAAGCGGCAGGCGCCCATGCACGCCCCCGCCGTGCGCGGGGGCGCCAGGGTCGTCCTGGGCCCCAGCCTCCTGGTCCAGGCGGAGGCATCATGGAGACCTGCAGCTTGTAAGCCCTGGGGGGGGGGTCCTGCGTCTTTGCGGCGAGCACGGGGGGCCCTGGCAGTCCCCGGGCGAGGCAGGTCGAAGGCCGATTTGGGACGGATTTTTCGCGGCGGCCGGGAGGATGGCCGAGGTGCTGGGCCGGGAAGATGGCCGAGGTGCGGGGCTGGGAGGATGGCCGAGCTGGTGACCTGCCATGAAGTGCGCGACCGTCCCAGACCCCCCCGGTGCTTACAACCTACAGTGGAGGCGAGTCCACGAGGAGCCTTCCACAAGAAGCCCAACCCTGAGACCCCAGGACGTCCACTGATTTGTGGTGTGGGAACGTCGCGCTCTCCACGGCAAGACCATCGAAGCCCAGGGAACCCGGGGCACCCTGGAGGCAAGCAGGGTGTTTCTTGGCATGGGTCTCCACTCTTGTATACCCCCACCAACCATCGATTCCCCTGAGGCGATGGGCGGCGGGGGTAGGATTTCGCCACGTGTTCGACGAATTTCGAACCCTACCCCCGCCGCGCATCGAGATGCCTGAATCGTTGATCGGCGAAGGCAAGGTTCGAATGTCGCCGCCGACCGGTGTGCGCGCCCGCCTGGCGGGCCTTCAAAAGTCGGGCTTCTCGAGGAGTGGTGTCTTGCAGCTCTGGCTTCCGTCACAGTGAACGCCGTTTTCCGTCCCGAACGGTCTCCTGACTACCTACCAGACCACCCCAACCCAACCCGAAGGCACGCATTTGACCCGAATTTCGGGTTGGGGGGGGGTACGGGGACCACGTGTGTTTTCTGCCCCCCCCCACTGGAAATGGAGGGCAAATTGAGGCCTTCGGGTTGGGTTGGGGTGGTTTGGTGGGTGGTGATCTCCGCCGTCGGGAGCTCAGGCCCCCCAAGCCCCAGGCGTGGGACGCCGCCCTCGTCTTGCGCCGCGGGCAAGTCTGCTGGCAGGGCTCCGAGGCCCGAGCAGAAGACAGGAGACCGAGATGTATACGCCCCCGCCTGGATTCGGACTCGTGCACGAGGCACCCCACGGGGACCTACACCTCCAGGACGTCTGGACTGGCCCGTCCGCACTCGCTCAAAGTCCCTCCTTGGGACCATCCTGGCCATCATGCCTACTCCAACTTTTATAAGAAGGGGGGGGGGTCTGATTTGGGGGGGGGGGTCTGGCTCGACCTGTCTTGGAGACAGGGGTCGGGTCTGAGTTTGATGCCCGAAGGAGTCTCGTCTCGTCTTGGCACGTCCTTGGGGGGGCTACTTTTTGATGGAGGTCGCCCCAGACGGTGGGGGTCTAAAATGGCTCGTCTGGGAGGTTTGTGACCCCCCCCCTTTATTACAAAAGTTGGAGTACCTCTTTTTCGGAGCTGCCCCGCTCATGGCCGCAGAGGTCCCCGCGAGAGATACAGACACGCTGAACCACAAAAAACCTGGATCGAAGACGCGTTGGCCTGGGTCAACGCCAAACCGGGTCAAACTCCGGCCGCGCTGCGTACTGGAGCCGTCCACGAAGCAGGTCCGTCGTGCCTGCGCATCCATATAGGTCCTCCTCTCACAAACTTGGTTAAAAACTCTGTTGTCCTCTGAACCAACGTCCGGCCTGGTCACACGACCCAGCCAATTCGATCACGGCGAGGTATGGTGAAACGCTGTGCTAGTGCCCGTCGACGGTGAGCTGTGACGATGCTGCGGGTCATTGATGGGATGGTTCGGTCGTGCAATTTCCTGTGAGATGTGTCGGTTGCATGGGCTGCTAGTGAGATGCGTCAATGCTGCTCGCTGCCAGTGAGGTGTCGTTGGTGCTGGTTGCTCATGAGATGTGTCAGCGGTGGTGGTCGCCAGTGGGCTGTGTCGAAAGTCTGCGTGCGCGTGATATGTACCAGAAACAAGGGAACAACCCCAACCACTGTCGATCTTCTCAATCGCTTGGGTCGGCTCCTCCCCCGTTCGCGATGTGCCGCTGCTCTCTGCGATCGCATCTTTCTCTTTCCCCCTTTGCCCCGATCGCATCTTTCTCTTTCCCCCCCCTTCGACGCCCCCCCCCCCGCCCCGCCCGCCCTCCCCCCTCCCACACACACACCCCGCCCCTCCCTCCGTCCACCTCCCCCCTTTGCCCCCTCCCACCCCCGCTTCCCCGTCGCTCGGACGTCCATTCCATGCCTTTTTTTCTGTCTCGTGCGTATAGTTTTTTCCGCAGGATGCTCCCAGGATGCCCCTTAAGAACCCCCGCCGAGAAAAAATACACACGTCCGAGCGATACCAAGCCTCCCCCCGCCCGCCCCCTCCCGCCCCCCCCCGCCCCTCCCTCCCTCCGTCCCCCCTCTCCCTTTGCCCCCTCCCTTCGTCCCCCCCTACCCCCTCCCTTCGTCCACCTCCCCCCTTTGCCCCCTCCCCTCCCTTCGTCCCCCCTCCCTTCGCCCCCTCCCCCCCCCACCCCCACCCTCCCCCCCCCTCCGTCCCCCTCCCCCCTTTGCCCTCTTACCCCCCCCGCCCCCACGCCCCGGCCCTCCCTCCTCGGGGCCCGGGCGGCGCCTGCGTGCGCGGCCGTGGCGAGGGCGAGCTCGCGGATCTGCATCACGGTGTCCAGGGACCCTGCGGGAGGGGCGTCCTCGTGCAAAACCCCGGCGGAGGGACCCACGGGGTGCTCACGAATGTCGAGAAGCCCTCAGCTCAGGGACCCTCGAACAGAACGGTCGCGTGGAAGGACCCAGGGGATCCCAAACCCCACTTTCGGACGTCGAACGCCAAAGGCCAATCCAGAATGGAAAGGATGAGCTTCCCGAGCGTAGGTCGAGCCATCATGTTTGAAAATCGTCAGTCCTCTGAGGCGGAACGAGGCCTCGTAACCCTCCTCCCTCCTCCTCCTCCTCCTCCTCCTCCTCCTCCTCCTCCTCGCTCACTCACTCACTCACTCACTCACTCACTCACTCACTCACTCACTCACTCACCCACTCACACACACACACACACACACACACGCACACACACACACAGACGCCCTCCCTTCCTCCCTCCCTCCCTCCCTCCCTCCCTCCCCCTCCTCCTCCTCCTCATGCTCCTCCTCCTCCTCACTCCCCCTCCAAACTCCTCCTTGCTCCTCCTCCTCCTCCTCTTCCTCCTCCTCCTCCGCCATCCTCCTCCACTCCTTTTCCTCATGATCAACTCCTCCCTGTCGCACCCCGGGAGCAGTCGGAAGAGCGGGCCGGGCGTTTCGCCTGAGACTTCCTTACCATGTATGAGTCTGAAGCGCACGCACTGGCAACAGCTTCGCAGACGGCGGATGGGTCGCTTCCCATCTGTGGCTCCAGTTTTAGCGCCGCGTGCATTCGTTCTAAACATGTGAAAGAGTTTCACGGATCGAAGGCGGGCGGTTTTAAACATGTGGTTCTCGTCTCAGCGCCGCGCACATCCGTTTAAAACATTGCAAGAGTTTCGCAGGTTGAGGGCGGGTGGTGATTAAAATGTGACTCTCGGCTTAGCGCCGCACGCATTTTTTAAACACTTGCAAGAGTTTCACGGATTGAGGACGGGTCATGTTCAAAATGTGCCTCTCGTCTTAGCGCCGCTCACACTCATCTAAAACGTTGCAAGAGTTTCATCGATTGAAGGCAGTTCCTTTTCGAAATGTGGTTCTCGCCCTAGCGCCGCGCACATTCATTTCACAAAATTGTAAACATTAAATTGTTTCCATCGGTTAACGTACCAGGCATGGTGTTTTGGAACGGTTCAAGATTGTCGGGGTGCAGCAATTACGTTGATTCGCGGTGTTGAAATCCCAAGAACATAGTGTTCCAGCACAGTCCAGGACCGTCAATACGCAACAGTCAGGTTGACTCGTGGCGTTGAAGTCCTGAGCATCGTGTTTTGGCACGTTCCAGGATGTTCGCACGGGTGTCCCCCGACGAGCCACTTCCCTCAGTTGAAGTGAACCCTTGTAGGGGCGTATGATCAGGAAGCTTGGAGGGGGGGTGTATTCCAACAGCGTTGGTGAGTCTTGGGTTTACGCAGGTCCCCAGCCTCATCCTCCTCCTCCTTCTCCTCCTCCTCTTCCTCCCCCATCTTCTCCGTCCTCCGTCTTTCTCCTCCTCCTCCTCCTGCTCCGTCCTCGTCCTGCGTCCTCCGTCCTCCGTCTTCCGTCCTCCGTCCTCCGTCCTCCTCCTCCTCCTCCTCCGCCTCCCCCTCCTCCGCATTCTCTCCTCCTCCCCCTCATCATCCTCCTCCTCCTCCTCCGCCGTCTCCCCTACCGCCTCCTCCCCCTCCCCTCCTCCTCCTCCTCCTCCTCCTCCTCCTCCTCCTCCTCCTCCTCCTTCCTCTCCTCCCCCCCTCGTCCCTCCTCCTCTTCCTCCTCCTCCTCCTCCTCCTCCTCCTCCTCCTCCTCCCCCTCCACCTCCTCCTCCTCCTCCTCCATTCGTTTTCCTTATGTGTAGCTCCTCCTTGTCGCGCCCCGAGGCTGGTCGAATATGATCGAAAAGGCGAGCCAAGCGTTTCGCCTGAGACTTCCTTACTACCTATGAACTTGAAATCTGAAAGTTGCAACTGTTTCACGGGTGGAAGGTGGGCTGTTTCCAACATGTGGCTCTCGCCTTAGCGCCGCGCACATTCGTCTTACAAACATGCAGGCGTGTCACGGGTCGAGGGCGGGCGGTTTTC
>CAUYUJ010014983.1:645904-660904 GCA_963575745.1 Prorocentrum cordatum | reverse complement strand
TTGCAGCGGGTCCGCAACCTGCTCGCTCCAAGCACTGCGGAGCCGCAGGGAGGCCCAGCGGCAGCGCCGAATGCTGGCCATCGCTCTGACGTCCATTCCCTGTGCTTTTTCCGGTTTCGTGCGTGGTCTTTTCGCCAAATGATCAAGGATGCTCCTCGATGGTCCTCGCCGAGAAACAAATGCACACGTCCGAGCGATGCCAAGACTGTAGCCCCTGCTACGAACGAGAACGAGGACAGAGGGGCAGAAGCAGAAGCTGCTCAGTTCCCGGGCACAGCGCAGGCATGTGCATCCACGCTCCCTCCCCCTTCCCTTGCCTCCCGTTCTAGCTCGGAACAGCAAAGGCGTGCGAGAGCTAGAATGTTCAAGCTAGCACGTGGGACGGGCAAGCATCTCTATCGGCCACTGCCCCCCTCCCAGGAACTTCTGTCGAAAATACCTGGAAGGTGAGAGGGGATCGGCCGCACGACCACAACTTCGAGGACTTCGCGCCATGGTGAGGCAGGAGACAGGTCAATGCTCTTCGAGAGGTCGTTTCATTCATAGCCGTGCCACGAATGGTTTCCTCCATTGCAGCCGCCTCCAGGTTGTGTCGCTCCCCTGCTCCCATTCGCATGTTCTTTGCTTCGCCGCAGCAGTGGTTCTCACAACAGCGCGCCCTTCCCACATCTGTTCCGTCTGTGCCGCCTGGAGATGTCTCACGGCCGTCCAAGAATGCAAGTTTCTACTAGACGGCCTCTCCTCCTCCGCCTACTGCGCAGGCACAAGTGCCCCCGCCACCGCCGCCACCTCCATTGGAATGCGCAGGAAAGGCGACCGCGCCCATGCCGCTTACAGGAGAATATGCGAACAAGAGCAGATGCCATAGCCGATCCTCCAAGGATTAGAATCGCACATGCTGCTTGTCTGCCCCGACCTCATCCAAACCGGCTCCAGCAACACCCAAGCCGGCAATACAGCGCCGTTCGCCGTTCGAGATGTGCACTCTCGAGCGCGAACCAAGCCAGGCAGCACACGAATGCCAGGCGCATCGAGGCCATCAAGCTCGTTCACAGTCACGGCCAGCCCTAGATGGTGAGAGCTGCGGCGGACGTTCTTCTCGGACCATCGGACTCTTTTGACAGGATTCGCAAGCACACAAATGGCAAGCTTTTCTTCCAGTCCCGAGATGATCGCACGGAACCATCCTCGGAGGCACCGCCTGTCGATGATCCAGCCCCCACCTTGCCCGCTTTCAATCCTCCGCCTCCGCCTAAGCCCAGCGCCCCGGTTCTGGTGGTGAGGGCGAACTTTCTCAGGCTGCGGCTTTCCGCCCCGACATCGATTCCCGCGTCACCCAGGCCACCAACCGCCAGCGGGAACTATTCACAAGAGCAGCCTCAAGAGCCAGTGCACGTGCAGCCAGGACCGCCCGCAGGCTCCACTCGGTGGGAGCGCAGGCCGAGAGCAGGTCCGAAGGCCAGCCACCACGAAAAAAACACAAACCCTGGTTGTCAACTTTTGTGAGGTCAACGGGCCTCGATCTGCCCATCGCTCGGACGGCCATTCCCTGTGCTTTTTCCGGGTTCGTGCGTGGTTTGTTCGCCAAATGATCAAGGATGCTCCTCGATGGTCCTCGCCGAAGGAAAAATGCACACGTCCGAGCGATGCCAAGGTCAGCGGGCCTCGATGGTGCCTCTCTTCCCCCGCCTTCTCAGCAGCAGATCTCCCTTCCTCCTCTTCCCCGACAGCACGATGCACCATCTGCCCAGCTGCTTATATGCGTCTGTTTGAGCAGAACCTACGCGTAGTAGGGTCACCAACCAGAACCAACCAGGCCGGTCCCTCCTGCTGTCGTCCTCGTCCCTCCCCGCTCCTGCCTCCGCTCTCTCCGTTGGCCGCCATAGGCTATGGTCGCCGTCCGCTATCCTTACCGGCCTGGAACATATCCCTATCCCTATGCTGGGCACCTCCTCATCACGATGCCAATCTTAGGGCTTCCCTTATTTGTTGAGGGCGAATCCCTACGATTGTCATCGCCTTTTGGCGTGTCAATCTCAGGGATAGGGAAAGGTTCGAGGCTGGTAATATCCTTCCCCTGGGGGGGGGCCCTTCCCTGTTCCATGGGCGGGCGGTTCCCCACGCGCCTCGGCCTGCTGCAAGGGGGCCCTTCTTTCCTCCCTCTTGCTTCAGGGTCGCTGCTGCCTTTGCTGATGGACCGACATCCCAAGCCTACACTTGTCTTGAGGCACATTGGGAGCAGACTGCTCGCTCAGCACATCTGCGCCCCCTCGGTCCACCATTTTGATGGGTTAACAACTTCGTGTGCTCGCGACCCTTTTCATCCCTCACGCTTTCGGATCATTGCTGCTGTGGCTGATGGACCAACACCCCGGGCTCACGCACATCCTGAATTGCATGTTGTGCCACATTCTAACCCAACGCATCTGCGTCCAATTGGTCAACCTCCTTGAAGGGACAGCAAGTTCGTTCTTCGCTCATCTTGATTGCCTCCGTTCCCATGGCACTTCTACCGCCTCCCAGGACGGCACAGCTCAATTCCCTGTACACTCGGCGGCATGGCGGCTGCCCCCATGTCTCATGGCGCGTGGCCCGCGGCAGTGGCGGACGCACAGGACGTGGGGGTGCGGGTGCCCGCCACGGAGGACCCTTTGCCAGGACAACCGCTGGCAGGGTGCCGCCTGCAACGCGGCGCAGCGCCGCTACCGCCAGCGGTGGCACACTGTCTGCCCCGGCGAATGGAAGTTGCCCAAAGGCATGTGCCACCCGTTCGTGTGGAAGGAAGCTCATCGGGGTCACGATCAGGGGCAACCTGGGAAAAAACACACAAACACACACTGTGGGAAAAAACACACACACACAAACACGTGTGTTTGTTGTGTTTTGTGTGTTTTTGTTCCACAAATTTCCTCACGAAGGACGGGACTGGTTTGGGGCCACGCGCCAGGCTTGGCCAGGGGTCGCGGAGGCGGAGGCCACGCTGCGGGAGACTCGCGCAGCGCAGATATATCGGCACCAACCAGAAGCGATATGGCGCGCACGTGCTACAACGTGGGCTGCGTGACTGCCGTGGGCCAGGCCAAGCAGAACGGCCAGGCTCCCAATGCTCGGGGCAAGGTCCTACCCCTGGTCGAAGGACCGCCCACTCTTTGCCCCGCCACGTCTCAGCACCGCAAGCGAAGATCGGCGCCAACTGGAAGCGATGGCGCGCACGTGCTAACCTGGGCTGCGTGACTGGCCGTGGGCCAGGCCACCCTGAAATACGCAATTTGCTTAGTGACAACCCGAATTGGTCGATCGAAAATCGTCAAGATCTGATTGGGGGCCCATCGAAATTCAAGGACCCAGGGCACCCTGTCAAAATCCAACTGGTTTCTTGGCACGCGGCCGCACTGTAGGCTCCTAATGCTTGGGGCAAAATCCTACCCCTGCTCCAAGGACCGCCCACGCTTTGCCCCGCCGCGTCTCGGCACCTTGCCTGCAGCGTCCTGCGACAGGCCTAGCCTCGAGGCGGGGCACGAGCACACGCGCATCGCCCCATACTTTTTGTCGCCGGATCTCCGTCATGGCCCTTCTTCTTCGTTTGTTCCTGCCCCTCGCCTTGTCTTGCGTGGAAGTGTCAAAGCAGGGTGCGCTCGGCGGTGTGGGCGCGGCTTGCTTGTGCAGGGTGTGGGAGGCACTGTGCCTACGGGATATGCCCACATCTTTTTCTCCCTCCTATCATGTCCATATTCCTCTCTTTGTCCGGTCTTCATATCCTTCCTCCTCCATCTGAGATTCGAGGCAAGCACCGCTTATCAGTTCCAAGGAATCCAGCGAGTTTAAGTACTGCGACTGACAATTAGTGATCGTGGTCAAAATGCTGCTGATGAGACCGCCAAGCGTGAGCGATGCACCTCCTTCGACGATTCCTCTCACCCTCGATTTCTCAAGCACGCTGTAGTGGCGGCCAATTCACTTGCTTCTGTCCTCCCGAAGCCCCTTGTGAAGACAGGACACGACAGGTCCACCCGAAGTCGTGGAAACGTCACTGCAGGGTACTCCCGGGCGCGTGGGATAGCCTGCGCTTGTATAGGGTGTGAGAGGCACTGCATCTGGACCTGCAGGAGGTGCCCGCATCCATTCCTTCTCCCTCTGCTGCTGCGCTCGCACCAAGAGAGGCAATCCTCGTAGCGTCTCCACGGCCCGCGACGCGCGGGCCGAACATGCAGTCCCTCTCCCTCTCCTCTCTCTCGCCCTCCCCTCTCGCGCCCCGCCCCATACAGCCAGGCGTCGACGTGCTTCGTTTGAGTCAAAAGTGGGTCCGCATGCACAGCAGAACAGTTTTGGCTCTCCGGCAGCCCAAGGCCTCCGACCAGTCTGCCCGTCTCATGCCACAGGCGCCCCCAACCAGACCAAGCTTGGTCTGCTGCTGAACTGCTACGGGCCCTGCAGCTGCGCGCTCCACAGTGGACAACCAACCGGCCCAATCCCATGCCGACCCAGCTCTGCAAGGCAATGCTCCCTCTCTCCTCTGCACTATACTTCGTCATATTCCTCCTTCCCTTCGTTGCAGTCGGGGCGTTGACCTAAGGAACCCTAAATCAGGAACGAGGCCCCTTTCTTCCATAAGTTAAACTCCGATTTCCCATCGAAGACATAAGGAAAATCCGAGGCAAGCTGTGAAACAATCAAGGAATACCGAGCCCCTCCCCAAGGAAAAGGGTTCCTTCTCTAGCGCCCCGACTGTAGGGCCCAGGGTGGGAACGCGGGGAGGGGTTGGGGACGGTTGGTGGGAGGTGGGTGGGTGGGGGTAGTTCGAGGGGGGAGATGGGGAGGGGAGGAAGGAGGAGGGAGGAGGAGCAGGAGCAGGAGGAGCAGGAACAGGAGGAGCAAGAGCAGGAGCAGGAGCAGGAGGAGGGAGGAGGAGGGTCAGATGGAATCTCTCGGAATCTCCCAGAGCGGCGGCTGGCCGCACCGGGGGCGCAAAGGCGCTCGCAAGTGTGGGCCGCTGGGGCCCCGGCCCGCCTGCGCGCACCGGGCGCTTGTTGACTGTGCGTCAGACTGCGGCACACGACGGCCTCGAGCCAAACCGCCTCTTCTCGAAGGGGCCCTGGGACACACAAATGAATAGACACAAATGACCGGGTTCCCCATAGTTTCCCATATTTTCTGGGTGTTTGTCTTCCCCCCCCCACTTCCCAGATTTTCTTACATTTTCTTGGAAATCGACGATTTATTGTGTCTGTGCTTTTCTCCCTCCTGACTCCCCTCCTCCCTGCCCCTCCTCCGTCCTCCTCGGCGCCGACAACAAAGGGCCTGCCCGATCCCCGCGGGGCCGGCCTGGCCACGGGCCAGGGTGCCGCTTGATGACCTCCGCGAAGCGCCTGCGGCGAGAGGAGCAAGCGAATTGGCGCTAAGGCGCCGCCGCCGCCGCCGCCGCCGCCGTTCGTGGTGGTGGCCGTCGCCCGCGAGGCCGCCTCCGGTGCAGGCTGGCGAGGAAGCGCACCGGCGCCAGGGCGCCCGAGGCCTCGGCGGGGGAGGGCGCCGCAGGGGCGCGAGGGCGGCGGCGGCGGCGGCGGGGGCAGCGGTTAAGTATCGTTCTGGAGGCGTCGAGAGCAGATCGGGCTTCCGCTCGCCCCCTGAAGAGGAAGAAGGGAAAGCCAGTCGCATCTTGGAATAGGACGGCACCCAGAAGGTTGGGATCTGGGCATCCGCGAAGTCATACCTTCAACAGAAGATGGGCATGTAATGGCGACGGCGCCCCGGGGCCAAGGACGAGGCCTAGCGCATGTTGAATACTGCGCGACAGAACCACGGGAGTGCGCGGCAAGAATGCAACGACCTCAGGCGCACAAGCTGAAGTCCTCTGGGCGACAGAATGGCCAGCGATGGTGGCTGAGGGTGGGCCGAAGATGCAAGGATGATGGAGGGTAACCTGTGACCTTGGAGTGTTCCTCATCCCTATGATCCAGTTTGCTGGTGAATCCAAGCGTTTCATGTGCTGAATTGCAACGTCTAAACAACCCTGCTCAATCCATCTCGGCGTGTTAAACTGGGAAACCCATCCCGAGATAATCAAGATACAGGTGTCGGAAACAGCGAAGCAACATTCACTCGTAGCACATGGATTGAACTCCCCCTCCCCCGAATGCAATGTTGGTTTGAATTCTTCCGAACTTGAGTGTCCGAGCGGTGATGAGTAACCGTGCCAAGCTTGAATTGCGGAGGAGGGAAGAACTGTTGCTTATTTGTTCCCTCAACCGTATGGTCCCATTTTCGGTGGCCTCTCAGGAGCCCGCCATGGCGGACATGTTTCAACTGTCGTGGCCTGTCACGCGGAAGGAAGGGGGGAGGGAAGACAGCAGGAGCTGTGGCGAAGAGCCAGCGAGAAACCACACATGCATTCGCAAAGGCCAGGCAAAGAAGAACACGTTAGGTACACTTTGACTATATCGAAACCTGCTTGCTCTCTTAGGGGAGAGAAGGAGAAAAAGAGAGAGAGAGAGAGGGCGAGAGAGAGAGAGCGAACGATATATATATATATATATATATATATATATATATATGCACACACATACACACCTATACGACCACCCGTCGGGTGATAAAAGGGGTTGTGGGGGGGGAGAAGGGGGGGAACCAACATCTGACTCAATCGAGTTCACTATTGATCGCACTCAACGGGGCACCACGGGACACCGCGGGACACTTGTCGATCTCAGTATCGATCTCACTATCGATCTCACTCAACGGGACATCACGGGACACCATGGGCCACCACGGGGCACCACGGGACACCGCGAGACACCTCCCGATCTCACTATCGGTCTCACTACTGATCTCACTATCGATCTCACTCAACGGGACACCATAGGACACCATGGGACAGCTCGGGACACCACATCGATCTCACGATCGATCTCAATATCGATCTCACTACCGATCTCACTCAACGAGACACCACGGCACGTCACGGGACCTTGTCGATCTCATTATCGATGTCACTATCGATATCACGTTGCTCTTGAGACCGTCGGGGGTCCAGAAACCTTGGTGGGAAACCATTTCCCAAGCCGCCCAAGAACGCCGAAGTCCCATCCGTGTCCACAAGTGCTGCTCTTACTTAGATGCTATGACCCACGGACACCTTGGCCAAAGGGTTCAGATTTCTAGGGGTAACGAGATTGCCGACGCCTATGCACAGCTTGGGGCTCACGAGGTAGTCTTCTCAAAAATGTGCACGGGCTGCACGGATGGAGTGCGGGTAGTTTTCAAAATGTAGTTTTCGCCTGGTCGCCGCGCATACCCGTCGTCAAATTAGCTAGATATTCGCGGATGGAGGGCCGGCCGTTTCCAAAATGTGGTTCTCGCCATAGCGCCGCGCGCGTTCGTCTCAAACAACTTAACGGACTATCGCATGCGATGTCCCCAGAATGGCGTTCCGGCACAGCTCACGGTTGTTAGGTCGCAGCAATCACGTTGATTCGCGGTGTTCAAGTCCCAAGAATGATGTTGCAACGCGATTCAGGACCGCCTGGGCGCGACATTAAAGTTGATTCGCAAGGGTGGAGTCCAAAAGGTAGTGTGTTGGCACGATTGAAGATTCTCATACGATTGCCTCCCAACATCACCCGGGCGACCCCAACATGGGACCCATGGGGGGCCACCCGAAGGAAAGCATTCCCGGGGCCCACCTGGAGGAAAAGAAATCAATAAGAAATCTGGCCGGGGGGGCTGGGGGGTTCACGCATGAGTCGCGGGGGCGATCTTCCAACGGGGCACTTCAAACACTGAAGCAAAAATCTCGTAGGGAACTATACAGAGGGACTTTGGGTATCGGGTTCACTATGGTCCTCCTCCTCCTCCTTCTCGTCATCCTGGTCCACCCCCTCTCCTCCAGGCCGCGGCCGGCCCCGGCCCGGCCCCGGCCCCGCGGCCCCAGTCCCAGCCTCGGCCCCGGCCCCGGCCCTGGTTCCCAGCCCGCTCCGGCCCCGGCCCTGGCCCAGGTCCTGGCCCCAGCGCCCTCCAAATCTAACTACACCTCCGTGGCCTCCCAGATGCCCAAGATGCCGAACCTAGCTTCAAAACAGCGAACGAAGCCTGGAAGTCGCCCCAAGAGGGCTCCAAGACGCTTCGCGAATGGTCCTGATAGGCAACCGGCGTCGTCATTAACATCGTCAACATCCTCGCCATTATCTCCCTCCTTCTCCTCCTCATGATCGCCACGCTCTACTCGCCCCTGCCCTTCCTTCGTGCCCCCCCCCGCGACCCTGCTCGCCTCACTCTCCTCCTATTCATTCCCCCCCTGTGCTCCTACTCCTCCTCATCCGCCTCTTCCTCCTGTCCCCCTCTTCATCTTCCTCCCCATGCTCCGCGCCCTCCTCCCCAAACTCAGGGTCGGCGGCACCGGCCGTAAGGCCTTCGCAATCTCGTAGGGAACTATGAAGAGGGCATTTGGGCATCGGGTTCACTATGGTCCTCCTCCTCCTCCTCCTCCTCCTCCTGATCCACTCCCTCTCCTCCATCTGACCCTCCTCCTCCCCCCTCCTGCTCCTGCTCCTGCTATTGCTCCTCCTCCTGTTCCTCCTGCGCCTGCTCCTCCTCTCTCCTCCTTCCTCCCCTCCCCTTCTCCCCCCTCGAAGTCCCCCCCCCACCCCCCTCCCACCCCCCGTCCCCAACCCCTCCCCGCGTTCCCACCCCGGGCCCTACAGTCGGGCCGCTGAAGAACGAACCCCTTTCGTTGGGGGGGGGCTCGGTGCCCCTCGATTGTTCCACAGCTTGCCTCAGGTGCTCCTCCTGTCTTCGACGGGAAGCCGCAGTTTGCCTTATGGAGAAAAAAGTGACCTCGCTCCTTATCTTTAGCGTTCCTCAGGCCAACGCCCCGACTGATGATGATGATGATGATGATGATGATGATGATGATGATGATGATGATGATGATGATGATGATGATGATGACGATGACGATGACGATGACGATGACGATGACGATGACGATGACGATGACGATGACGATGACGATGACGATGACGATGATGATGATGATGATGATGATGATGATGATGATGATGATGATGATGATGATGATGATGATGATGCTTTCGTCGTGAGCGCTAGGCCTGGGCCTCTGGCGTGTCTTTGGTGGCTCTCTGGGACTCTGCCTACCCCAGATGTGCCCTTGGTGGCATAGCGGGTTGAGCCTAAATGCAACATTACGGACGAGAGAAGCGTTAAAAAAAGGGGCCTCGTTCCTTATCTTTAGGGCTCCTCAGGCCAACGCCCCGACTGTGGCGCCCCCCCCCCCCGCGCCTCGAGGCACTCGCGCAGCGCCTCGCTCTCCTCGCGCAGCTGCGCCTGCCTGCGGAGCGCGGCGCGGAACGGCGCACAGCGGGAAAGGGAGAGGGAGAGAGAGAGAGAGAAATCAGAACATCAAGCAACAAGTAGCCATATATAGAGAGAGAGAGAGAGAAAAAAAAAAAAAAGAGCGAGAGAGAGGCAAAACAAACAGAGAGACACACCTACATCCTCTTGAAGATTCCGGTGGGGAATCTGCATCCTCCAGAGGCACAGTCGATGCTCACGCCTCTAGAGGCAAGCGTTCTCCCTGTCCAGAGTCGCGTGCGCCCCCCTCTCGCGGCCCTTCCAGAAGCCCCTCTAGAGGCCCTTCTACAGGCACCTCCAGAGACGCCTCTAGAGCCCCTGAGAGCTTCCATACGTGCGCTCCACATCCGCAGGCCCTCTGGAGCTTCCAAAGCACTCCTCGACTCAATCCATCCTTCTAGATCCTCCAACAGTGTCGTCGAGTCCAATTGCGCCCCCGAAAAACACGCGATCGCCGATCGACAATACCACTTCGAGGAGGACGAGAAGCAGGAGGAGGAAGAGGAAAAGGCGGAAAAAGAGGACGAGGACCAGCTTTGGTGAGAGTCCCTTCTCTGTCGGCCTTCAGAACCCTTATCATGCTAACGGCTGGATCCGCCCCTAAATTCCGATTCGGACGCATCCCGGGATCGTGATCCAAGCACACACCTCGACGGTCCCCACCCGGGACGAGATTCGAGGATCGGTGTTCCACGACAGGGCTGAACCTAAACTGTGTTTTTCGTTCTCGTCTTGCTTTCGTTCTCCCTCGTTTGGTTCTCAACCCACCCCTACCGCAACAGGAAGCCGAAACGAAAACGGCCCACGAAATCGCCAAGACACCGCTCAGGTCCAGCCCTGTTCTAGGGGAACAAAAAGTGACATAAACATAAAAACTCGGACGTCCGCGCGGATTTCTCGGGATCGGCGCTGGGGCCCCCCTGGCGGCGCCTCCGGCGCCGCCCCTGGCGCGCTCCGCGCGCCAGGGGGGGGGGGTCCAGCGCCGATCCGAGAAATCCGCGCGGACGTCGGAGTTTTTATGTTTATGTCACTTATTGTTCCCCTACAGTCGGGGCGTTGACCTAAGGAACCCTAAATAAGGAACGGGGCCCCTTTTTCCCATAAGCTGAACTCCGATTTCCCATGGAAAACCTCCGGAAAACAGAAAGCAAACTGTAGAACAATCAAGGAACACCGAGCCCCTCCCCAACGAAAAGGGTTCCTTCTTCAGGGCCCCGACTGTAGGGCCCGGGGTGGGAACGCGGGGAGGGGTTGGGGACGGGGGGGGGGAGGGGGGTGGGGGGGGCACTTCGAGGGGGGAGAGGGGAGGGGAGGAAGGAGGAGGGAGGAGGACCAGGAGCAGGAGGAGCAGCAGGAGGAGGAGGAGCAAGAGCAGGAGCAGGAGCAGGAGGGGGGAGGAGGGGGGTCAGATGGAATCTCTCGGAATCTCTCGGAAAAGGGTTCCTTCTCCAGGGCCCCGACTGTATGTTCCACGCGTTCCGTCGGCTCTTCGAGGTATACGCCTGCCACGGAACGCATTCCAGCAGCTGGGCCTCGCCGGGGGCCCTCCGGAGCTGCCCGGACCGCCCCACACGGCCACCGGATCATGCCCGTGCCTTCAGACAGCGGCTCCCACCGCCGCCACGGAGGAGAGATTCCAAGGAACGCGCAGGCCCCTGCGAAGAAAGGGGGAGGAGGAAGGAAGAGGCTGGAGGAGGAGGGGGGAGGAGGAGAAAGCGGGGGGAGAAACAGGGAAGGAGAGGGTGGAGCACGAGGAGCAGAGCAGAGAGGGGAAACGGGAGGGAGGAGGCGGAGACAGGAGACAAGCGAGGGAAGGACGTGCAACAGGCTGGCCGCACTCTCGTCCAGCCAGTTCCGCCGCCGCCGCCGCCGCCGCCGTCGTCGTCGTCGTCGTCGTCGTCGTCGTCGTCGTCGTCGTCGTCGTAGTCGTCGTCGTCGTCGTCGTCGTCGTCGTCCTCCTCCTCCTCCTCGTCGTCTTCGTCGTCGTCCTCGACGTCTCTGTATCTCTCTCTCTCTTTCTCTTTCCCTCTCTCTCTCTCTCTTTCTCTCTCTCTCTCTCTCTCTCCCTCTCTCTCTCTCGCAATCTATTTTGTTGTCTTTCTCTCTCTCTCTCTCTCGCTCTATTTCTCTCTACCTGTGCGACTACCATGAGTACCTAGACACACAAACAACAGCTGGGGCCCCAGAGAACCCCCAAAACAGCTGCCAATGGGCCCTAGGAAGCCTCCGGAGGCCTCGAAAGCTCCTCACGACGGCCTAGATGGCCCCAGAATGGTTTGAGATGTGCCCAAGATGGCCCACAAGAGGGGCAAAGAGGCCCCCCAGAGACCCCAAGAGAGCTCCGAGAAGCGCCCCGAAAAGAGCCCCCAGAGGCAAACCTCACAACTCCCCAATTGAGATTCTGGAAGTTTGCGTACAGTTTTTCGATTTTTCGGCCTGCCGACGCTCCTCGACGGCCCCAAAGCCCCGAGCACCGCCTCAAGGAGGCGAGGCACACGAGGCACCCAAAACGGCCCCAGGACGACCCAAGATGGCCTCAAGACGGCCTAAGAGGAGCCCAAGACAACCCATGAAAGCCCAATGATGGCTTAAAACGCTTGCTTGCCCGAGCAATTTCTGCGCGCCCCCCTTCGCCACGCGCGAATCTTCGCCCCCACGCCAGAGCCACCTAACGAACCAAGGGTTCGACGGCGCAGCGTAGCGAACCGTAGACAACATGTAGATGCGTAACAAGAAAAAGAGAGAGAGAACAAAGAGAGAGAGAGAGAGACATCACACACATATATATATATGTAAATATATACACATATATGGTCACCCTACCCAGCATCCCCAAA
This sequence comes from Prorocentrum cordatum, assembly GCA_963575745.1. Lineage (NCBI taxonomy): Eukaryota > Dinophyceae > Prorocentrales > Prorocentraceae > Prorocentrum > Prorocentrum cordatum. The sequence continues at coordinate 648,704 of CAUYUJ010014983.1, read as the reverse complement.
GCCAACAAGCCCACAAAACGAACCAGAACCATAACCACAACCATAACCAACGCCAGAACAACCCAAACAAGAACCATCACCAGAACTAGAATAACGAGAACCAGAACCAGAAGCAGAACCGTAACCAATGATCGTTTGCTCCTCCTCCCCCCTCTCCTCCCTCTTTGCGACTTCAGCCAAAAACCAAACATGCACAGTGTTTCCTTGAACCGAGAGCGCCAAACACTGTGTAGGTTTGTTTGTTTGTTTTGTTGTTTGGTCTGACGAGCAATGAAACACTGTGTATGCTTGTTTTTTGGTTTTGAAAACCCCGATGCTCGCAGGGGCCTCTCTCCCAGCAAGCACTGGCGCTGGCAAAACCCCCAAACACATACACAGTGCTTCCTTGCTCCGAGAGCGCCAGACACTGCGTATGTTTGGTTGTTTTGTTTTTTTGGTCTGAGGAGCAAGGGAACACTGTGTATATTTGTTGGGTGGTTTTGAAAGCCCCAATGCTCGCAGGGGCCTCTCTCCCAGCAAGAACTGGCGCTGTCAAAACAAAACAAAACAAAACATACACAGTGTTTCTGTAGTCCCCATACAAAAAACACATACACAGTGTTTGGCCTTCTCGGTGCAAGGAAACACTGTGTGTGTTTGTTTTTTTTTGGTCTGGAGTCGTCGGGGGGTCCCGGCGAGCATTGGGGCTTGCGAGTCCAGGGGGGCCGGGGGGCAGCGGGTCGGGAGCGGCCAAGAGGGGGGTGTCCAAGAGGGGGGGTGCAAATCATGACCGGCGGCATGTGCGCGGCCCAGCGGGGGGGCCAGGGACGCAATGAAATAAGAAGAGGCGCCATGAAATCTAGGGAAAAATCATGGCCCCCGCCATGATATCCCCCCCCCCAGTCATCACCCCCCTCTTTTCCAGCCCCGATCCAGGGGGGCCGGGGGGCAGCGGGAGGGGAGACCGGGAGAGTGGTCGCTGCTGAAAGGGCGGACGGGGCGCGGCCGAGCGCGGCCGTGTGCGGCACCGGGGGCGTGCGGGAAGGCTCCGGCGGGCCGGCGCGGTCGGGTGGAGGAGGCGGCGCGGCAGACTGGCCGGGCGCCGAAGCAAGGAGGTGACCCCCCGCGAGGCCGCGGAAGCCGTGGCGGCCCGGCTGTGCGAGGCGGCGGGAGGCCCCAAAAAGCCCCCTCCAGATGCTCTCAAAGGCCCTCCAGCAGGCCCCCGATAGGCACCCCAAGAGCGCCTCAGATGCATCCAAGCGTCTCCTGACCCAAGAGAGAACGTCCACGATCATCTCAACCATTCACTCCTTGTGTGGGGGTCGGCGGAACGGCGCAGGCCACTCTAGTAAGATAGCTTCGGTCCAACACGCGCGCATTTTCCCAAACGGTGAATACCTATGCTGACGATCTGCCTTGCGGGCCACTTTGTGACCGGCTTGGGGCCTGTTGGGGCCCTCAGGAGGCCTTCCTGCTGCTATGGCAGGTTCCAACCTGAAGATCTACGCCGCTTATTTCACTTGCAGAGACAATCCCGAGACCGCCCTGGGGGCCCTCCTGGGAACCTCTTGCAGCCTTACTGCGACTCTAGCAAGTTACTAGCCCAATGCGACCTTGCTCCGTGCGGTCTGGACCACACCCCCAGGCCATTCGCACCACCGGGCCCAGGAAACTGAAACCAGATCAAGGCGCCCCAAAGCCGTATTACCTCAAGTCCTCCTCCTCCTCCTCCTCCTCCTCCTCCTCCTCCTCGCCCTCCTCCTCCACATCGCCTTCCTCTTGCTCGCCGCCTCCTCCTCCGATCCTCCTCCTCCTCCTCCTCCTCCTCAACCTCATCCTCCCCTTCCTCCTCTTCCTCCTCCTCCTCCTCCTCGTCCTCCTCCTCCTCCTACTCCTCCTCCTCCTGATCCAACTCCTCATCGCCTTCTTCCCCACCTCCTGCGCACCCTCAACCAACCTGCCTCCCTCGATCACACAGCCTCCCTCCCTTCATCAATATCCTCAGCCCTCCCTTTCCTCTGCCCTTCATCTCTCCGATTTCGTCGCGCACCGACGACTAGATGTCCTCCTCCTCCTCCTCCTCCTCCTCCTCCAACTCCTCCTCGCTCCCTCCCTCCTCCTCCTCCTCCTCATTTCCCTCCTCCTCCTCCTCTCCAATTCCTTCCCTCCTCCCCTCCTTCCTTCTCCTCCTCCTCCTTCCCTCCTCCTCCTCTCTCCCTCCCTAACCTCCCCCCTCTCCCTCTCCCTCTCTCCCTCCCTCCTTTCCTCCTCCTCCTCCTCCTCCTCCTCCTCCTCCTCCTCCTCCTCATCCTCGTCCTCCTCGTCCTCCTTGTCCTCCTCCTCCTCCTCCCTCTCCCTCACTCTATCCCTCCTCCCTCCCTCCCTCTTTCCGTTCGTCCGTTCCTCCATTCCCTCATTCCTCCATTCCTCCATTCCTCCATTTCTCCATTCCTCCATTCCTCCATTCCTCCATGCCTCCATTCCTCCAACTACTCCTCCTCCTTCTCCTCCTCCCTCCTCGCTCGTCCCTCCTCCCTCTTCCCTCCTCCTCCCCCTTCTCCTCCTCCCTTCTTCCCCTCTTCCTCCTCCTCCTCCTCCTCCTCCTCCTCCTCCTAGTACCTTGCGCCCTCTTTCACCTGCTGATGCTCCATCCCAACATCCCCCCACTCATTCCCTTTTCGTTATCCAGCCGTATGGAACCGTCGAGTCTGTCCCCCTCCTCACTCCGAATCCTCCGCATACAAACATACATACACACATACACCCATACATACATACATACATACATACATACATACATACATACATACATACATACATA
>CAUYUJ010014983.1:638404-643404 GCA_963575745.1 Prorocentrum cordatum | reverse complement strand
GCGTCGGCCCCCAGAGGTCCACGACCCTTTCCCCAGGACCGGCTTCTGCATCCCGACTCGTGTTGTTGACGCTCCCGAGGCCCGGCGAGGGCCCCCGGAGGCCGAAAATCAGGAAAACCCTCCCGTCATGCCTTTTCCATTGCTCGAGGGGGGTCTGGGTCCGCGAGGCCACGCACGGAGGAGGCATGCCCGGGCGGGCATGCCTCCTGCCGGCACTCCTCCGAAGGGCGGGCCAGGCCCTGGGCCTCCGAGCCTCGAGGCTGGCCGCGGCAGACACGTTTTTTGTTTAGATTCGCGGGTCGAGGGCGCACCTCTTCCTGTCGAGGCTAAGCGGGCCGCGCGAAGCTTGAATTCACCAGAGATGGGGGAGGAAAAGGGGGGGCGCAGCCTCAGCAGCGGCAAACACGCGCGCACACACACACACACGCGCGCACACGCAGATCTGCACCCACACGTTGTTCTTCGTTGTCGTTTTGTGCTCGTTTTCCCTCGTTTTGTCTTCAACCCGCCTCTGCCGCAGAACGAAGCCGAAACGAAAGAACGGCCCACGAGATCGCCGAGACACCGCTCAGGTCCACCCCTGCGCACACGCGCACGCGCACGCGCACGCGCACGCACACACACACACACGCGCATGCGCACGCGCACGCGCACGCGCACGCGCACGCGCACGCGCACACGCGCACGCGCACGCGCGCACGCGCACGCGCGCACGCGCACGCGCACGGAGTCTCCGGGCAAGCCTCCGCCCGGCGGGCCGGGCGCCGCCTGCGGGACAGGGCGGCGATCTGCGCCTGCTGGCCCCGGACGAGGGCCCGGAGCTCCTCGAGCGCCTGCGCCCTGGCCGCGGGGCGCGCGGCCCCTCGCCCCGCGCGGAGCGGCGGAGCGCACGGAGAGCCCCCTGCCCGGGAGGGCTAAAACGACGCGAAGATCGGGACAAAATCGGATCGGGATAACTCGAAATCTCTGAGAATCGGCGGGTTTGGAGGATGTATTGGGCGCCGCGGCCGCTCCACAGCGTTCCGGAACGCTCTGAGAGCGCTCCGGAACGCTCTGGAGCGATTTATCCCGATCCTAGCCCTGTTTTAAGGGCCCCAGGGCCTCGAGGCTGGTAGGGGGCCACAAGCGAACCCCTACCCCTGCCCCTCACGATTTCCGAGGGGGAGGGTGGGGTTCACTTCGCTCCGCGGGGGCGCGCAGATGGGCTCCGCGCGTCGCGGTCTTGGCCAAGAGGCCAAGAGCGGCTGCCCCTCTCCAGGGCGCGAGGGCTAGGGGGCCACAGGCGAACCCAACCCCTGCCCCTCACGATTTCTGAGGGGGAGGGTGGGGTTCACGGAGCTCCCGAGCGAAGTGAACCTCCCCCTCCCCCTCAGAAATCGTGGGGGGCAGGGGTAGGGTTCGCCTGTGCCCCCCTGACTGGGGCGCCCGGCCTCCAGCAGGCACCTCCTGTCGGCGGTGGACAAGTCTCCCCTTCGCAAGCCTCCCTTTCGAGTGAGAACGGCCTGGGGCCGAAGCCGACGGACCCGGGCCCGCAAAAAGGACGGCCGCGACGCCCCCTCGCGCACCGAAGACGGCCAGTTCGCCAATCGACGTCTCCCCCCCCCACTCCCCACGTTTTCCCCACGTTTGCTGGGGGAATCGGCGACGAGTTGTGTCCGTGTGTGTGCTTTCCCTCCTGACTCACGGCCGTCCGAGGTCTGCAACCCTTCGTTGTGCACGGAACAGTCGGGGCGTGGACCCGAGGAACCCTACTAGAAGGAACGAGGCCCCTTTCTCTCAGAAGTGAAACTTCGCCCTCCCCATGGGAAGCCTCAGGAAAACCGAGGGCAGGCTGTGAAACAATGCAAGGAACACGGAGCCCCTCCCCAACGAAAAGGGTTCCTTCTTCAGCGCCCCGACTGTAGGTTCGCGCGGCGTCGGCGCGCGCAAAATTTTTGCTGACACTGCGGCGATCGTTCCACCTTGAACCGATCGCGGCCCCGATGGTTCAAGGTCGACTCCCGTCGGGTCCTTTGGCGCTACCGTGTCCCTCGGTGCTTCCGCGCGGCTCGATCGTGCGGAATTCAACCCTGAACGCTTTCGCCAGCGTCGCCGGCGCGCCATCGCCGCATGAACCTACCGTGAATCTGTTTTTCTGGGAGGGGAGGAGAGGAGGGGAAAGGGAAGGACAGGGAACGCATCCACCAATCGGTTTCTCGAGCGGATCCCGATTCTAGACGAGCGAGTTCCACTACCCGCAAAGTAACTGCTCGCAAATGGCCTGGATCCGCCGCGGGGGATCTACGATGCGTCACACCGAAAACGGGCATGCGCTGTTCGGACGCTTGCGAGTAGGCGCTTTGCGAGTGGGGGAACGCGCTCGGCGAAATTCTGCGCCTCGCCCCCGTCGCCCGACGTTGCGCCTCGCGTCCTGCGGTGAGCGAGGCGCGATCCTGCGCGTTCCTCTTCGCGCCCTCGGCGCCCGCGCCTGGGACACGCCCGCTCGAAGACTCCCACACGTTTTGAATCTTCGCAGGCTCCTCCTCGTCCTCCCCCTCCCCCTCCCCCTCCTCCTCCTCCTGTTCCTCCTCGTCCTCGTCCTCCTCCTCGTCCTTCTCCTCCTCGTCCTCGTCCTCGTCCTCCTCCTCCTCCTCGTCCTCGTCCTCCTCCTCCTCCTCCCTCCTCCTCCTCCTCTTCCCGCTCTTGGCCTCTTGGCCAAGACCGCGACGCGCGGAGCCGACCATCTGCGCGCCCCCGCGGGTGACCTGCCTTCGTCTCGAGGCAGACAGCTTGCCGTCGCTCGGACGTCCCTTCCCCGCGCCTTTTTCTTCGGCTCCGCGCGCGGCTTTTTTTCGCGGGATGCTCCAGGAGGCTCCCGAATACTCCCCGCCGAGGAGAAGTGCACACGTCGGAGCGATACCAAGACGAGCTGCGCGGACCGAAGCTTTCGGAGGTCCGCGCGGAGTTCCTGGATCGGCGCTGGCCCCCCCCCTGGCGGCGCCTCTGACGCCGCCGCGGTCGCCCTCCGCGCGCCACTGAGAGAGGTCCGACGCCGATCCAAGGAGTCCGCGCGGACCTCCGAAAGTTTGCTCTTATGTTTCTGTCTCCTCTGAAGGGGCCCTGGGACACACAAATAAATACACACAAATAAGAGGATTCCCCATATTTTCATATGTTTTCTGGGTGTCTGTCTTCCCCCCCACTTCCCATATTTTCCCATATTTTCCTGGGAATCGACGACTACTTGTGTCTGTGTGTTTTTCCCCTCCTGTCTCCTCTTCCTTCATCGGAGATCGACCGCATCGCCAATGTCCACTGGGGTGCCTATAACTTCGCGCGACGCGCACCGCGACTGCGCGAAGAACGCGCGACGCACGCCTTAGGAGAGGGGCAGCTGTCCAGCCCAGGCCGGGACGCGCGAAGCGCCATGCGGTCAAAAACCCTTAGAAGGAGGCGCGGCTCTGCTCAGGCTACCCTTGCGTCCTTGCTCCTCCTTGCTCCTGCGTCCTCGAGGCTTCCGTCGCCCGCCGCCCCAGAAATCCCAACTTCGGCTTCCAAGGGTCTCGCGTCCTTGCCGCGCGTCCTTTATCAGGGTTTTTGACTGTATCTTCGCGCCCCTGGCGGTGACCTGGGCAAGCGAAGTCATCGAATCGAAAACAGGGCGCCCGCGGGCGGATCGGATCGCCCCACGCCGCGCGAGGGCACCGGCACGCACCACGGAGCGTCGGCCGAGATCGTGGACCGCCCTGCCGGCTGCGCCTGCCTCGACGTGCGGCCCCCGACCCGTCCCGCACGCGCGTCCTGACCGGGACTTCGAGGCGCACCCAGCCACCACGGCGGCGAAGGCGCCCCAGGGAGGACCAGACAGGCGCCAGGACGTGAGGACCGCGCCCCTCCTCACCTGGAGGCTTCCTGCAGGGGGCCACAGCAGACGAGGTCCGAATATCGCACCGCGCTGGCGACGCATCGGGATGGCACAGCTCGGGCTCGGAACCGCGCCGCACCGATGAGACGCATCGGCGATGCGGCCCCATCCTCCGACCCCGTGTGCGGTAGATTCGTGCCGTGACGACCCCAGCGCTCGCTTCTGACTCCGCGCATCGTTCAACCTGTCACGATCGGCGACTTCCTCCTCCCCCCTCCTCCCTCCTCCCTCCTCCTCATCCTCCTCCTCCTCCTTCTCCTCCTCCCCCTCCTCCCTCCTCCACTTTTTTTCCTTATGCATAATTTATCCCTGTCGCACCCTGAGGCCAGTTTTTAGGGCGTGCCGGGCATTTCGCCTGAGACTTCCTCACCATTTATGACCCAGAAGTTTCAACAATGACAACAGTTTTATAGATGAAGGGCGGGTCGTTAGCAAAATGTGGCTCTCGCCAAAGCGCCGCGCACATTCGTTTAAAAGTAATGCAAGAGTTTCACGGATTGAGGGCGACTGGTTTTCAACATGTGGCTCTCGCCTAAGCGCCGCGCACACACTCGTTGTATTATTTACAAGAGTTTCACGGATTGAGGGAGGTTCCTTTTCAAAATGGTGTTCTCGCCTCATCGCCGCGCACATTCCTTCTTAAGATTTACAAGAGTTTCACGGATTCCCATGATCAGCGAACCAGAGACGGTGTTCTGGAAGCATTCCGGATTATGAGGGTGCAACAGTTAGCTGCATTGAGTCGCGGTGTTGAAGTCCCAAGAATGGCGTTCTGGCAAAATTCAGGATCGTCAAGACGCAACACTCAAGTTGATCCGTGGCGTTGGAATCCCGAGAAAAATGTTTTGGCATGCTTCAAGGTCTTCAAACGGTTGTCTTACAACGAGGCAGTTTCCTGTGGAAATGACACGTTGAAGGGGCCTCATTATGAAGAGGGAGCTTGGAGGGAGGGTTGATTCCAACATCGTTGATGACTCTTGGGTTTACACTGGTCCTCCCTCCTCCTCCTCCTCCGCCTCCTCCTCCGCCTCCTCCTCCTCCGCCTCCTCCTCCTCCTCCTCCTCCTCCTCTCTCCCGCCTCCTCCTCCCCCCCCCC
>CAUYUJ010014983.1:618404-633404 GCA_963575745.1 Prorocentrum cordatum | reverse complement strand
AACGGCCTGGGACCGAAACCGACGGACCTGGATCCGCAAAAATGACGGCCGCGACGCCCTGTCTGTCTCGAACCGAAAACGGCCAATTCCTTAATCGACGTGTCAGGGTAGGAGGTCTATCCGCCTCCGATTGATGGGGAGGCCTGGTCTCTGATGCACTTGCTGGCGATTTGGTTGGCTATGGAATTGTCCCTTCGGAGGCAACGATCCCCAAGATCGCTTGTAGTGCCCCTGTGCTTCAATGATCTTCAATGTAATGTTGAACATGCGGCCGATAAACCGACTAACAAAAACCCAAGAGGCAGGAAATTCGTATTAGTCAGCGAAAAGTGACCAGTCACCAATCCAGCGACTCTCAGGTTATCGGCCTTCTTTCTCATCCTCATCTCCCTCCTCCTCCCTCTTCTCCTTTCCCCCTCTTCTCACTGCTGCTGCTGCTGCTGCTCTTCCTTCTGCTCCTCCTCCTCCTCCTCCTCTTCCTCCTGATTTCTCCTTCTGTTCCCTCCCCTCCTCCTGACCCATGTGCTTCCTCCCTTCTCCTCCTCTCTCCTTCTCCCCCCGATCCGTAGCCATTTTGGCTCAAGCCGTGTTCCCCGCTTTCTCCGCTGCCTTTTCGCCCATGGTCGGCGGCTCGGTGGCGGCGGCGGCGGGCGCGCCTTGGATGGCTGCGGGGGGCTGCCCGCTGATGTGGCGGCCCAGTGTGATCAGGATCATGGAGACGGACTCCCTCGGCGCTTCTGCGGCGAGGCGTGCTGCTCGGCGGCGCGGTCGCGCGGCTCTTGAAGCAGCACTGCGGCCGCTGGTTGAGCGTGCGTCGAGGCCGGCTTTGCAGAAGATTGCAGCAGGGGATCGTGTACCTGGTGTGATGCGGCTCAGGCGGAACACTGCCTGGCATGCGCGCCGCGTGCCGCCTGGCGGGTTCTCGGCGGCGTCCTCGGCGGCGTTGTCCTGGGCTGCGGCTGGCCCCCGTCTGGGGCATGCGGCGAGCGGCATGCGGGCTGAGGCCATGCCGTTCGTGCCGCGGGCGACCTGCCGAGTGGTGGGCGTGCGTTGCATCTGCGGTACCACGGTGTTCGCGCCGAGCCCGCCCCCTGCTGTGCAGATGCCGCGCATGACAGAGTCCGACGAAGGCACCGAGCAGTGCGAGAGCGGGGACGTGGACTCGGAGTTGGCTGGGCGGCGCATGGCTCACCCCGTGCAGGTGGAGGCGAGCGTCGACGAGGCTGCCGAGGAGTTCGCGGAGGCGCAGTTCTCGCAGGCGCCGATGCCAGGCGCAGTGGTGACTGACTCCATGAACAGCGGGAGCGAGAGCGTGGACGTGGACTCGGAGGTGGCTGCTCGTTGCGTGGCTCATCCTGAGCCGTCGCGGAGCTCTGGCGCGGCGGTGGCGTGCAGCTACCCTTGCGATGCACGGCGTATGAAGTCGGCCGAGGGTGCGGTGTCGGACGCCTCCTACGCGGCGCAGGGGGAGGCGCGCGGCGGCGCTGTCGCCGAGGAGTTCATGGACGCGCAGGCCTCGCTGGCGCCGTGTGCAGGCGCTACGCTGGGCGACGGCGTCTCGGAGGCTGTCGCGGTGCCGAAGAGGAAGGGTCGCTGTCGGGAGCTGCTGGAGAAGGCCGAGCGGGACGGCACTTTCCCCTTCTCTCCCGAGGTCATGGCCCAGCTTCTCGGCCGCAGGTGACGCTGCTCTACTTCGGCGTCTCCGAGGGCCTCGTCACGGTCGGGGGGTCCAGGGCTGGTCAGGTCCAGCCTGGGCCCCCCGCGGGCGCAAGTGTGTGCACTTCCCAGCCATTCCTAGCCTTTCCTTCTCCCCCCGACCCGCCCCCACAGATACACATTCTGAATACTACAGGGCAGTTTTTAGCACATAGGATTCTTAAAACTATAAGATTTAAAAATACATACTCATCGTTGTTTTCAATGCGAAATCCCTGCGTTTTTAATACATGATCCGCACGCGGAGCATGTATTGAAAACGGCACTGTACTCTCCTCTCCCCTGATGACGTCCGGGAGATTTTCGGCCCCCCATCAGCGTACTGTTTTTTACGCACCCGATTCCCAAGACTTGTTGGTTTTCGCTTGTTGTTGCTTCAAAATGTTGCTCCCGCTGCCGCGCTGGCCTCATTCCCGCGCTTCCGCTCGTTCCGAATCGTGCTCCCGCTGCCGCGCTGACCTCATTTCCGCGCTTCCGCTCGTTCCGGACTGTGCTCCCGCTGTAGCGCTGGCGTCACTTTTTCTAGTGCCACGCCACGCCATGCAATGCAAAGCTATGTGGTGTTCCGCTGTGCGATGCCATGCCTTCAGCTGCAATGCTAGGATATGCAGTGCTTGACTACGCAGAGCCACGCCATGCTATGCCATGCTACGCTTTGATCTTCAACACCATGCTATGCCATTTCTGTTCTGTGCCGGTGTGCGATGCCATCATTTGCATTGCAATGCTTTGTGATGCAATTCTTCACCTACGCAACGCAACGCCATGCTATGACATACTACGCTCTGCCGTGCTCTTCTATGCCCTGCAATGCCGTGTTCTACTATGCACCGCGCACCCTCTCGGGATCATTGCCCTGCTCGATATCCGACTGTGCGAATAGAAGGGAGACCTGCGCCATGGGAAGGGATGGAAGGGAAGGGGCAGGACGTCAGATATGACGCGAGCGCACCTACCTTGTCCCATCCACTCCCCGCACCCCCCGCCTTCTTTCGGTGACCACCGAACGAACGAAGCAGCCATACGCAAAACGCGCCTGGGCAAGACGATGGGCGAGCGTACCAGCAACGCCGAACGCGCTGGCCGACGGACGGGAGGCGCCAAACGCGCGACAAGACCGACAGCGACGACGCGCCAACTGCGCGCCGGGAGGACGAGGGGAGGAGGAGGAGGAGGAGGAGGAGGAGGAGGAGGAGGAGGAGGAGGAGCAGGAGGAGGAGGAGGAGGAGGAGGAGGAGAGTAAAAAGGAGGGGGGATGAGGGGTAGGGGGGGAGGAGGCGGATGAGGGCAGGGGGAGGAGGGGGGGGGGGGGGGGGGGAAAGCGGAGGCGGAGGAGGAGGAGGAGGGGGGGGGAAAGGGAGGCGAGGGGAGGAGGAGGTGACGATGCTGCGGGGCAGGAGGCCTGCGCCCCTCCTGGGCGCAGGCAGCAGCGGATATCTCCCCCGCAGGGCAGGCCTCTGCCCCGCGGCAGGCCGCGCGGCCCCGCCGCGCGCGAGCGAGCGGCGACCGGCGCGCATCTCCGCCCTGCCTCGGCCCCCGCCCCCACCTCCGCGCGGCCATAGGAGGAGGAGGAGGAGGAGGAGGAGGAGGAGGAGGAGGAGGAGGAGGAAAGAGAAGGAGGAGGAGGAAGAGCAGGAGGAGGAGGAAGAGCAGGAGGAGGAGGAGGAGGAGGAGGAGGAGCATGAGGAGGAGGAGGAGGAGGAGGGGGAGCGCGCCGCGCGGCGCGGCGCTGAACCCGGCGATTCGTTCTGCGTGGCTCCGACCTCCGCGCCAGAGTCGATGGGCAACCCTGGGAGCTCCCCGTTCCAGCGCGCGCTCGTTGCCCCCGACCTCCTCCTAGTCGATCTTCGGGTCTCGCGGCTCCCGGCCCCGCGGAAGCGCCTGCTGCCGCGACGGCCCGGCTTCCTCCCACGACGGCGCCCGAGTCTGTTCGGACGGGCCTGCTCCAAAGCTGCCTCTGTTGGCCTCACCTGGGACGCAATGAGGAGGAGGAGGCTCATGTGCCCCGCGCCCCTTGGGCAGCGCTGCCGCCCTGGCCGCGAGGCTGAGGAAGGAACTCAAGCAAGGGGTGAAGACAACTCAGACAGCAGCGCCAGTGCGTGCAGCCACTGCCCAAATTTCTCATACTCCAAGACTCTGGCATTGCTTGTGACAGCGTTCGGCTCCATCCCCACTTTGCACAGCTCGCTGAGCAAAACTGACGCCTGCTGCCACTGCTTCGCTTTCGCGCAGGCATTGAAACAAGCATTGTAGCTAATGGCGTTCTGCTCAATGCTTAACCTTTGCAGCTCGCTGAGCAGCAGGGATGAGAGTTTCCACCTTGTTACAACACTTCCATCACTGCGGAAGAGTTGGCGATCTTGGCACGCGCTGATAGCAGTGTTGTAGCTGACGACGTCTGCCTCCAATGACACTTGCAACACATTGCTGAACATCGTCAGCGCCTGCCGCCATTGCATTGACTCCTTGCACACGTCAATCCCAATGTTGTAGCTATGAACACTTGGCTCGACCTTCAGTTTCCGCATATTGCTGAGCAACGACAACACCGTCTGCCACTGCTCGCCTCTCTCACACGCTTGGATGGCCGCACAACATCCGGTGTAGCTCACAACATCTGGCTCCAATTCCGCCACGCACAAGTCATTGAACAACAGCAACGCCTGCTGCCACTGCCTACCTTTCTCGCACGCCTGAATCCCAGCATTGTAGCTGACTAGAACTGGTCTGTACAAGCGCGCAGCGAAACAATTACACATCTCTGAAGCCCAAGGAGTGGACACAACACTGCCCTCTTCTTCTTCTTCTTCTTCTTCCTCCTCCCCCCCGACGCCAAGGAAGCTCCATACTCACTGCAAGACGTAAAGAAAAGAGGCTTGAGCATCCCAACGAGCTCTCGTTTTCGCTATCGCTATCGTCTCGCCGGTGCTGTCGGTCTCGCTTTCACTATCGCCCCCGTTCTCACTCCAGCTCTGGCCCTAGCTCTCTTTCTCGCTCGCGCTCGGTCCATGCACCTGGGCAGAACTGGCGGTGTATGCCTGCTAGTTTCCGATACGGCCACACTCGCGATCGCTCTCGCCCCAAGCCTGTCGGCACACCGGGGAACCGCGGAATTCGCCGCCCCCCTTCCGAAAATCACAGCAGGCATCAGGAAAAAGGAGACTGCCAAAACCGCCGACTGGGCTCTTGCCAGAGCATGCAAGAAAGCCGAGGAGCTCGTGCGAAGAACTCCTTGGTGAGGCTCCAGGGACCCGCGCGGGAGTGCGAAAGAGCCGCATGGCTGGCGCAGGGCCACCCCGGACGGGGGCGGGGTGGCAGGGAAGGTCAGACTGCAAGAGGACGGAAGGCGTCTACGGCAGGTTCGTGTCGTGACGACTTGTGCATTTGTTCTTGACGCCAAGTGAATCGTTCAAACCTGAACAATCGCAGCTCCCTGAAAACGCGGGTTGTTCGATGTCGGCCGGTTCCAACACACTGGCGGCGTTCAACCTTGAACGTCGGTGCTGGGGAAGCTGCTGCGTCAACACGACACGAATCTACCGTACACCCTGTCTGGGCCCAGGATTGGCCTGGCCGACGACGGCGTCGGTGCGTTGGTCGTCGACCTAGAGCGGAGGGGCCAACCTCTACCCCAAGCTTCAGGAGTGTTAGACAGATCTGGACTTGTGAGACGGCCAGCCTCCAGCCCTGGCTGCTCCTCGCCCACCTCCCCAATGCACACCCGGGCCCTGACCACAATCCGGAACACTTCCCCGATGGGCGTCGTCACACGACGACCGGTTCGACCGCACCGCTTCTGGCGAGCGAGGGCGCACTCCGAGGCTTTCAGGATCTAAGACCACCCAGTAACGTCCAAGATGGGTTGAAGAACCTCCGCAACGAAAGACACCTCCAGAATGGGCGAAAGAAGCATCCAGAATTGGGCTCGGACCTCCATTCTGGAGGGTTCTGGGGTGCGGGTGACATTCGGCTCCAGCCTCACGCACGACAAGCTGAAGAGCAGGGACATCGCATGCTGCCACTGCCCCGCCTTCTCGCATGCGCTGATCGCCGAGTTGACACAGACGACGTCCAGCCTCAGCCTTTAGAAGGACGCCAGCGATGCACCCACGCCGATCCTGGCAAGGCTCATCCTCGGCCCAGGATCACTGTACACGCTCTCCTGGCCTGGCCAGGGAGGCGCGCTCAGCGGTGGACAAACCTCCCTTTAGTGAACCTCCCTTTGGTGAAAACGGCCTGGGACCGAAACCGACGGACCTGGACCCGCAAAAATGACGGCCACAAAGCCCTCTCGCGAATCGAAAACGGACAATTCGCTAATCGACGTGTCAGGGTAAGAGGTCTGTCCACCCCCGAGATATACAGGACCCAGGATACGCCTGATCGATATACAGCAGGTTCGTGTCGTGCTGGCTTTGGCGCTGGTTTCTGACACCGCGGGGAGCGTTCAATCTTGAACAATTGGCCGTTTCCGAAGCGTCAGATCGTTCAACATCGACCGAGTCTGGGTCGCCAGCGGCGTTCAATGTGGAACGCCGGCGGCGGGGTCGCCGCTGGTCGACACGACGCGAACCTTCCGTAGGCGTGCAGTTGGCGTCCTCCCGAACCTTGCTTCACTCAGCTCGCTGAGCAACGACACTGCCCGCTGCCACTGCGCGTCCCTCCCGCAAGCGTCGACTCCGGCGCTGTAACTGACGACGTTGGGCACCAGCTTCACCTCCGACAGCTCGCCGAGTAACGACAACGCGTGCCGCCACTCCCCGCTTCTCGCGCAAGCGCTCATCCCAGCACTGTAAGCGATGATGTCCGGCACTAACTCTGCTTCCCACATCTCGCCAAGCAGCAACAACGCACACCACCATTGCTCGCCTTTCTCGCATGCGCTGACTCCGGCACTGTAGCTGATCACTTCGGGCTCCAGCGCCACCTCGCGCATCTCACCGAGGATCGACAGTGCCAGTTGCCACTGCCCACCTTTCTCGCACGCGCTGAGTCCAGCATTGTAGCTTACCCAACCAGACCTATGGATGTTTGGACTGACGACAGAATAGCGGCGGGCAGAGAGGCGGGTCTCGATGATTACTGCGTGTAGTGCGTATCCAGAAGCCCGCCGAAGAATTGCCAAATACCAGGCAAAAGCAAAACAACCATGTCGATGTCGGGACTGTCTTCTGACGAGATCGCCCGATCCACGAGCGACATCCCAGCGTCAGAGGCGGAGGGGGAGGGATGAGGAGGAGGGCCAGGAGGGGGAGGAGAAGTGCTCGGGGTGGACCCCCCCCACGCCCAGCCTCACAGAGGTATGGCGATCTCAATGTTAGATGCCGTGACTCGGTTGTCGACTGGACAAAAACATTGGGCCCAGTTCAGGGACATACGATATGAGGGTGCGCCCATCCTCGATGGGTGTGCGTCCGACTAGCCCCCCAAGGGGTGTATCCTAGAGTCTCCCTTCTTTTCTGAGCGGCCAGAGCTGCGATGTGCAATTTTTTACGGTCTTGGGGCCCATCGAGGACCCCCTGATGCCGCAAACATCGAAAAACCTTTCAATGCGTTGCAGGTGTGGGGGCGTATTGTCAGGGGGGGGGGGGGGGGGGGCCAAAGGGTAGGATAGCCAAGGGCAGGGTAGAGAATCTGCTCACGTAGCTGGCTTTCCTGACGCCTCCTCGCGCCGGGAGGCGCCCATGCGGTTATCGAGGGAATGGGTCCAGCGGCGCGGCGGAAACCAGCTGCATGCAGCAAATTCCGTCCCCCCCCTCTCCCTACATATCCTACCCCGTCGTCCGGCCCGATACCGGGGGCGCGACAGTCGCCTGCCACAACCCCCTCCCGCCCTCGAGAGGGAGCCGCAGGGGCTGAGCTGACAGTGCCGTTCGGCTCCACCCCAGCCTCCCGCATCTCCGCGAGCATCAGCAGCGCCCGCCACCACTGCCCGCCCTTCCCGCACGCGCTGACCCCGGCGCTGTAGCTGACCACGTCCGGCGGCAGCCTCGCCTCCCGCGACTCCTGGAGCAGCCACAGCGCCCACTGCCACTGCCCGCCCCTCTCGCACGCGCTGACCCCGGCGCCGTACGTAAATAGGGGGCAAAGAATCCACCCCCAGAATAACCACCCCGACACGCGAAGCCGCTTACTAAACGCCCCCACTGAAGGAATCGCACAAGGCAGGGCTGTTAAAAAAACGCCCAAGGCCGTTTAGTAAACGCCAATTGTCCGGCCCGGGTGGTTTTTCCTCCCTTCATTTGGAGTCCCGAAAAGGTGCGGTAACAGACCGTGCGGTGACCTCGACATCCCCCGAGACCTCACCGCACGGTCCGTCAACGCACGGTTTTGGGACCCCGGAGGCCCCCGTCGCCCGAGACGTCCTCGGAGAGGGCCTCGAGTCCTAAAACCATGCGGTGACCCCGAACCCCCACCGACTCACCGCACGGTGGGGTCACCGCACCGGTGGGGGCCCCCCCCCTCTGGCCATCGCTCGGACGCCCATTCCCTGTGCCTTTTCCGGTGTCGTGCGTGGCTTTTTCGCCAGCTGATCAGGGATGCTCCTCGATGGTCCTCGCCGAAGGAAAACGTGCACACGTCCGAGCGATGCCACGCCCTCGGCTGCAACCGCCCCGGAGACGCCCCGGGAGGGCCGCGGGCGCCCGCGGGCGCCCGCGGGCGCCCGAGCTCGCGCCCCGAGCCCGCGCGGGCCGCCGGAGGGCAGGCCCACTCAGGGCCCGGCGCGGGGCCCCGGCGAGTGCCCGGCACGGGCAGGGGCACGCTCGGCGCGCGCCCCCGCGCCGTCGGCGCCCGCCTCGCCAGGGGCTCCGGCCTGCATATACGCCGCGCTCGCGCTCGGCCTCGCCGATGCTCGCGCTGCCGGCCTCGAGCTCGCGCTGCCCGGCCTCGAGCTCGCGCGGGCGTCGCCCCCCCTATAGAGCGTCGGGATCGCTCCTGTCCCCTCTCGCGGGGGGGAGCGTGGCTCCCGCGGGCGCCGTCGTCGCCGGCGCTGCTCCGCGGGGGCCACGCGGGCCGCGCGGGGGCCGACTCCGTTCCCGGCGCTGCTGCCGCAGGCACCGTCCCCGGCCAGCGGTGTAGAGTTGTGGATGCCATGACAATGGACACTCTGACAGCCCGATCATGGAATGAAAGATGTGTTCCAAAAACAAATGTGTAAAACATGTTCTGAACATGTGTCACACATGCTTCTCACATATTTCAAACACAGATGTAAAACATATGTTAGCCATCTGGAAATCATTTGGCATCATGCTTCCTCTCTTATTATCTTCTTCCACAAATGTAATTAGAGGCAATGACACTTGGCTCCATGCTCGCGCCGTGCAGCTCGCTCAGCACCGCCAGCGCCTGCTCCCACCTGCTCGCTCCGCCGCAGGCGGAGATGCCGACGGTGTACAGCTTGGCAGAGATCGCCAGCCCTGACGCCCTTGTGGACTCCAGCAGCTCCAGCACCACGTGCCAGTCCCGCGCCCTTGCGTGAGCCTTCAGCGCAGCACCGACCGCCTCCGCCTCGAGGCCTCTTGCCTCCAGTGCACGCTGGTCGGAAGAAGTAGGCAAACACAGGTGAAGTAGGAAGGCGGATAGAGTAGGCTGGGTTCAGGCACTGCCATGGCATAACAAAGCACAGCATCAGCATATCCATTTTTGAAGTAGGAAGGCGCTTGAAGTAGATTGGGACCTGGGATATCCCAAACTACCTACTTTCAACGACCGGCGTACACCTGGACCACGGCCTCCGCATCGAGATCTGCCCCAGAGGTCTGGGCAGGGGCCGCTCCCCCTGAGAGCTGCCTTCGTCTTTTCTCCTTCCAGAGCCTTCTTTTTGCTGCAATCTCGAGATCCTTCCTCTTGTTGGTCCCATCTCCCTGTCCAGGGCGTCGGGGTTTACCTCTGAGATCTGCACATTGTGCCTTCGCTTTGAGAGCAGACGGGTCAAGCGGGTTGCCATTCGTCACCATCGCTGGGAAGCCGAGGCATGTCGCGAGCAAGCTGAGCCATCCTCGACTGCATACAGGGGCATTGACGAAAAACGTGATGCATTGCCGCCCATTCGTATCTCTACCTCGTGCTCTTACCAGCACCCGTCAGTCAAGGCGCAGGGAAGCAACCAGAAACGCCACGGGGATCGTTCACACTTGAACGATCGACCGCTTCCAAACCGTCAGATCCCGAGTCTGGGTCGCCGGCGGCGTTCCACGTGGAACGCTGGCGGCGGAGTCACCGCCGGTCGACACGACGCGAACCTGCCGCAGGGCACGCTGACGTGTACACCTCTCCAGCTTGACTCCCGCCACCTTCTGCCGCTCTGCCAGCTTCGGCGACTCCGAAGCTCGCCATCGCTCGGACGTCCATTCCTGTGTTTTGTTCGCTTTCGTGCGTGGCTTTTTCGCCAAATGATCAAGAATGCTCCTCGATGGTCCTCGCCGAAGGAAAAATGCACACGTCCGAGCGATGCCAAGCGAAGGGTGCGGCTTGCAAAGGGTGTGGTTTGCGACGGGCCCTCTGGGGGGGCACCCCGGGGGGGCGGGCGGGGAGCCTCCGCCGCGCCCCGAGGAGGCCCGGCGAGGACAGCGTCGTGCTCTCCAGGCCCCAACGGCGCCGATCGCAGACCACACCACGGCGTATAACCAGACACCCTTTGCAGTCGCCGAGCCTTCCGTCTCTCTGCCAGCGTCCGCCGGCGGGCCGCACAGGCGAACTTGATTGGAGAGGACACGCGAGAGGACACGAGACCCTTCCGAGGGCCACGCTGCCACAGAAATGCAGGAGGTACGGGTCGCGAGACCCAGGACACGAGGGTACCCTAGATTGCGTAAGAAAAGGGAGGGTGTCACAGTCCTCCCAGACCACACAAGTTCTAGACCCCCCCAGACCACCCATGAAAGGGCGGCACTTTGCCCAGACCCCCCCTAACCCCTCAAGACAGCTCAAATCAGACCCCCCCGCCAAATGTAACCCCCCCTACCCAGACCCCGGACGTAATGATTTTTTCATTACGTCGACCCCCAGAGGTCCCGACCCTTTCCCCATGACCGGCTTTGCATCCCGAGTCGTTTTTTGACGCTCCCGAGGCCCGGCGAGGGCCCCCGGAGGCCGAAAGTTGGGAAAAACCTCCCGTCATGATTTTTTCATTACTCGAGGGGGTCTGGGTACTTTGTTATGGAATCCGGAGTACCCTTGACCTGGCAGGGCCGACCTGCTCATCCGGGCCGCCTCCACGTGCTCCAACCACTGCCGGCCCCTCCACTTCGGCCTCCGCCCGCGGGACAGGCTGCCGACCCTTCGGGCTGCTCGGAGCCACGGCTCCCCTCTGGCGCCCGCGGTGGGCTCGTGGCGACCTCGAGGCGGCTCCGGCCGCGGCGAGGGGTGGCGCGGGAAGGGCACGCCGAGAGGCGCCGCAGCGGCGGGCCCGCAAGGCTCCGACGAGGCCGCCCCCCCCACAGCTCGATCTGGCGCCCTCCACCGGCCCGGGCCTCGCTCGCCACGAGCTCGGCCCTCCTCCTCCTCCTCCTCCTCCTCCTCCTCCTCCTCCAGGTCTGCAGTAATTACGGGCTGCGTCAAGGGAGGGTGGCCCACACACCCACCCACCCACCAGAAATGGGGAGGGCGAAGTCCCTGTGTGCGCGACGGGGCGAGCACGGAGGGGTGCCATACGCCTTCCCAACCTCACAGGGCTCAAGCACCGCAGGCCTGAGTCGTGCCCTCACGCATCGGGTGATGCTTTGCATCACTGATATCATGCGCATCACCTCATGTATGATGTCATTGAGTCTTGCACTGGGCCCTTGGGGCCATACCTCAAAAGCTTTCGTGTACATGCCTCCTGGGACGTGTTGGAATCTCTCGAGGCCTCTTGGGTGGGCCATCCGCACTTCCAAAGGCTTCTGGCGGAATGGTAGGTACCTTTTAACCGGGAGGGCCCAACATCACTCTCGGGGCATCTCGGAAGCAATTCTGAAGCCGCTTGGGCCTCTCAGGGGTTTGGGGCTCCCTGAGGACATCCCGGAAGTTTGTGCTGGGCCTCCCAGGGCCTCTCAGGGGCGTCTTCGGGGCCCGTTGGCGGCCTCGGGGGTCATCTTAACGCGGAGGGCTCCAAATGTCAGCTCGGATTCCTCCTCTGGGGCATCTCTTGGGGCCCTCTTGGGCCGTCTTCTGGGCTCCTGGGGGCCCTACATATCGAGGCCCTATTGAACCGCACCGGAGCGATGCTTGGGGCCTCTTTGGGTCGTCTTGGACGGCCCTCAAACCAGAAAACGAATGGGGTAAACATGCATGCTTTCATCTGGGAGTGGGGCGATGTTTGCCCCTCGTGAGATCAAAGTGAAACGGAGGACGAGGAGGAGGAGGAGGAGGAGGAGGAGGAGGAGGAGGAGGAGAAGGGGGGAGGAGGAGGAGTAGGGGGAGAGGGAGGAGGGAAGGAGAGGAGGCATGGAGGAGGAGAGGAGGAGAGAGGAGGAGGGGAGGAGGAAGAGGAGGAGACCCCTCACCAGGACATCAGTGCCGGTGTCGTACTGGTGCCGTGAGCGCGGCCGGAGCGAGGCTGTGTGCGCGGGCGGGAGGAGGAGTGCTCCCGCCGCTGGCAGGGGCGAAGTCAGAGCAGATGTTTCTCCCCCTCCTCCTCCTCCTCCGCCTCCTCCTCCTCCTCCTCCTCCTCCTCTGCCTTTGACTCCTGCTCTGCTCCTGCTCTTGTCTCTGCTGCCGCCTCCTCCTCCTCCTCCTCATCCTCCTCCTCCCTCCTCCTCCTCCTCCTCCTCCTCCTCCCCCTCCCAGTTGGCGGATTTTGGGCAAGGGGTTGTTTAGCAATTGTCCCGTAGTTGTCCCGCGGTGATACCGTAGTTGTCCCGATGGCTTTCCCGATGGTTGTCCAAACGGTTATCCCGCCGGTTCTCCCGATGGTCCTCCCGTTGGTTGTCCAGCCTTAGAAAGAGGAGGAAGGAGGAGGAGGAGGAGGAGGAGGAGGAGGAGGAGGAGGAGGAGGAGGAGGAGGAGGAGGAGGAGGAGGAGGAGGAGGAGGAGCGCGGGGGGGGACCGCTCAGGCAGGGGCGGCCCAGCAGGGGAAGGGGAGATAGAGGAAGAAGTGCCTGGGGCGGGGGCAGTCGGCAGGCAGGCGGAGGTCGTGGCAGTACCGTCGCCGTGATCGGGGTGGTGAAGGTCGTGGCGGTGGCCGTGGTAGCGATCAGCGACGCCCTCGTAGTCGCTGATGTGGCCGTCGGCCACGTGGCAGAAGCGCCGGGTCGCGGCGATGACGCTCATGGGGGCTGGTCGTGGCGGCAGCAGTGGTAGTTCAGGGCGACCCCGAGCTGCTGGAGGTGGCGGCGGTGCCGCGGCAGACTGCTGCTCCGGGGCGCTGAGAACCATCTCGGCGTGGCGTGTGTGCAGGGTCACCGAGCTTTCCCGCCACAAGCAGCTGAGAAGCTCGCCCCGCCCGTCCTCCTTGCGCACCCCCCCACACCCCCCGCCTCCCCATGCCCCGTCCTCCCGCCTCCCCCCCCCTTCCCTCTCCTCCCCCCCTCATCCCCCCCATACTTCCTCCTCCCACCCGCCTCTACTCCTCCTCCCCCTCCTCCTCCTCTGCGCCGCGCCGCGTCCAATCACAGCGCCTCCGCCTCGCCCGCCGTGCCACCGCGCGCGTCAGCCGCCTACCCGCGCCGCCCTCCGCCCCTGATGCAGCAGCACGAGCCACAAGCACCAGCACCTAGCACAGCACCGCCACCGTGCAGAACAGCACCAGGCACGAGCACGCATCACTATCACCAGCACCAGCACCAGCACCAGCGACCATCACCATCACCATCACCATCACCATCACCATCCCAGCACCATCAGCATCCACCATCACATCACCAGCACCATCACATTCACCATCACCATCCACATCACATCATCCCATCACCATCACCATCACCATCACCATCACCATCACCATCACCATCACCATCACCATCACCATCACCATCACCATCACCATCACCATCACCATGATCATGATCATGATCATGATCATGATCATGATCATGATCATCATCATCATCATCATCATCATCATCATCATCATCATCAACATCAACATCATCATCATCATCAGCAGCAGCAGCATCAGCATCAGCATCATCATAATCATCATCATCCTCATCCTGATCGTCATCCTCATCATTATCATAATCGTCATCATCAGCAGCAGCATCATCATGATTATCATCAGCAGCATCAGCTGCATCGTCATCATCATCATCATCACAATCGCCATCGTCATCATCATCGCAATTCGCATCCTCATCGTCATCGTCATAATCAGCGTCATCATCAGCAGCATCAGCATCAGCATCAGCATCAGCATGAGCACCAGCATCAACATCATCGTCATCGTCATCGCCATCATCCTCATCCTTATCTTCATCCTGATCATCATTATCATCAGTGTCATCATCAACAGCAGCAATAACAGCATCAGCATCAGCATCAGCATGAGCATCACCACCATCATCGTCACCACCAACACCATCACCATGATCATTTCCACCAATACCAACATCATCTTATCATCATGGCCATCATCATCGTCATCCTCCATATCCGCATCACCACTACTACTACTATCATCATCATCAGCAGCAGCAACATCATCATCAACACCATCATCACCGGCAGCATCAGCATCATCGCCGCCACCACCACCAGCATCAGTAGCATCATGATCAGCACCATCATCATCATCATCATCATCATCATCATCATCATCATCAGCATCATCATCATCATCATCATCATTGTCAGCATCGTCATCATCGTCGTCTTCATGGTCATGGTCATGATCATCGTCATTATCCGTCTTCTCCCTCTCCTTCTCCTGCTCCTCCTCCTCCTCATCATCATCATCATCATCGTCAGCATCGCCATGGGCGTCGTTATCGTCATCGTCATCGTCACCATCATCACCATCCTCATCTTCGTCCTCATCCTTGTCATCATCCTCTTGCTCCTTCTGCTCCTCGTCGTCGTCACTCTTCTCTCCTCCCTATTCCCTGCTCCTGCCCACTTTTCCTCCCTCCCCCCATCCTCTTTTTCATTTTCTCCCTGGTGTTCGTCCTCCTCCTCCTCCTCCTCCTCCTCTTCCCTCCTCTGTCCTATGGCCCACCCACCCCCAGACCGTCCGTCAGAGCAGCGGGCCTGGCTGGGGCCCTCATGGCGTACATGACGATGTGCGGCAGAGTGCTTAACATCTGTTTGTTCGGCCTCCGCGCGGGGCCAGAAGCCCCCGCCCGCACCTGCATGTTCGTTCTC
>CAUYUJ010014983.1:535531-618304 GCA_963575745.1 Prorocentrum cordatum | reverse complement strand
TCCGGTCTGTCTGCGGGGGTTGTGACCCCCCCATGCTCCTGAAGAGACTTAGAGTGCCAGCTTCCTGATGTACCAAGACAGCAGTCATCGGGATCTGTTTCAATGCCGGCATGTTTCCTCTGTTTCAATGCCGGCATGTTTCCTCATCTTCGGCCACCCAGTTAAGCTTCTAGACCTGAGGCTATAAAAGAAGAGCCCTGGAGGAATCGCTGGCCCAGGTGAAGGGTCCGAGGCCTCTGGGGCCGCGAACTGAACAAAAACACCCATCGTCGGATGTCTAAGACTACTGCATGTCCACCGTCATTCCTGAAACCGATGTCCTTGGGCCCAAGGAGGCAGTCGATACGGATATACTCAGGCCCCAGGAGGCCCAGAGATACCAATACTCACTGACCACTTGTGTCCTGAGACGTCGGTGCATCAGGCGGTGGATGTGCATCAATTCGGACCTCGGTGTATATATGGACAGTGCGGGGCAACACGAGCCACAACGGCTGCGGACGAGCCAGGACTTCCGCGACGACGACGACGACGTCGTCTTGACAGTCTATTGGGCGCTTCCTTTTCGTCCCTCCACACACCAGCAGAACGCGCAGCCTCTCGACACAGTGCCCTTGAGAAGAGATCGTGAGAACGGCTGCCCACGCATGTACAGTACGCAGCCAGGAAAAGCAGCTACGGCCCAGAACTACAGTCGAAACTGATGTTAGGAGTCAACTACTGAGAGGTCTTCGTCGGAAGGATTAGGGAGGATTAAGCCCCATTGGGGGGCTCTTACGCCGAAGTGGGCCTCGTATTAAGCAGGATCAATCCGGAATGCACGGGATTAAGCGGGATTCTGCCGGATTTAGCGGGATTGAGCCGGATTAAGCCAGATTTCGCGATTTCGGACCAGGGCAAAATCAGAATGTGACCTCCAAGGAGTTGCATCTGAACTCATGGTAAGGATGCACGACATGGATGCAAGGGCCTCGAAAGGCCATGCCGAAACTTTTCGAGCGCGCAGCGGCCAACGAACGTGGCCGAGGATGGACCGAAGGGAAAGGATGCAAGTGAAGCCTTGGAAAGTCGCTCATCCTTGCTATCAGTGCTGCTGACTGGAGGCTAAAGAATGCAATGTGCCTGTCATGGAGACAGTGCGCGGCGGGACGCGGCCGGCGAGGCCGAGACGCCGGGCTCGCGTAGTCACGGCTGGACGCAGCTCGGAGGACTGGCCAGGATGGACCTCGGGAGGAGTCCAGGAACAGATTTTGAGCGGCCACTGGAGGTCCGAGGATCGACAACAAGCAACGCCAATGGTGATCAGTAGAGGGCAGACGACGAGATAACTGTCACGGCGCGAGCCCCAGACGGCCCAGCGCTTCGACCCGATGCTTCGAGCTGCTTTTCCGTCGCGGATCGTGCTTTTACGGCCCTGGGGCCCGAAACGTGCCTCCAAAGAAAAGCTGGAACCAACAACCGCCATGACCTCCTCGCGACGCCTGCATAACGGGGGGATTCTCGATAGGCCAAATAATGTTGGGCCTAACTCCGGGGTGTGCAACGGAAAGGCGCTCATCTTCGACACGGGTGCGTCCGAAGGGAAGCCCCTTCCGTCTGATGCCTCCCCCGCTTGAGGTGCGTCACCTCTCCCTGGGACTCCAGATGGCTACAAGAGGGTCCCAGATAGCCAAAGATCGCCTCCAGGATAGCTCAAGATACTCCACCTTTGTAAACGACACCATGCCTCTAGAAGGCCTCGGATCCGCTCCAATGCGGCTCCAAGTGGCCCTGGAATTCCCCAAGGGGTCCCCCAGGAGGCGAAAACCATTCAAAAGTGATGCCTCGTATGTGTTTGGCGTTCTCACCGTTTCGCTGTCGATGGGCTCCGAGTATCTCCAGATGGCTCCCAAGACGGCGCCCAGAGGCCCAAGAGGGTTCCAAGAGGCTAATAGCTTGAAAGTCCCAGAGGGTCTCAAGAAGGTCCCGAAGGCCCAAGATGGTTCGATGGCCCAAGAAAGTCCCAGAGGCGCCCAGAATCGCCTCAACACGGCGTCAACAGCGCCAGAGAGCGCCTCAAGAACACGCCACAAAGGCCCAAAGAGTCTGAGTCTCGCCCCCCGACGGGGGGGCACATATGGGAAACCCTCCTTCTGTACTCGATGGCGTCAACCTCAAGAGAGGTCCGGGAGGGCCCCAAAAGAAACCCAAGAGGGCCGAAGCGAAATCCAAAATGGTCTCATGAGGCCGCCACGATGCCTCCAAGAGGCCTCCCAGTCCCACTCTCCCTCTCCCGTTCCCCACTTTCCCCCTCCCCCTCCTCCTCGTCCTCCTCCTGCTCCTCCCCCTCCTCCTCCTCCTCCTCCTCCTCCTCCACCTCCTCCGTAGAGGGGGGAGGAGTGGATCTTCGTAGGAACGCATTACGTTCCCAAGTCTCCACCTCTTGGGACGGGAGGGTGTATTGCAGCATGATTGGCGCATCCTGGATCTACATGGTCCTCCTCCTCCTCCTCCTCCTCCTCCTCCTCCTCCTCATCCTTAGAGGTGGGGAGGAGGGAACCAGACGAAGGAGGAGCCACTGCCCCCTCTTCTTTCCCTGCTTCCCATCTGCCCACTCCTGCCACCCACACCCGTCACATCCGCCTCCTCTTTCTCCTCCTCCTCCTCCTCCTGGCACACAGGTCGGCGGCTCCTGCCGGAAAGCCTTGGCAACAGTTCTTGGCCAAACTCCGGGATGTACAACAAGGGGAGGCGCCCACCCTCGACAGGGATGCGGCCGAATAACCCCTGGGTGCATAGTCACAAACCCCTGCACTCCTGGACGCAAAATCAGGGCCTCTTCTGACCAAAATCCTGCATCCAAGATCCGGGTCAATAACTGTACCTTCTGGACCAAAATTTTGCCAATCCTGGATCCTTCTGACCTCGTCTGAGCGGCCATTTCAGGGGACGCTCGGGCATTGGGGGAGAGAAATGGCCTGCGAGCCTGGAGGGCGGAGGCGGAAGGGCTGCCAGTCAAGAGGCCGGAGGAGGAGGAGGAGCAGGCGGCGCAGGCAGCGGCACCCGAGCCAGAGCCGCTCCTCGCCAGTCAGCGTCGCTGGCATCGACCTCGCACGGGGATTTGGAGAGAAACTTCCGCGCTACACATGCCTGCATCCATGGTCTCCCTCTCGAGTGGCCGATAAAAGGGGTGGCAGTAACGAAGGGTACAACGAAGGGTGCAGGAAAGTGGCCCGCAAGGCCCCCTAAACTGCCAACCCAGCGCCACGAGGGGCTGGGAGGGTTCACCTCTTCGCCCACTGTGTATTCCCACCCCGTCCCTGCTGACCGGCCTTCCCCTCGAAACGAACGAAATCGGTACGGAAAGAATGGGTACGATGCCCACCATCAACCCCTGTTCATTTTTTTTGAACAGGACTCGCTGTCCGCGCCGCCGCCGCCTGTGCCCATTTGAGACATAAGGCCGCCTGCCCAACAGCGGCCGCTGTTGGTTTGGGACAACGTTTGTGGTTGGGCATTGTGCCCATTGTTTCCGTACCCATTTCGGGCGTCCAAATCCCCAAACCTCTGGGCGTCGCCTGGACATCACGACGGCTATTGATTCCAATCTCTGGGCGAAGCCTGTCAGGACCTCTGGGCCATCAAAAACCGATCAGCGCCGAAAAACAAGTGCCAGGAATGGGGTCGAGAGGTATATGGGATCGGAGGTCTGGGTCATGTGTTGTATGCCCCTCGCTTCCTGAAATCAATCGGCCCCTCGACATGTGTTTCGTGTGGTCGGGCGGGCTCTCCATGATCCTTGACATAAAACAATCCAACCTAACTAACCTGTTGACCTGCCGAACCACAAATCCATCCATGTCAAAACCATTCGAACTGCCTACCTGCCTACGCATCAGACGACTAACCGATGTAACGATAATTCCGTCGCCACGTATCAACCGCATTTATTGATTGGGTGCCACATCTGTCCTTCGACATCTCTCCAACAATGATTCACACAGGACAGGCCTATAACGAGAGAAAGGAGAACAGCATTGATGCAAAGGGACGGGGCTGCATCATCCTCGCTCCAAAACGGGCCCACAAGCCCCCGAGAGCGCCCCAAAACAGCCCAAGTGTGCATGGTTCAATTGAAACCCAGGCCCGCCTGCTGACGATTGCCCCTGACCCAAGCGCCCTGGGGGACGGCGGGAAAAATCTCGCCGTCGAGCTCAGAAAAAAAAGGTGCAGCCCAGCCTGCTGAGGAGGAGGAGGAGGAGGAGGAAACGGACGAAAAAACAACACACAGCAAACAAACGCTGACCAGGAGGAAGGAGGGGAGCAGCAGAAGCAGCGCAGAGCAAGCAGGGACGGACAGGCGGTCGGGGGTGGTCGGGGGCCGTCGTCGTCGCCGTCGCGGCCAGGGCAATGGGGATTAGGGGCGTCGTCGGGGCAGGGCGGGGCGTCGGTGTCGGTCGTGGTCGTGGGCGTCGGGGGCGGTCGTGGTCGTCTTCTCCGCTTGTATCATTGTCCTCGTCCTATTTCTCTCTCTCGTTCGTTCTCTCTCTCTCTCTCTCCCCCTCTCTCCCTCTCTCCCTGTCCTTACAGATGTGTACCCTCTCGGTACCTGTATCCTGCGCATCTGACTGGGAAAATGTGAACGCTCAAGCTACCGCCAATCCATGATGCAAGGGGGAGGAGCCCGACAAACCAGGCCAATGTGACAGATGACGAGGAGGACGAGAATAAGAAGGAAGGACACATGATAAAGAATAACATTAGGAGGAAGAGGAAAACGTTTCGGATCCCTCGCCCCAAGAGGTATAATATGCGGGAATCGGACAAGCACGAGGACGATGAGGAATATACGCAATAACATCAGCAGCATTGGCATGAACAACTGTAGGAGGAGCAATAGGCTGAGGAAAAATAAGAGAACGAGATGAGATGACCGCGGGGACGGGTCCGGAAGAAGAGAAACAAGAGGGAAGGAGGGGAAGCCGTGAGAGCGGCTGAGGCTCGGAGGGCAAGCAGGGGAAGGCACGCCTCAGGACCTGCTCCACCAGCCACGACACACACGCAGCCTCCGCTGGGTTCTTCTTGGAGGCACCCCCGGCCTGCTCCATCGCGTCAATGTGCAGGAAGACCTCTCCAATCTTTCGAATGGAAGCAATGAAATTCCTGCCGCCCTGGCAACTTCCCCAGGGTCGCAGCAGAACGTCCCAACACGATAACTGAACCACCCAGCGATACTCGAAAACATTCGGAACCTTGGATTCCTCGCCCTTGGACGTCGAGGACGTCGAAAGTTACATCAAGCTTTGCAGCCATGAGCACCACACAACTGGCACGCATGCGTGCCCAGGCTCCTGCAGAAGGGAGCCGCGACCCATGGGGAGAGGGCCAGGGAGGCCAGAGACGAACCACGAACGCACGAACCACGAACGAACATGAAGGGCTCCGCGGCCGGAGGGTCAGGGAGGGGAAGGCCAGGGAGGCAAAGGGACGCACCACGAAGGAACGAACCACGAACGAAAACAGAGAGGTCCGACCTCTGGAACACATGTTTAAAACAGACAACATTCACCGAACATCCTTTGTCGGAGATCCGCGTGGATTTCGCGGCTCGGTGGACACTCCTGGCGCTCGAAGCCCGCCACGGCTGGCAACGGAGGCGCACCCAGGAGGGCCCAGCGCCGTCTCCCAGGGCCCCCAGCGGACCCCCCGAAAACAAAAACGCCCTAGGAAAAAGGAAAACCGACACCACCACCATTAGCGCGAGGAGTCAGGGGAGTCCTCCTGGTGATGTGGTACCCCCTATCTGCTTGAGACATCCCCGACCTTCTCGCTGGAGGTGGCACCCCTGGTGCTGGTGCCACTTGTCCTTCCTCCGACGGCCGCGGTGGATACTTCCGGGAACGGCAGCGAGGTGCTGCTCAAGAAGGCCTGGTTCGCACGATGGGAGACGGCGCCAGACCCGCCCACCTGTCCGCTTATGCGGTGTCCAGGCGAGGCCGCACGCGCTAAACACAAGCTTTCGGAGGTCCGCGCAGATTTTTCGGCCTGGCGCCAGGGGCGGCGCCAGAGGCGCTGCCAGGGGGTCCAGTGTGTTCTTATCTGTTGCGACTCTGTCAATCTCTGGGGAAGCCCGACGCCGCTACTCCCCAAACCTATCCTATGCTCCCAGGTGCGTCCCGACTCGAACTCCGAGGAAAATCCAGCCGTGACGAAGGGCCTTCCAGGACAAGCGGCGGTATCGATACCTCTTCAGCGTTTGAATCTCCCATCTCTCGTCGCGAAGTATGGCCTCCCCCTCTGCATCCGCTGGGGCAGGCTGAGGGCGGGGCCAGCGGCGACCGCAGCTGCAGCCGGGCGGGCAGCTCGCAGCCGGGATTTTGTGTGTGCCGCGGGCTCCGCAGGCCCGCCCCGCGGCAGTCTCCGCCGCGGCCCTTCCGCCGTCCCCCCCCCTCCGTGCGGAGCGTTCCCTCCAGCCCCTGACGATCGAGCGAACCATATTCTCACAACGCTCTCGGACTTCTCTGACGAACGAACAACACACACACACACACACCCATACCCATAAGGGGGTCGTTGGGAGGAGGACTGGCTATGGGTATGGGTGCGGGTTGTCGGACCTATAGGGAACGCTCCCGTTCGAGCGGGGACCCCATCCGACAACACGCATCCATAGCCCTCTCCGACCCCCCTATGGGTATGGGTGTGTGTTGTTGGTTCGTCATTCTCGCTCCTCCGGAGGCGGCCAGAGGCCGCCGGGGACCTCCCAGTCTCCGAGGACATGCGGGGGTCACGGTCCAGGGCGGGAGTGTAGATCCCCCCCCCTCCGCGAACCTCGACCCTGCTCCCTCGTCGAACCTTGATCCTCGAATCCCCTCGATCCTCGAGCAACGAGCCTCGATTTCCCCCCCTCCTTGAAACTGACCAGCCCTCCCACCGCATCCATCCATCTCTTCCCCTCTCTTCCCTCTGCGGCCCTGCGACCTCAAAGACGAGGTCCGGTCGAGAGAACTGCCGCTGCGACGGCCACGGCGACACGCCATCCGCTCGGGGACCGGGGCGTGGTCAGCTTGTCGCGCCGAAGCGTGGTGGGTCAGAGCCGGACACGCCACACGAGAAGCAAACGCTCGTGACCGTCAGCTTGTTCTCCCGCCACCAATCCCGATCACCCTTATCGCCAAGTTCGTCATCATCATCCTCGTTTTCGCGCCGGCCTGCCGGGCTGGGCAGAGCTGGTCGTCGCTCGCAGCTGACCTCCACCCGGCCCATGGGAGCGACGGAGCGAAAACTACTGCTGGAGGCGTTGCTGCCCGATGGCGCGTGCCGACACCATCGAGGTGTCGCCGCCTGCGCCCATGGACCGTCTGGAGGTGCTCCATCGCCAGCACCAGAGCAATCTCCGCCACCGCTCCAGACGGGGCCTCGCTTTTGCAGTTGCTGCTCGTGGCGGTGAAGCTCCACGGCGGCGGCTGATGGCGCGAAGCCAGGAGAGCGCTCTCGCCATCCTGCTCAAGTGGGTGGCCAGTGCCACAAGCGGATGTGCCGCCCCGTTGGCAGACCAGCACGCCCAGCGGCGTTCTGTCCTTCCGCCTGGAAGCAGCGGGGTCTTTGCTTGGGGGAGGGGGGCTCAGACGCCGCTACGCAATCGAACCCCGGCTGGGTGGCACGCGAAAGGCACGAGAACGGGAAGCACATCATAGCCAACACCAAGCCAAAGAAACGGCTGGCTTTATGTAGCTCCAGGTAGCGCACAAGACGGACCTCTGCTTACATGCTGCGCGCCACGGCAGGAGGCGCGCCGACACTTACGAAGGGCCGCAAGCGGGGCCCCCTGCTGGGACGACTGGGACGAAATGGATTCCGACTGGGGCAAATTCTGAAGGATCGCACGGGGCTCCACTCGCTGAGGCCGCAGGTGGGGCCCCCCCAATATGGAGCACGCGCCGCGTGAGAGGCGCGCCGAAATCTGCGAGGCATCGCAAATTCATCCGCGGACTACGGGCACAAGTTGAAACCCCCGCGCGGCCCGATCCGAGCGAGGGGCGCGCTGGACAACAAACCGCACCCAGTGCATGCGCGACCTCCCCCGAGAGATGCAATCTCCGCCCAGGGGGGCGCCCGCGCAGAAGCCCGTCCATCCCAAGTGACAAAAAGCAGTGCGAGCCTAACCATTCGGTTTTTCCCCAAACAGCTTGCTGAACGGGGTGCTGTTGTGATAGAAGCTAACTCCGGCCGAGGGAAAGGGGAGCAGAGACATCCTCACACAAATCTAATGGTCCGGGCCGTTTCGCTTGAGACATCCTCACAACTCTCGTTTCTGAGTTGGCCGGGATTGGCCGTTTCGCCTGAGACATCCTCGAAAAAGTGCGTTCCGGGACGCCGCGCGACAGGTGGTCCGGGCCGTTTCGCTTGAGACATCCTCGAAACTCTGAGCCCCGAGGTGCCGTGCGAGAGGTGGTCCGGGCCGTTTCGCCTGAGACATCCTCGAAACTCTGAGCTCTGAGATACCCTGCGCGAGGTGGTCCGCCCCGTTTCGCTTGAGACATCCTCGAAACTCTGACCTCGGAGAAGCCGCGCGAGAGGTGGTCCTGCGGTTTCGCCTGAGGCATCCTCGAACTTCTGAGCTCTGAGATGCCCTGCGCGAGGTGGTCTGGCCCGTCTCGCCTAAGACATCCTCGCAACTCTGAGCTCTGAGATGCCGTGCGCAAAGGTGGTCCGGCCTGTTTCGCACAAGACATTCTCGCAACTCTGAGCCCCCAGATGCCGCGCAAAAGGTGGTCCAGCCTGGGGGCCCAGAAGACCACATGTTACATATCCTCCCTGGAACCCTGGGAGCCCCAGGAGGCCCCAGAGAGCTCCAGGAGGCCGCAGGACGCCCAGGACAGGCCCCAGGGGTCCCCAGGAGATTCCCAGGAGGCTCCCAGGAGGGCCCAGGAGGCCCCCTTTATCAAAACGTGTCAAGTTAATACACATCCGGTGTCGTTTCGTTTATTTTTCCTGCTCTTGTGCCCCCCTCAATTTTGAGGAGCCCAAACGGCCACACGTTAGATATCCCCCCTCGGAGTCCCAAGAGGCGTCAAGAAACCCCAGGTCGAGTTCAGGAGGCCACAGGAGGCCCAGGAGGAAGCCCCACGAGGTCCCCAGGAGGCGCCAGGAGGCACAGGAGGCCCCCGCAACTCGGAGCTCTGAGACGCCGCGCTCGAAGTGGTCCAGCCCGTTTCGCCTGAGACTTCCTCGCAGCACGTTTCGCCCGAGACATCGTCGCAACTCTGGGGTCCGAGAGAGTGTGACGTGGACTTGTCAGAACGTGTGCGAAAGGTTGTCCGGGCCGTTCCGTTCGAGACATCCTTCCAAGACTGAGCTCCAAGATGTCTATCGCGAGGTAGTCCGGCCCGTTTCGATTGAACCATCATCGCAATGCGAGGCTCGAAAATGTTGCGCGCGAGATGGTCTGGCCCGTTCTGCCTGAGATGTTTCGTAGCACAGGGGTTCCAATGACAACCTCTCTCATTCCTTCTCCCGCCTCCCTCTTCCCACTTCCCGCCTGGCTCCTCTTCCCTCCTCCCTCCTCCCGCCTCCCGCTTCCCGCTGCTGCGCCTCTGCCTCCGCCTCCCCGTCCCCGCCGTCGTCGGTTCTGCCGCATCAGCATCCGTCATGCGCGCACTGCCTCCCGCCCTCCCTAGACATCCGACGTCACGATTTTTCATTTGAAACGTGCGCCGCGTACCTCTCGATATCATCCACGGGGGAACCATCGCGACATGCCCCCCCGCCTCCACGCCCTCCCCCGCTTCCTCTTACAGTTGCTTCCGAGTTCACAGCATGGCGGTGGGGCCTCTCGCAGTGCCGACCCGACAGCTTACCCGTCGACCAGATGCGAGAGAGTACGACACCCTCTAGGGTCAGCTTCCTGATAGGCATGCGTCACGCAAGTTTTCGTACAAGCATCTCATGTGCAAACATAATGTAATCATGTGCTAACATGCCATGCCAACCCGCACTGGACGGGCGTGCAATCGACCTTGGAAACCGGAGTGGGTCTAAAAACCTTGTTGGGGGATACGGCAATCCGGCTATCATATTCTGGCCAGCGAAGGTAGCCCCTGACGCGCGGAACAGCCCTTGCCGTCACTTGAGGGCAGAGCGCAGCGCTAAACCAAGCACTCACAATGACCGCGGTCGGCCTTGCAACGCCAGAAACTTGAAGCCTGCGCTTCCGCATCTACCCTACTCAGCTACGAGACGTCTCGGAACGCCTCCTTTGCAGGCTACGCGTGCGAACTGACAAACAAAATGCTCCTCCCTCGCGATGTGCACGCGCGCGGATTGACTCGGCCAGTCGAGCCAGGCCAGCGCCCGCAGCAGCAAAACCATCTGCCATAGCGCTGCCCAACGCCCGCAGCCGAGGCACAGCTCCTTCTGCTACTTGCTCGCCCACTAAGTGCGAGTGGACGAGCAGCGCGGAACAACAGACGAATCAACCTTCTGCTGCGTGACCTGTCCTAGGCGTCATCGCGAATCAGCGTCGGAACCAGGCGGCTCGATCCACCTACGCCGAGGCCAGCCTCTCATTTCAGAGCCATTATCTGTGGCGCACGCGCAATGGCCAGAGATTCGCCGAAGACAGACTAGGAGACACATGCGCTGCCCTCGAGCAACGGTTTGCCGCGAGCCTGGAAGGGGCCCCCAAGCTCTGACAGAAACGCTAGCAGAACTTGCTCTACATGCTGGAACATGCTAGAGAGCAGCTAAACCAAATCAAACGCGGCGGAGGAGGGGGCGGCGGGCGCGCCCGCCCCCGCTCGCGCCCCAAAACTTACCGACAGGCCAGTCAGGGGGGCCCGTGCCTGGAAGCACCCAACTCCGCGCCGTCGGCCGTCGCCCAACTCTCCGAAGTCGGGGCGGGGCCCCGCGCGCACCCAGCGCTTTGGAAAATAAAGCCGCAGGCCCAAAACGCTCGCCAACCTCGGCCTGTAGGCCGCGGCGACGAAATCGTCGACGATTTTAATCCCGAGCCCCCCTGCTCGGCGGGCGCTTGTTTCGGAAAGCAGCTTACAGCGAAACCAGATCACAGACATGGCCTGACTGCAACGCGTCCGATGTCACGCGCGCGGCCAGGCCGTGCCAGCCGCCGCCGCCAACAATGCCGACAGTCGATGCCCACCTGGCGCCCATTCCAGTTGCGCCGAGAAAATCCCGCGCGAGAAATTGCACTCCGCCGCCCATGCCAGCGCCTCCAACATGCCGCGCTGCATTCTGCCACGCGCAACGCTCAACCGGCTCTCTGCGCGGTCGCAAGACGGCCTCTGGCACGTCGTTGACCTGGTGTCCCGGGAGGCTGTCGACGTTGAGCAGCCAGTCTAAGCTGCCGTCGGGAGCTGCGCGGGCCGACGGCGTCTCTCGCGACCGCCCCGCTGTCCATATATATATATATAAAGAGAGAGAGAGAGAGAGAGAGAGAGAGAGAGAGAGAGAGAGAGAGAGAGAGAGAGAGAGAATGCGACGGCGCCCTTGGGTTTGCACATCCTGCGGCGCCTGAGAGCCGGCGCCGAGCTCGCAATCTCCCGCGCCATCTTGGGCCACGCCAGCTCGGCGCAAGCGCGAAACGACGATTGAGGGGGCCGCGCGGGCGGCCTCATCCGCAAAGTTTCATCTCAATCGCCAACGCGCAACGCGGGCCGAGATCAGGGGCCGCGAGGTCCAGCGCAGCGGCGCGGCAACGCCTCGCAATCCTGAAGCGCCCGGCCGCCCGTCGCGCCGCGAAGCCGGCGCGCGCGCGGCCGCCCCAGGTTGAGCGCCCTGAATTTCCAGCTGAGCTGGCGCGCGACATGTTCGAGCGAAGCCCGCGATCCTCTTAGACGCGGGCTTGCGCTCGTCAGCGCGCG
The DNA here is from genome assembly GCA_963575745.1 of Prorocentrum cordatum. Taxonomy (NCBI): domain Eukaryota; class Dinophyceae; order Prorocentrales; family Prorocentraceae; genus Prorocentrum; species Prorocentrum cordatum. The sequence goes on along the minus strand of CAUYUJ010014983.1, from coordinate 606,443 downwards.
CCCGTCACGCCGCTCTACCGCGGCGTCGTCCTCCGAACAGGCCGCCGCCGCGATGCGAAATCCTTGCGCTGCGAATTTGCGAACCGCAGCGCGCGAGTCCGCAACGCGCGCAAACGCCACCACCGACATGGGAGACGCGGCCAAGCCGTGATTGGTCAGCCGCTGACAGGGGTCCGCGAGACATGCAACGAGTTCATCTCGAACGGCAGCTCTGACCCCGCGAACGGATTGGCGATGGTTGCCACCCTATCTAAAATAAAAAAGTCACACGACTCGCCGTGGCCCTCTGCAATACGCTATTCGTCGAACACTTCCCAAATCTCGCACCTGCTTCGATTCCTGGGACGATGGAGCGAGCTGGGGCAGAGGTCCCTCATATGTTCCTGCCCGACTCACGCGCCGAACTGCCTTGCATTGCTGAAGTTCGAGACCGAATCCTTCTTGTGGGAACTCCACGCTAAGTATTTTTCCTCCCCGTGCTGAGCCAGCCGGCTGTGTTATTAAAGCTCTGTGTCGAGCGTGCCGTTGCCCGCTGACGCCCTATGCCGGGACGAAGGCACTTCGTCGACAGCCAAGGGGGGGGGGAACATCGCGAAGAGCTGCGCCACCTCCACCGCAGCGCCCCACTGCGCCTCGCACTGGGCCGTCCGAGCTCCGACATGCTCCTCGCGACCCCGAGACCATGTGCGATCGAGGTGCGACGGCAGCCCGATCACCCGGCCCCCCGAGCTCTTCTTGGGCAAGAGGGAGCCCAGCGCTGGGAGCACCTGATGGGGCCGCACCTGGCGCAACCCGCAGAGCGCGAGAATGCCGCCGAACTCAGCCAAGGCGATGCGGGGCAAGCGGCCGAAGTCGAGACATCCGTCACGATCCACCCCCATCGCCGCATTGGGTTTCATGCTCGTGAGCGCGGCCCTCACCTTCAAGACACCCAATGGCAAGAGAGTGCCATCTCGAACAAGATTACACATCTCTGGCACCATTCCAGATAGCTGTTGGAGCCCACCCACTGCAATAACCCAAAAGCGCTACCAGTGCTGGGCCTTGGCGTCCACGATGTCCTTCGGGTGGATCAGTGTCGCGGGTCCGATCTAAGAGGCTGTCAGCTGCGGGCATAGGGTCCCTGATAGCCCTGTGGAGCGCACCCGCTGCTGGCAGCGTCCCAACACACTCGCGAAACTCAGTGAATGAATATTGGATTGGACGATGCTGGCTCTGCCTGGCGAACCGAATAGCGAGCTCCTCAATTTCGGTGAGTTCCTCGACCGTCGCCTGGCGAACCGCGTTTAACAGTTGTCGCTATCACGAATACTTGTAAGGATCACTGCGTCTGACTACTCGCATCACTGCGACCACTCGAACTTGACAGCTAACGCCATGACACTCGCGAAAAATATCGCCATGACGGCATCCTTCTGGACTGCGTTGCCCCCGTTGGCGTCGGACCCTCGTCGAGACGAGGCCGCCGCCGTCGAAACAGCCGTGCATCAGCCAACGACCTTGGCCGTGGCCTTGGCCGCCTTGGCCTCGGTTTAAGCTGTGAGCTTGGCCTCGGACAGCTTCGTGGCCTTCTCTCCCACCTTGACCGTGGAAGCCGCCTTGGTCAGGAGCCTGGGAGGCCACAGGAGCAGAATCAAGCGTGTGTTTATGGTCCTGGCTCTTCTCCTCGGGCGGCGCGTCCTCCTTGACCGCGATGCTGTTGCCGTTGTGAAGTGTTATGCGTGCGGTTGGTGTTCCCCTTCTGGGACCGACGGGCGTCGTCTAATCAGTGATTAACACCAGCTCCCTTGCACGGGAGGCCCTGCGGAACTCCGACCAAGTGCTTCTGCAAGTCAGTGACCACCTTCTTTTCCTCGGGCGTACACCCCACCTCGTCTAGCGAGTTGAAAAATCCATCGCCCCACTCGATTGTGAAGATGGCAGCCGACTTGGAGGTGCCTGCCGCTTCGGCGACTCTCCCGGCGCGCGCCGAGGCCTGCGCCGCGGTCTTCTTGGCTGCCGTGGTGGAATCTAGCGTCACTGCCGCGAGATCCGCATTCTCCTCTGCCGCCTGGAGGTTGGCTCTGAACCTGACTACGTTTTCGGTGCACTGGTTGTGCTGTTGTTCTGCGTCGCGCCAAGCACCATCTGATGTGCGCAGGGCTCCGGCAGGAGTTACCACAGCAACTGCCTCGGCATTGGCAGCGTTGATCTTATCTATCTGCTGATTGAAGGCATTCTGCAAGGAGGCATCCTCCGTCGCCTGCACGGCCTGCTCGGGCAGCTCGGAGACCACGATGCCTCGCGCAGCACCCTTGCCTCCTCGTGTTTCGCTCTTGGGGATTGGCAAGGGGTTGTGGCGCCCGCGAGGCCGACGGGGAGCGGCGCCTGCAACAAGCTGCGCAACGCGTCCAGAGCTCCTGGTGTCTGGACGCGGCGAGCAATGTCGGGTGCCTGCGGCACGATGCCTGGAACGGGTTCCTCTGTGTCCGTCGGATGCCCACGGCCGTGGCGTGGCCCTGGACCCAAGGTCCTCGAGCGCTGTGAAGAAGCCCAGAGGTTGGCCCCGGGAGAGGGGGTGGGGAGTTCTCCACTCCCGCCTTCCCCTCTGAGCCTCAATTGCTCGAGGAGTACAGAGGTGGAGGGAGGAGAGGGACAGAGGGAGGGAAGGAAGGATGCAGTGAGGGAGGGAGGAGGAGCTGGAGTGGGGAGGGGGAACGAGGCGGAGGAGAAGGGAAGAGGCTGAGCAGGAGGGCGAAGTGGATGAGGGAGGAGGAGGAGGAGGGGCGGGAAGGTGGAGTTGGAGAAAGTGGAGGCGGACGGGGGGAGAGGAGGAAGGAGGAGGAGAAGGAAGACGAGGAGAAAGACGGGGAGGGAGGAGCAGCAGCGGAGGGATGATGAGAAGGAGGGGAGCGGACGTCCGAAAGAGAATGAGGACGGCGACGACGGGGGGCAAAAGAGCGGTGTGGTGTCGCGTCTCCTGCCGCGCGCTGGCGGTCACGGCGCTGTTCAGCTCGCTGCGGTAGAAGCGCCAGGACGGGAACGCGGCGATCTGGGGGTGCATACGGTACTGCTCCTTATCGCGGCGAGATGGCGATTGACACCAGCGCGGTGACATTTGGGTACGCAAACTAACACGCTCGATCACGGTGGTGCGCTCGCAGTATCATCGCAAGTGTCCCCCGGGTCCAGTTTCTGTCAGATGCCTTCCCTTGGGAATCGAAAGGGGGGCGGACGATCAAGGCGGATCAAGGATGAATCTACCATATGCGTCCAAGAAGACAATGCCAATCCGCCGACCCCTTGGGGTTCATCGGCGTGTGAGATGTTCCCCCTCCCCAAACCCCTCCCCCGGGAGCCCGGTCCGGTCCATTTGGAGGGGGGGGGGGGTCCGGCCGGACGGGCCGGAACCCCCCGGAGGTCTCATCCGCTCCCGAAAAACGTGGAAAAACACGTGAAATTCGTGTAGGGACGCGTCTGGTGGCCTCGAAATGGGTTTGGGACGCCCCACGAGCGCTCCAAGACGTCCAAGTTTGCCCGAAGACGGGCCACGAGGCGTCCTCGACGGCAGAAGAGGTCCCCACGAGCTCCCCCGAGGGCCTCCGAGATGCGTTCCACAAGGGTCGCTAGACGCCAAAATTGGGCCATTCCCATTGTGAAATGCACATTTTAAAAAATTCTGCTTTGGATCTTTCCGATGCTCCCCGACGGCCCAAGAGGCTCTCAAACCCGCTCCCAGACGGCCCCAGAAGCCTCGCAGAGGGTCCCCCACAGACCCCTAGAGGGCCCAAGATGGGCCAACAGGCGCCCAAGACGGCCCAAGAGGGCTCCGAAAACGGCCCCAAGAGCGTTCCAGGAGCGCTCCGAGTTGCCTCCCCGAAGCTCCACATGGTCCCAGACGGTCCAAGAGCGATCAGAAACATCGACGACGACCTCCCGACGGCTCACGAGGCCTCCCCAGACGCCCCCACAGGCATCCAAGATTCCCCCCAAGAGGCCCTCTAGACGCAAAAATCGTTTGTTTCCTTCGTAAAACGTATATTTTTTCACACGTGCGCTTTTGGGGGTGACGAAAAACGTTGAAAAAAACACGTGAAATTCGTGTAGGGACGCGTCTGGTGGCTTTGAAATGGATTTGGGACGCCCCACGAGCGCTCCAAGACGTCCAAGTTGCCCGAAGACGGGCCACGAGGCGTCCTCGACGGCAGAAGAAGTCCCCACGAGCTCCCCCGAGGGCCTCCGAGATGCGTTCCACAAGGGTCCCTAGACGCCAGAATTGGGCCATTCCCATTGTGAAATGTACATTTCAAAAAATTCAGCTTTGGATCTTTCCGATGCTCCCCGACGGCCCAAGAGGCTCCCAAACCCGCTCCCAGACGGCCCCAGAAGCCTCGCAGAGGGTCCCCCACAGACCCCTAGAGGGCCCAAGATGGGCCAACAGGCGCCCAAGACGGCCCAAAAGGGCTCCGAAAACGGCCCCAAGAGCGTTCCAGGAGCGCTCCGAGTTGCCTCCCCGAAGCTCCACATGGTCCCAGACGGTCCAAGAGCGATCAGAAACATCGACGACGACCTCCCGACGGCTCACGAGGCCTCCCCAGACGCCCCCACAGGCATCCAAGATTCCCCCCAAGAGGCCCTCTAGACGCAAACAATCGGTTGTTTCCTTCGTAAAACGTATATTGTTTCACGCGTGCGCCTTTGAGGATGACCCCCGCTCCTGCACGGCCCCAGAGCCCCCCAAACCCGCTCCCAGACGGTCCAAGACGCCTCCAAGAGGGTCCGTACATAGCCCTCGAGGGCCCCAAGACGCGCAAACACACGTCCAAGACGGCCCAAAAGGGCTCCGAAAACGGCTCCGAGAGCGCTCCAGGAGCGGTCCGAGTGGCCTCGAAGAGAGCTCCACATGGTCCTCGACCGTCCAAGGGCGATCACAAACATCGACGACGGCCTCCAAACGGCTGAAGAGGCCCCCAAGACGGCCCAAGAGGCATCCACAATGCGCCCACAGAGGGCCTCTAGACGCAAAAAACCGCTCGTTCCCTTTGTAAAACGTATATATTTTGTCTCACACGTGCGCCTTTCGGGGTGCCCCCCGCTCCTGGACGGTCCCAGAGCCCCCCAAACCCGCTCCCAGACGGCCCAAGACGCCTCCAAAAGGGTTCCCCATATAGCCCTAGAGGGCCCCAAGACGGGCCAACAGACGTCCAAGACGGCCCAAAAGGGCTCCGAAAACGGCCCCGACAGCGCTCCAGGAGCGCCCCGAGTGGCCTCGAAGAGAGCTCCACATGGTCCCCGACGGTCCAAGAGCGATCAACAACACTGACGACGACCTCCAGACGGCTACAGAGGCCCTCAAGACGCCCCAAGAGGCATCCACGATGCGCCACAAGAGGGCCTCTAGACGCACAAAAACGCCCGTTCCCTTCGTAAAACGTATATATTTCTCGCACATGCGCCTTTTGGGGTGTTCCCCGCTCCTGGGCGGCCCCAGAGCCCCCCAAGACCGCACCAAGACGGTCCAAGAAGCCTCCACGAGGGCCCCGCGACAGCCCAAGAGGGCGCCAAGACGGGTCTCAAGAGGGGCAGAGGACGGCCCAAGAGAGCCCCGAAGACAACGCGCGCGACTCGCGGTCAGATTCCTCGCAACTTGCGTCGCTTCCCGCCGTGCTCGTCACTTGCTTCCGCAGGGCGTTTCGGCGGGTCTCTGACCATGGCCTGAAACGATCGAAGGTCACCCCACGGCCGCCCCTGACGGTTCCAAAAGACACCGCAAAGCAGTTCTGAGGTCACCAAGGGCATACCACAGTCCTCGGCAACAGATGGCGACGGCCAAGACGGCCGAAAAGAACGCCCAGAGCGCCCCATGACAGCCCAAGAGAGGCCGATGACAGCCCAAGAGAGCCCCAAGACAGCCCAATACTGCCACAGGACGGCCTAAGGGGCCCCAAGACAACCCAAGAATGCCCCAAGAATGGCCCAGGGGCCTCAGACCACCCAAAGAGGCGACCAGACCACTGCGCGATTCTTCATAAGGGGTCGGCGGATGTGGCGTAAGCCTGAAGAATCTACCATATGCGTCCAAGAAGACAATGCCACTACGGCTGCTTGAGCCCAACATGGTCTGAGCCGGAGCACTCCTCCTCGTCCTCCTGCTCCTCCTCCTCTTCCTCCCCCTCCTCCTGCTCCCCCCCTTGGGGAGGACAGTGGCAGGGGAGGGAGGTTTGGGGCCAGGGACATGGAGCAACTGGAAGCCGTCCGCGGCTTCGGGAAGGTGCTCCGCGAACAGAGCTTGGAAGTGCCTTCCTCTTCCTTCTCCTCTTCCTTCTCATCCTCCTCCTCCTCCTCCTCCTCCTCCTCCTCCTCCTCCTCCTCCTCCGTTTCTCCTCCACGCACTCCTGCTGCTCCTCCTGCTCGGGCAACACGGGGAGAAGGAACGAGGAGGAGGAGGAAAGGAGGAGGAACGAGGAGCAGGAGGAGGAGGAGGAGGTGAAGAAGGAGAGGAGGAGGAAGCGGAAGAGGAACAGGGAGAGGACGGACGAGGAGGAGGAGGGGAAGTGGAGGAGAACGTGACCCAAGGGAGGAGGAATGGAGGAGGAGCAAGAGAAGGCGTAGGGGAACAAGGATGAGCGGAATATAGAAGCGCCACAATGAACCCTGCCATCGGCGAACCTCCTCTGCCCTACTCCCCGTCCTTCATCGCGCATCCATCCCCTTCTCCCTCCCCTCCCCCCTCCTCTCCCGCCCCCACCCTCACATCCATCCCACTCCCTGGCACTCATCTCACATGTCTCGTTACCTTACCCTTCCCTTGCCCTCCAAATTTTCGTCCCTCTCCTCACCCACGATGTCAGCATCACCTCCCCCCTTCCACATTTACAAACTCTAAGCAGTCCTCTCCTCTCCGCTGGTGCTACACGGTGCGGGGGCGCCCCCCACCCAGATACTGATTTCACCCAGGCGCTCACACATACACACACGCACGAGATGTCAAACATGATCTGTTTTCTCAGCTTCAGTCGGGCCGTCTTCGGCGCTTCGCAAAAATGTGCCAAGCTGCTCCCGTCGTTAAGATATGCTCTCTCGCCCCAGTGAAAGGGACGCTTCAGGGTCCGACTCGTTGGTCGCCATTGCCGTCCGCCTCCTTGTTCCTCCTCCGCCTTGCGCTGGACGTCCTGCTCCTTCTACTCCAGCTCCTGCTGCTGCTGCTCCTCCTGCTTCCTGATTAGTATGCTCGTCCTCCTGCTCATCCGCCACCTGCCCTCCTCGTCAAGTGTACAGAGCCCCCCCTTGTTTTGTCTGGTTACGAGTCACACGACAAGCATTGTTTGGGGGGTCAAGGTTAACGTGGACACCCAAATCCGTGGATAGAAACGATTTCCGCGCAATGGAAGGGATGGTTGGGAGCGGTGGGATGCCTGATATGGCGCGGGCGCGCCTAAACTTGCATCTTCCCCATCTCTCCACTTCATTTTTTCCCCCGCCAATCGATCAGCAGCTGATGCTCTATGTGCACCGGGTCAGATGACATGTGACTTGCGGGAATCAGATGAAAATCAGACGCCATGAAAGTGGGGCAACCATACCAGATTGCAGCACGCAACTTGCCGCACCTTCATGGAACACTCGTCGGCAATGGCCCATTCGACCTCACAAAGCGTGTGAGGCAAGCCCACGCTCGGCATCTGATGCTCTCACGCGCAACTGGTATGCCATGATCTTGTCAACCAGCTGAAGACGACCAAACTCCCGGCACGCTGAACTCAGAACGACGTGCATGTAAACGCAGAGGGTCACATTTGCCTGAACCGCGCCCTCGTACAATTCCACGGCATACTGAATGCGCTGGAGCGCGATGCAGGAGAGGATCGCATGGTGTAGTCAAAACGATCGGGCCTGAAGCACCAGTTCTGCATAGTCTCCAAACATGCGAGAGCCTTCTCGGGCTCGTTGTTAGACGAAAAGACGTTGACCATGGTACCGTAGGACTTTGCATCGGGTTCCAGCGCACGGGCTGCCATATGTATGAACAAGTGCTGGGCTTCTTCGTGCAATCCAAGCTGGCAGCAAGCAACCAAAACTGTTTTGTACGCCGCTCTGTTGGCTGTATAGCCTAGCACCTCCATCTCTTCAAAAAGTTGTAACGCGAATGCTGGATCGGACCACTGGTGGGCCACCACGATGTAACGGTATACCACAATGCAGAGAATACCACCACCGCTCCAAATCTTCAAACAACACCACAAACTGCTTTCTGGAAGCAGATTACCCCATGCAAGCAACAAACGGTTCTGGGTGGCAACTGGAGGTGAAAGCCCATGAGCTTACAGTAGATCAATAAGCCGCGGCCCCGCTTCCCGAATGCGTTTGCCACCGAGGGTGCCGACGACGAGATTGAAGAATTTGTCGGACACGGACTTGGAAATCGCATGTGCATTTGGAACGGTGCCCTTATCCAACATCTGATCGAATAATTCACGGCAGTGGCACATTGTCCGAATCTGATGCAATTTCTCATCACTTGACGAACCGTTTATGCGTTGTAGGGCACACACTGCGTCTGCACGGGTTCCATGGAACGCATGCTAGGTGTCATTCGATATCTTTTCTGTCCCAGCCGGTACTCGGCATCGTTTGACCTGACATGGCAAGAACACACTTTCTTGGGCGGCAATCGTTCCTTGGTGGTGGCTGCAGGGTTGGATTGGTGCCCACCATCGAAGGCACCACTGTCGGTTACCGAACTGGCGGTGAGTAACTTTACAACTTTGGCGTTGGATCCCGTGGTCCTCGCAGTGTCGCGACCAATGTAGTAGGACATGATACTGACTGCAGCCCACAGGAGCAAGTACGTATAACTTGCTGTGTCAGCAGCAGTGCTGGACGGGCAAATGCCACTTCCAAGTGCCACGCACACGTGATTACAGAGCGGTGTCCTACATGATAGGAGCGTGTTGGTGGCAAGGCCCGTCGAAACCTTATGAAAGATCCACTCCCGTTGCTTAATCGAAATGTCAGAAGTTGAGCCAAAATGGCTGGAAGACCTTGGAAGCGTCTTTGGGTACCCAATCTTCCAGCATGCCCTAGGTCCTTCCTGGCACCGTCTTGAAGACCCTGGGTGGCTGGCCCAAGATCCTAAGTTCACTGAAATACTGCATGCTCCAACATCAGCTTAATTGCCATTTTGGTCTGAAGGGCGTCCAAAATGGCCCTCGAGACGTCCAAGCTCGTCCCATGACGTCCCCAGAGGCTCCCGAGAGGGGCCCAAGAGGCCGACAATACAGCCCCAAGAAATGGCAAAAGAGCGCGCAACCGCCCTACCGCCGGAGCCTCCTGTCCAAAACTGGGCCAACCCCTCCCAAAGCACCAGGAGGCTCCCGAGAAGCCTCCAAGAGGCCTCGAGTGGCCCTCCAATGACTTCGTGGCGAAGGGTGTCGCGGGGCGGAGATGCATCCAAATCCACCGCCTGTGGAGCAGACGTCCGGGAGCCCCAGCGAGCGGTGGATATCGATATACTCTGGCCCTGGGGGGCCCGACGAGTGTGCATCTCCACGACCTGCTGAGGTCCCCGAAGAGCGATCCCTCAGGCGGTGGTCATGGGTAAATCCCCGCACCGGAAGTGTCTCGCGAGAGTGGAGAGGAGGTCGAGCGATAGCACCTGCAGGGTGCGACTGGGGCAGTCTGCTCTGCGGATACCCGGGGGGCACGTGCGGTCCTTGAGCACCTGGTACTCCATACCTGGCAGACGGGCTGGAGAAGAATCGTGCCCGCCCCATTCTCATGTTCCTCGGCCTCTCACATCTCCTGCTCCTTCTCCTCCTCCTCCTCCTCCTCCTCATCCTCCGACTCCTCATCAGCAGCAGCATCATCACATCTATTCGATCATCAGCATCAGCATCAGCATCAACATCATCATCGCCATTATCATCCGCATCTTGTTTCTTCGCTTCCGTAAAGCAAGCAGCTGCCAACAATGTCCCACTGCGAATCGTGCTCGAATCAGCCCGCTGATGTGTCACATGTGCCTCCGATTGCGCGCACACCTGGCATGATACATGGGGCGAAAGTGCGGGCGGTGATCGCACATAGGCGAGACCTCATCAGCAACCGCAGCCTCTTCCTCATCCTCATCCCCATCCTCCTGATCATCCTCCTCCTCCTGCTCATCATCATCATCATCATCAGCAGCATCAGCAGCAACATCATTATCGTCATCATCATACTCTTACTCGCCCTCCTCCTGCTCCTCCTCGCCCCCCTCCCCCTTTGTCTGATGCAACCGTCATGGACCTTAACGACAGCAGAGTGTTCCTCGTTTGTGGTTCGACGGCTTGCACTCTATGGGACCAGGTGTCCGTTGGACGCGTGGGAAATTGACAGCTGAATAGTGGGTCTGCGAAAGGCTTGCCCCAGGAACCACAAGCCAGAAAGAGTCAGCGAGATTATGTGTCTGCCATCCGCCCTGGAAAGCACCTCAAGACGGCCAATCCCTTGCAGACTTCGGCTTTTCCAAATCCATCCTGTGGAGTTGGGCACTCGTTTTGAATTCGTAGCGCCGCGCTTCTCACTCTTGACATCCTCCTCCCCTTCCTCCTCCTCCTCCTCCTCCTCCTCCTCCTCCTCCTCCTGCTCCTGCTCCTCCTCCTCCTCCTCATCTCCGCCTCCTCCTCCTCCTCCTCCTCCTCATTCTGCTCTCCCGTCTTCCTGATCCTCCTCCTGCTCTTCCTCCTCCTCCTCCTCCTGCTCCGCCTCCTCCTCCTCCTCCTCCTCCTCCTCTTCCTCCTCCTCCTCCTCCTCCTCCTCCTCCCCCCTCTCCCGCCTCATGCCGCCGACTCCGCTAACTGCTGCCCCCCCGGCAGGTAGGGCGCCCATGGACAGCAGCCGGTCGAACATCGACACGTCGAGCCCCCGGCGCTGCGCCTCCTCGCCCAACATCCAGGCCCGGTCGGGGCCCGGCACCCAGCGACGACCGCGACGGCGACGTTGACGACGACGACGTCGACGACGATGACGAGGACCACGTCGCAAACGAAGACGACGGAGACGACGACCAGGATGAGGACGAAGATTTTGACGACTAGAACGACGATGACAACGACCGCGACGACGACGACGACGACGACGACAGCGGCGACGACGACGACGACGACGACGACGACGACGACGACGACAGCGGCGAAGCCGACGACGACGAAGACGACGACGAAGACGACGACGACGACGGCAGTTGCCGCGACGGCAGCGACAGCGAAGTTGACAACGAGGACCACGACGTTGACGACGACGACGGCGGCGACGGCTGTCATCGAGAACGTCGCCATCCAGTGGCTCCTCCTCCCCTCCCTGCCGAGGTCTGCCCCTCAGACACGCGACGTTTTGATTTTTTCAATACGCGGTCCCTGAAGTCCCGACCCCTTCCCCAGGGCCCGTGTGTCATCCCGAGTTTTTCTGTTGACGGCTCCGGGGCCCGGCGCGGGCCCGCAGAGGCCGAAAATGGCGAACCGCCTCTGCACCGAATCTCCTACGACGCGATCCTCTCTGGGCCTCCCACCGTCGAGGATCGAAGGGGTCCATCTCTGATGCGCCCCGCACTCGCCCCGCCTGGCGGGGGCGGCCTGGCCCCCGAGACGCATCGGGCGCTGCGGCCGGTCGTCGTCGTCGCCGCTGTCGTGCTTCGAATCCCTGCGGGAGGCTTCTGGCCAGCGACGGCCCCTGTTCGGCGGCGAGCGAGGGGGGGGCGGAGAGAAGTGAGACGGAGAAGGAAGGCCTTCTCAGAGGGCGGCGGAGCTTATCAGAAGGCCTCTGGCCTTCTGAGAGGTATTCTGAATCTTCGGGGGAGGCTCCGAAAACTTGTGAGAAGACCGGGGGACTTCCGAGCCTTCTGAGAAGGCCTTCTCTTGCTCATTTCCCCCCCAGGCTCGCCGCCGACGTGTGAAGGTGGGGGGCGTCCTGGCTGAGCACCGTCGCTGGCAGCTGGCACTGGTCCCCGACCATCACGGCCTGCACGAGGGAGCGAGCACATGAGTGACGGTACATCCCCTCGCGGTCCCCACAACGCCCTCGGTTGTGAGTGCCGTTGATGCGGGTATCGTCTTCGGGGGATCTCCTCATGGGGCCATGAAGCATGCGAAGGGCGTGCCGATATGGGGCGGGGCCGCCATGTGGGCGCTGCCACTGGGGCTGTAGGCGGAACCCACTATGGGGCCGCGAAACGTGTGAGGGGTGCGCCGCAATAGGGCGGGGCCGTCACTGGGGCCCCCGTTGGAGCTCCCTATGTCGCCACGAGACGCTGCACTGGGCATGGGGAACGCACGCGGACACCGCCACTGGGGCCTTCGGTGGAGCTCCCTAACGGGCCAGGAAACGCTGTACTGGGCATGGGAGCCCAGCCACTGGGTGTCGGTGGAGCTCCCTATGGGACCGAGAGACGCTGTACTGGGTGGGAGAAGCGCATGCGGACACCGCCACTGGGGCCTTCGGTGGAGCTCCCTATGTGGCCAAGAAGCGCTGTTCTGGGCGGGAAAACGCATGCGGACACCGCCACCGGAGTCTTCGGTGGAGCTTCCTATGGGGCCACGACACGCTGTACTGGGTGGGGGAAACGCATGCGGGCACCGCAACAGGTGCCTTCTGCGTTTATAAAACGAGGACCCAACACACAAGACGGCTGGGAATTAAGCGCCGTGGGGAATTTCTGCCACAACCCTGGACCCTAATTCATTTCGGCATTCCTCTAGCCAGGTTGATCTGTGATGGCCCCAGCAGGGCCGAAGCTGGGCAACAACTCCTGACGCGCAGGCACTTGCAACGTCCACATCCCAGGGCAGCCCTGCGCGAGCCACCCGCACAGTGCGACAGGGTTGTAGGCACGCGCGGCAAGGACGCAAGGCCAGTGGACGCCCAAAGCGAGACCGTAGTCAGAAGCCCATTGCCCACGGATGAGGGTTAGAATGGGCGGAGAAACAAGGATGCGCGGACACCCTCGGAAAACGACCGTCACCGTGCTGTTACACAGTATCCCGGCGCAAGGCCCAGCCATTTGCAGTTACGCGCACCGTCGTTGTGAGTACCGCCTTCGATTGATATCCTGCTGGGATCACGAAGCGTGCGAAGGGGTGTGCCGAAATGGGGCGGGGCGGCCATGCGGGCGCTGCCACTAGGGCCTTAGATAGAGCACCCTATTGGGCCACGAAGCGTGTGCGGGGTGTGCCGAAATGAGACGGGGCCGCGATGCGGGCCCTGTCGCTGGGGCACTCGGTGGAGCCCCTTGTGGGACCATAAAACGTGGCATGCGGGCCCTGGCACTGGGACCCTAGGTGGAGCCCCCCAACGGGGCTACAAAACGTGTAACGGGTGTGCCGAAGCGGGTGGGGCGGCCGCGTGTGGTACACCCCTTGGCGCCTTCGGCGGAGCTCTCCATGGGGGCACGAAGCTTGTGAGGGGCGTGCCAGCATGGGACTCCCCTGGGGTCTCCCTATGGTGCTACGAAACTTGTGAGGGGTGTGCTGAAATGGGTGGGGCGGCCGCTTGTAGTACGCCCGAGGGCCTTCGGCGGAGCCCCCATGTGGGGCTACAGAACGTGTGAGGGGTGTGCCGACATTGGTGGGGCGGCCGCATGAGGTACATCACCCCCCTGGGGCCTCTTAGGTGGAGCTCCCAGACCTCCCTATGGGGGCGTGAAACGTGTGATGGGTGCGCCGAACTGGTTGACATGCGGAGAGAAGAGACAGAGATCGAACGATGAAGAAGGGGGGTAGGGACGAGGAGAGAACGCGGGGCGCCGTCTCTTCAAAACGGGGACCCAGCACCACAGGATGATTAGGAAACATATCCTGGCGAAGGAACCAGCCACATGCAGCTGTGAATACCGCGTTGTGGGTACAGCTTTCGGTGGAGCGCCCGATGCGGCCCCGAAGCGCGTGATGGGGTGCGACGTAATTGGCAAGGAAGACGCAAGCGGCGACGGCCACTGGGGAGACGCAAGCGCTGTACTGGATGGGAGAGGCGCATGTGGCCGCGGTCAGTGGAGCGTTCGGCGGATCTCCCTTATGAGGCCACGAAGCGCTGCGACCATTGTCACTGGACGCATGCGACCATTTTCACTGGGCACCTCGATGGATACCCCTTGCGAGCCATGGGCTGATGTCCTGGGTGGGGGAGACGCATGCGGCCGCGGCCACTGGGGCCCTCGGTGGAGCTCCCTGTGGGGCCACGAAACGCGCTGAGCTTGCGTGGGGCGGGGGGACGGCGCATGCGGCCGCGGCTACTGGGGCCCTCGGTGGAGCTCCCTGTGGAGCCACGAAGCGCTGTACTGGGTGAGGGTGACGCATGCAGTCGCGGCCGCTGAGGCCCTTCGTGGAGCCCTGAAGTGGAGCCACGAACCATGTGATATGTGTGCCAGGAGGACACGCAGAGGGCAGAGGCAAGGATGGGAGGAGGGAGGAGGGCGAGAAGGAAGGAGGAAGGAACGCGGGGCGCTGTCCCTCCAAAACGAAGACCACAGGATGGTTGGGACATAAACGACTCGACGCTGGGACCCCAATCTGTGCACCTCATAAACCTATCACGTCTCGCTGAGGAACTGTGCCTGTAAACATCCGCGTGTGAAGCCGAATCCGCGTAGACGACGGGCGCGGCAACGACGACGACGAGAGCGACGACTTCAGTGACGTCCGCGCCATCTGGGCACATGTCAGGAGAGCTGAGGGGACCACAAGTGGAAGAGCGAGGGAGCACTTGACCATCGGAAGGGAAAAGACTGGATGAGTGAATCTGAGCGTGAGTAATCTGTGTGTGAGCGAATAAGGGTGTGAGCGAGCCCGGGTCTGATGGAGTTTGAATGTGAGTAACTCTAGCAGCAAGGGTCTAACCACGAGTGGGTCTGACTATGCGTAAGTCTGAATCAGGGTGAGTTTGGCTGCGAGTGAATCTGGATGCGAATCAGTATGAGCGCGAGTGGGTCTGAGTATGAGTTTGATGAATACGAGTCGGAGTACGAGTGAGTCTGAGTACGAGCGAACCTGAATACGAGTGAATCGGAGGGTGGGTAAGTATGCATGTTAATGAGTCTGAGCGTGAGCAAAAAGTGAATGTGAATGAATACGGATATGAGCATGATGAATAAGACCCTGAGTCTGAAGGAGTCTGGGTACGATGGGGTTCAGGTGCGAATGCATCTGAGGGTGGGCGAATCTGGGTGTGAGGCAGTCCGGGTGTGAACTCGTCTGAATGTTAGCGATCTTGAGCGCGAGCGAGTCTGAGTGTGAGTGAGTATTGGTATGAGCGTGTCTGGGTATGAATGAATCTGAACACGGTTGAATCTGAGTGTGATGAGTGTGTATGAGTAAAGAAGATGTACGTCTGAGTAAGTCTGAAGGCGAATACGTCTGCGCGTAGAGGTGAGTGAGTGAGTGAGTGAGTGAGTGAGTGAGTGAGTGAGGTCTGGAGGCGTCTGGCTTGGGGGGGGGCGAAACAGGAAGACCGCCTGAGATATCCCCACGATCTGGGCGCGAACGGTCTCGTGAAATACCCCCTGGCGGCTTCCCTTTGGAATGTTGAGCCCGACGCCTCGCTCGAGACATCTTCACAATCTGCACTGACAGCATCATCGAAGCGCCGAAATGAACAAACGTCTGAGACATCCCCACAATCAGGGCGCGAACGGGCCCAGGGGAAGCCAGCGCATCGCCTGAGACGTCCTCACTTTATGCTCTGACAACAATGAAATCGGGGGCGCTGAAACAGGCGAACAGCCTGAGACATCCTCACAATGTAAATGCGAACGGGCCCGTGAAATACCCCCTGGCGGTTCCCCCTTGGATTGCTGAAGCCAGCGCCCAGGCCTGGGACCAACGCAGAAAACGCCGGGCACGCAAACAGGCAAACCGCCAGAGACATCCCCCGAATTCTGGCGCGAACGGGCCTGTGAAATCCGCCGATCCGGCGTGTGAGTTTCAAAGACCCTCAGAACAGCCTGAGCGTCAATTCCTGAGTTTCGTCTCTAATGGAGGGTGGGTGCCAGGGTGGCTCTGCCGGAGTAGGAGGGGGAGGGGGCGCGTTTCGATTTCATTCCCGGGGCGGAATCGGAGCTCCTGCTCACTCCGGGACGGCCCCCTCGCCCAGGAGGGCCCCAACATGGGCCAACAGGGCCCCGAATCGCCGAACGATCGCTACAAAACGCTCAAGATGTCCCCAAGACGGCCCAAGAAGCCTCCAATATGCATTCAGAAGCTTTGAAAAAACGCCCCCCAAAAAAGGCCCAAAGAAGCAACACATGCCCCATCTCCTTAAGGAAGACATGCAATTTTAGCATACTCGCCCCTTGGGCCTTCAGAGCGTCGCAGACGCCCCAAGAGAACCCCGGAACGGCCCAAGAAGCCGCCAAGAGGGCTCCAAGACGGCCCAAGAAGAACCCAAGATGGCCCAGGAGGCCCCCGGAAAGGCCCAAGAGGGCCCCAGGACGGGCCCAAGAGGCGCCTGAGAGGGCGCCAAGACGGCGGAAGAAATACCGAAAACGGCCCAGGAATCCCCAAGCAGGCCCCCAGAGGCCCCCGAGAGGCCTGAAGAGGCCCCGGGACGCTTCCAACCGGCCCCGAAGAGGCCCCCTGAAGCCCCCTAAAGGCTCCCAAGAATTTCAATAGATACATCCAAGACGCCGTCTAAAGGCCTCCAAACTGCCTCCAAGACTCCCCCCCGAGAAACCCAAAACCGGCCCTAATGCTTCCACAACGTTTACGTCTGAACACAAGCGCTGCAATGCAAAAGGTTCTTCCACGCTTTCACGCCTTCTCCCGTTTTCGGTGTCCTCCACATCCATGGTCTCACACGGGCCCGCAGAAGACCGCGCGAAGGCCCCAGAGACTCCAAAAACACTGTGGCTCCCAGCAGAGACCGGTGATGCACAAACCTCCACACATACCTGTGACGCAGACAGCTCTAGCATTAAGCTTTTCAGAGTGAGCCAAATCTGCGACATGTCAACCAAAGAGGGCCAACACCTGGCCCCAAAGAGGCTTTCCAACAACCGCCGAACATCTCCAACAACCACCGAAAATCTCATCCTCGTCATGTTCCTTTTTTTCCCCCTCCCCCTCTTCCACTTCCCGTTTCCTCCTGCTCCTCCTCATCCTCAGCATCCTGCTACTCCTGCCCCTCCCGCCTCCACCCCCATCCACCTCATCATGATCCTCCTCCTCATCATCCTACTCCGTTGCCTCCATTCCCAATCCCCATCATCAACCTCACCGCTCGCCGTCGTCGCCGGTCATGACCACCATCGTGCGCTTCCTGCAGCAGCGGAAGCGTCCCGGATCGGCGGCACTGGCCGGAGGCCACTACAATACCTCCTAGCGGTTCCACATTGGATTGTTGAAGCCAGCGCCACGCCTGATACAACAGCAAAAAATGCTGGGCACGCCAACAGGCGAACCGCCGCAAACAACTCCACAATCTGGGCGCGAACGGGCCCGTGAGGAACTCTCTGGCGGTTCCCCGTGGGGTTCCTCACAATCTGCTCCGACTGCAGAGGATGCTGGGCATGCAAACGCCTGAGACATGACCACAAGTTGGGCGTGAATGGGCCCGTGAAATACCCCCCAGCGGTTCGTTCCCTCGCTGGTTGCTGGAACCAGCGCCGCGCCTGAGACATCCTCACTGACCTGCCCCGAAAACAGAAGATGTTGCGCATGCAAACAGGAAAGCCCCGTGAGACATCCCCATAATTCTGGCGCGAACGAACCTGTGAAATACCTCCTGGCGGCTCCATCTTGGGTTGATGAAGCCAGCGCCACGCCTGACACAAAAGCAGAAATTGTTGGGCACGCCAACAGGCGAACCGCCGCGAACAACTCCACAATCTGAGCGCGAACGGGCCCGTGAAGTACCTCCTGGCGAAACCCCCTTGGGTTCCTCACAATCTGCTCCGGCATCAGAGGATGCTGGGCATGCGCCTGAGACATGCCCACATATTGGGCGCGAGTGGGCCCGTGGAAAAAAACCCAGCGGCTCCCTCGCTGGTTGCTGGGAACACAACCGCGCCTGAGACATCCTCACTAACCGGCTCCGACAGCAGAACCTGCGGCGCATGCAATCATGCAAGCCCCGTGAGACAGCCCCACAATCTAGGCCACGATGGGCCCTTAAAAGACCGGCCTAGCGCCCCCCCTTGGGTTCCTGAGTACAGCGCCTCGCATGTGACATCCTCACAATCTGTGTGCGTGAGTGATTCTGAACATGAGTGAGTCTGAGCGAGGAAGAATGAACCTGCAAAAAAAATGAGGCTAAGTATGAGTGAGTATGAGCACGAGCTAGCCTGAGTATCGGCGGGTTGGAGTACGAGAGGATCTAAATGTGATGTGGGTGAAGGAGAAAACAGGCTGATGTGAGCATGAGTATCGGAGTGTACGAGTGAGGGAGGGGGAAAACAGGATACGGAGGAGCAAGGTGTGGAGGCGCATACTCGACAGGGAGACCCCCAGATGTGCATCTCATATTCCTGTCACGTTTTGTTGAGGAACTCTGTCTGTGAGCATCTGGGTGTGAGAGCGAGTCAGCGTGGACGATGGGCTCGACAACGACGACGGCGACAGCGACGACTTCAGTGACGTCCTCCTCCCCTGGGCAAATGTAAAGAGAGATGAGGGAAGCCGAAGTGCAATAGCGAGGGAACAATGGACCATTAGCAGAGAGAATACTGGGTGAATCTGAGCGTGACTACTCTGAATGGTGTGAGTGAGTCAGAGTACCAATGAACCCGGGTATGGTTGAGAGTAAATGTGGGCGGCCCTTATGAGATGGTCTGAGTACGAGTCGGTTTGAGTTTGCGTAAATGTGAGTATGAGTGAGTCTGACTGCGAGAGAGTCTGAGTGTGGGTAAGTCTGACTGTGCATGGGCCTGGGAATGGGTTGATGAGTATGAGTCTGAGTCTGAGCGTGTCTGAGTACGGGCACGAGTGGGTATGAGTGTGATTAAGGCTGGGTGTGAGTGAGTCTGAGTATGAATGCGATGAGTATGCGTATAGTATAAGTGCTTTGTGTACGAGTGAGTTTGAGCATAAGTGAGTCTGAAGGTGGGTGAATCTGGATGTGAGGCAGTCCGAGTGTGAAGTCGTCTGAATGTGAGTGGGCCAGTGTGAGCGAATATGTTTGTGAGCGGGTGTAAGCACAAGCGTATCTGGGTATGAATGAGTCTGAGCATATTTGGTTGAGCCAGAATGTGGTGAGCGAGTCTGGGTGGCGAAGGGGTGCTGATGAGTAAATCCGAGTGTGCACGCGTCTGAGTGTGGAAGAAGAGGGGGCAGGTGAGTGAGTGAGTGGGGTCTGGAGGCGTTTAGGTAACACAGGGGCGAAACGGGCAAACCGCCTGAGGTATCCCAGCAGCCTGGGAGCGAACGAGCCCGTGAAATACCCCCTGGCGGCTGCCCCTTGGGATGCTAAAACCAATGCTCAATCCCGCGCCTCGACTGAGAGATCCTTACAATCTGCTCTGAAGCCACAGTAAGTTGAGCACTCAAGCAAGCAAACTGCCCGAGACATCCCCACCACCTGGGCACGCACGGGCCCATGCAATACTCCCTGGCGGTCCCCCTTAGAGTGCTGAAGCCAGCGTCTCGTTTGAGACATCCTCACGATCTGCTCTGAAAACAAAGGATGTTGAACACCCAAGAAAGCAAAACGCCTCAAACATCCTCACGATTTGGGCCCGAACAGGCCCGTGTAATACACCCTGGCGGCTGCCCCTTGGAAGGCTGAAACCAGCGCCTCGCCTGAGACATCCTCACATTTTGCTATGAAAGCACAGGATGCTGAGCACCCGAACACGCAAAAAACATTTAAAATCCCCGCAATCTGGGCGCGAACAGGCCCGTGCAATACCCCTTGACGGCTCCCCCCTCGGGATGCTGAAACCAGCGCCTCGCCTGAGACATCCTCCCAATATGCTCTGAAAGCACAGGATGTTGAACACCCAAACACACAAACCGCCTGATATTCCCACAATCTGGGCGCGAACGGGCCCGTGCAAAACCGCCTGGCGGCTCCCCGATGGGGTGCTCAAACCAACGCATCGTTGGAGACACCCTCACAGCCTGTGTGCATAACTGATTCTGAGCATGAGTGAGTCTGATTGAGGAATTGGCGTCGTTGAGTCTGAACGGCAAAGGAAAATCGAAGATGGGGAATAGCGAGAACTCTATCTTAGGATATGGGGAAGCACGCCACATAAGGAGCGACGGCGGTTTTCTGGCCACGGCAAGTCTCGGCCGCGAACAAGTACTCCGACCAAGGTATCAGGAACGGCCAGGGATCCAACGTCTCTACTGAGCCCAGAGTGGTCCTTATTTTAGCGTCTTGGCTGCCCTCATGAGCCTGTCTGACTGCGCCAAGGCGCGGTTCCATGGGACATCTGCGCGGTCGCGGCCATGGATGTGTTTCCCGCCCACGAGCCGCCTGCACCGCGCCCTTGCCGAGAGGCAAGATGACCGCGGGCTCGATGACCTGCGCCGCCTCGAGCGGGGAGGGCTCCTTCTACTCCTCCCTCCCCCTTCTCCCTCCTCCCTATTATCCCTCTCCCTGCTCCCTCCTCAGACTCCCCCTCCCTCATCCTCCTCCACCTTCCCCTCCCACTTCTCCTTCTCCTCCTCCTCCCCCCCTTCCTCCTCCTCCTCCTTTTCCTCCTCCTTCTCCTCCTCCTCCTCCTCCTCCTCCTCCTCCTCCTCCTCCTCCTCCTCCCCCTCCTCTCCAGGGAGCCGCGCTTCGGGAGGCCCTCGCCAGCACGCCCACTTCAGGCGCAGGGGCGCAAGATGCCGCGATGGCGCGGATGCCGACGTCGTCAGGAGGAATGGCCGTCGCCGCTGGGCTGCTGCGAGTGCGCGGACACGCCCGCAGACGCCGTCGTGAACCCAGATCTCAGAAACCCTGATCTTTGCAATCCCAGCGCTGTTCCTAGATTTCGGCCCTCGTGGAACGTTGTCGGGTCTCAAGACCGTACAGCATCGATCTGGGACGAATGACTGTCCCTGAGGAAGCGGTCGTGACCTCTGGGGCCGCACATTGAAAAGTCATAGTTGGGGCGCACAGAAGAATACTAGTACTTTATGTTCTCCTTGGAGGCGCGCGTCCGACCCGAACATCAAGTATACCCATCTTGTGGTATATCGTTTCCAGAGCGGCGTGGCCAGAAAGCGCCCGCCACGACGCATATGCTACAAGAGTTCTCGGTGCGCGCGTCGCCCCCTGGGGGGGGGAGGGCGACGCATACAGAGTATTAGCATGTTGGGGTGACGCCGAATAGTAGCGATGTCAGGGACGGGGAGCACGCACCACGGGCGCAGGCGCTGCAGAGCCGCACGGCTCTCCTTCGTACGGGAGTGCCAGCCCCTCGGGGCTCGAGCGGTGCGGTTGGCGACCCCGCCCCCATGCTGTGGGAGGCCCTCGCAGCTGCGGAGCTCGTGGGGCAAGCACGCCCGAGCTCCAGGCGCTAGCAGCAGCAGCAGCAGCCTGCACGGACAGCAACCGGGCGAGGCACGCGCCGCTGTTGGACACGGAGGCTGTGCCCCAAATGCCGGTCGGCTCCGACGGCCCCGTAGTGGACGAGCAATCGATCGCACTGGAAGACCGAGGGCGAATGAGAGTGTTCAGAGCCCGACGTACTGGAAGACTCAGCTGACGAAGGAACTTGATGAACCTCTAACCGACGACTCGTGCGACGCCGAGGACGAGGAGGAGGAGGAGGAGGATGCAAGGGCTTTGACGACCTGACTTGCCGCGGAGCCGCATGATGTCGGTGTCCGTGCCCATGCACGACCAGAGCTTTTCCAGGATAACTTGAGCCTTCAGAAAAACTTGATGAGTCCACATCGGCCGATTCGACCGATGATGAGGACGACGAGGAGGAGGGGCCCCTTGAGGAGGAGGAGAAGAGGAGGAGGAGGAGGAGGGGGAGGAGGAGGAGGAGGAGGAGGAGGAGGAGGAGGAGGAGGAGGGGAGAGGAAGAGGAGGAGGAGGAGGAGGAGGAGGAGGAGGGAAGAGGAGGAGGAGGAGGAAAAGCGGGAGGAGAAGGAGGAGGAAGAGGAAAAGGAGAGGAGGAGGAGGAGGAGGAGGAGGAGGAGGAGGAGGACGAGGAGGAGGAGGAACCCTTGTCGGCTTTTTAGCTGATTTCCCGCATGCTGCTGTTCGCGCTTGTGCAAGACAAGAGCCTCTCAAGAATACCCCCCACAAGGAAAGAAGGAGGATGGGGAGGCGCCAGGAGCCAATCTGGAGGAACGCTACAAGTCCTTGCCCTGAGCTGACAGCTGCGAGCGGGAAACTCGACGTCGCCAGATTGGGATGGTCGGCCTTCACGCTGGGTCTAGGAAGAAGGGCTGAGGGAGCGGATTGCGCTTGCGTTCTTCCTGCTGCCCCCGCGGCCCCGGCGCAAGCAGGTGAACCAAGGCCTGCGCAGGTGAACTGCGTCAACTCAAGTGTTCTCACTTGTCAATGAAGCTGTGACGTTTCTGGTATCGCTGCCCCTGCGGCTCCCGCGAGAGCAGGTGAATCGCGGCCTGTACATCCGAAGTATAGACGCAGAACAGTGGTGGGATGTCGAGCCGCTGGGGCGGCTGCTCATCAGGCTTAGGTTGTCTGGCGGGGCGGGTGGGGGCCCCGCGCCGGCGGTGCAGGGTGTCCAGTCCCCGACCCTCTGCTGGACAGCTCAGGTCTTGCTCTCAGTGTCCGATATGATGCTCCTCCTCCTCCTCCTCCTCCTCCTCCTCCTCCTCCTCCTCCCTCCTCCTCCTCCTCCTCCTCCTCCTCCCTCCCCTCCTCCTCCTCCTCCTCCTCCTCCCTCCTCCTCCCTCCTCCTCCTCCTCCTCCTCCTCCTCCTCCTCCTCCTCCCCCTCCTCCTCCTCCTCCTCCTCCCTCCTCCTCCTCCTCCTCCCTCCTCCTCCTCCTCCTCTCCTCCTCCTCCTCCTCCTCCTCCTCCTCCTCCTCCTCCTGGCGCGGCGGAAGCGGACTGTTCCCCGCCGCGCGCACGCGCCACCCACCCTGTGCTCCAGGAGCACCGCGGCGATGATGAGGGCGATCGTGACGACCTGGGCCGCCGCGCCCCCGCGCCTGCGCAGGCGCTCAGCCGGCCAGCTCCGCCGCCAGTCGGGCGGCGGTCGCTGGGGCCTCCTCACCGCGCACGGCCGCGGGGTGTTTCCGAGCGACGGCGCGGTGAAGCGCCACGCTGAGCTCGGCGCCCCAGCGCCGCGACAGGGCGCTGGCCGCGGCCGCCGCTTCCGGGCCGTCGCCTAAGTTCTGCGCCTGGTCGTGCGCGAGCCAGGCAGGTGCCGCAGCGCCACCTGACCGAGGCGGCCGGCGGTCTCGTGCGCCAGCGGCAGCAGCGGCCAGGGCGCACGGTGCCCCGGGTAGCGGCGCCGCGCGTCGACCTCCGCGGCGGCGTTCACCGCGCCGTCTCCGTCGGCGGCTGCGGCCAGGACCCGCGCGTCGCCCGGGACGCTGTAGCGGACCGTAACGTCAGCGAGGAGGCGGGGGCATTCCCCTCGCTGCGCCTCCAGGTCCAGGAGCGTGTCCTCCCGCTCCGCCGCATGCGCCGCTCCGCAGGCCGCGCACGGCCCATGCGGCGGGGCGTCGACGGCGCCGCGCGCCGTGCAGGCCGCGGAGGAGCAGCGCCAGCGCCACTTGTCCCAGGCGGGCACTGGCACCTGCCGCTCTGTCCGGAAGCCACACTCCTGGCGGATGTGCTCCCAGGCGTCCTCCAGGTCGCGGCTCTGGGCCTTGGTGCTGCCCCCGCAGACGCACCTGTAAGCGTGGCGCGCCTTGCTGTAGAGCGGCTCTCCGCAGGCCTGCCCCGCCCTCGCGCCAGTTCGCAGGCGGTTGCCGCAGCGGTTCCCGGCGGGCGCGGTGTCTTGGCCCAGCAGGGCTCGCGCCGTGGCGTAGTAGACGGCGCCCTCGAGCCGCTGGCGCGGCCCGCCGTTAACAAGCTGCCAGCCCGCCCCTCCGCAAGAGCGCAGCAGTGCCCACTCCTCAGCTCCCAGGGTGCTCCGCAAGGCATGGCAGCGTTTTTGTCGTCAAGCCTTTGCGTGAGCAGTCGCTGAGTTCGTTGCTGAGGTTCGGCCGCCAGCTGCCTCCAGGGCGGCAGCAGCCGGGCCCTTTCCCCCTCCTCCGACGACAGCTCTGCCAGCGCCTCCCGGCAGGCGGCCGCTATAGGCCGCAAGTATCCAGGTCAGCCAGCCCCGCCAAGCATGTCCGGGCCCGCACCCCCGCCAGGTTCTGCGCCCAGGAAGCCGCCCAGGCAGCCGGCGACAGCGCGGCCTGGCTCCGGAGGCCCTGGCCGCCCCGCCGCAACGGCAAGCGGCTGCTGCTACTGCCCCAGGGGGTCGAGGCGCACGAGCTCCCGGGGCGTCGTCAAAAGTGGCGGCGGCGGCCCAGGCGTCTGCCAGCCGGCAGGTGCGCAGCTGGTGGGTGAGCTTGCCCGTGCCGCGCAGCCGCAGCAGGAGCGCTGCCGCCTGCGGCAACGGCAGGCGCGGCGAGGCCAGCGCGGGCAGCTCAGCGAGCCTCCGGAGCAGCGCCGCCGCCCTCTCCGCAGTCTCCGCGCTGCGCGCGGCCGCGAAGCCTGTGCCGCCTAGGTCGAGCCGGCGCGCGTCTCTCTCGTCGGACATGCCACCCTGTGAAAGCGACTCGCCAAGCAGGGCGCCCAGCAGCGTAATGCCGTCTGCGCGCCAGCGCCAGGCGGGCAGGGCAGGCCGCGCGGGAGGACCAAATCTGCGTCTTTCGCTGCTGCAGCTCCAGCCCCAGGCGCCACAACGTCGTCTCCGCGGCCGTCTCGACCTCGCCAGCCAGGGCGGCGGGACGAGGACGACCACGTCGTCCAGGTAGGCCAGCACGCGGACGTCGTCTGCCCGCAGGCCGCAGTCTGCCGCCCGCGCCTTCAGCGCGCCCTCGAGCGCCTGCAGGGGGGAGCGGAGGCCGCAGGCGAAGAGCAAGGGCGCCAGCGGGTTCCCCTGGTCAACGCCGCCCGCGGAGCCCAGGCGGTGGCAGGTCCCGCCCGAGTCCCAAAAGTAATACTGAAAACGGCGCCGGCAACAAAGGTTCGCAAAGGGGAGGAGCCCCGGCGCCGTGGCCTCCAGTTCCTCCAGTTCCTCCAGTTCCTCCTCCACCTCCACCTCCTCCTCCTCCTCCTCCTCCTCCTCCTCCTCCTCCTCCTCCTCCTCCTCCTCCTCCTCCTCTTCCTCCTCCTCCTCCTCCTCCTCCTCCTCCTCCGCCTCCTCCTCCGCCTTATTCTCACCCCCCTGCTGCTGGGTTTTGGGGGGAGCCTCCTCGCTGGATCTACCTCGCAAGCCTGGTCAGCCAGCCCTCCAGGTAGGAGAGGTTTGGGAGCCGGCTTTGAGGGGGACTGGGAGGGCGAGCTGGGAGGGAGGGTGGAGAGTGGGGCAGCCCTCTGAGAAGACAAGGGGCTACTTAGGAACGGACCCGCCCCTCCTCAGATCAGGCCTCCGGGAGGGCCTCTCCCGGAATAGCAAGCGCCAGCCATCCTGGCCATGCCCACCCGGGCATGATCAGCGTGGGCCCGGGATCGGTGCGGAGGCACGGCTGGCGCCTCCAGGCAGAGGGACGGGCGGGTCTCTCTGAGAGGCAGGGTACTGTACGGCCGCCCCCCCTCGCCACGCCCTCCTTCTCTGCGAGCGCCGCCGAGCCTCGTCAACCACCACGTAGGGAAAGACGTGTTTGTCCAGGGGTCCCATGCCTGCGGGGGGGCAGCAAGCCGCGCAGACATCAGCTCCTAACCAGCCTCGAACTTATCCCTATCCCCGAGATTTACAAGCCCGAAGGCGATGACAGTCTTAGGGGTGCGCCCTTAGAAACTGAGGGGATCCTCAGGATTGGCATCGAGACCGTGTGATGCCAATCATTGAATTGGGGTAGGGATATGACCCAGGCTGGTGAGCTAGCGACACCGCCCGTCCGCGGGGCCAGCAGCCTTGCGCAGGCGTCAGGCCTCCTGACGCCGTATACACCCCTCCCCAGCGCGCGAGGATGGCCCTGCGGGCGCCGCTATACTGTCCGGCACTGCACACGCAGGAGCGGCCGCGACAGTGACCGTCCTTCAAATCCAAGCGTTGCAATCTTCTCACACCGAGCGTTTTCGCCCGTTTTCGGGTCCCAGGACTGTCATGGATCCATCCGACGCGAAAATGGAACAGACAAGTGTGGTCTAGTGACCCGGTCCTGATGTCTCACGGTGTTGCCATCTTTCGCAACGCCGGCTCTCGGGGTTTGCTGCGCAGCTTGCCGATCGCTGCGTGCGATGCGTCACTGGCGGCCCGCATGCTTGGGCTTGGCCCCCGAGAGCCGTGCACCAAAGGTCCCTCGGGCGAGGGGGAACGTGGATTGGCTCTCGGTCGACGGTCCGCCGCGGTCGTCGTCGACAACGACAACAACAGCAACAACAACGACGACAACGCGCGCGAGGGGCTGCTGCGTGGGCCCGCCGTAGCGACAACGACGACGACGACGACGATGAGGCCCAAGCCATGCCACTCTGACGTGCAGCCTGTCGGGGAGAGGGCCCGGCTCCGGCGGAAGCCTGCCGTCAGCGGGCATCCGCAGTCCCAGCAGCCCTCTGGGAGCGGGTGACTTCAGGAGTCGGCTCTTCCAGGCCCCGGTCCGCTACGACACGCGTCCGCGGATAGAGAAAATCAGCGCCGTGGTAAGGGATGGGAGGGAGGGGTAGGACGTCAGATATGACGCGAGCGCACCTAGCTCTTCCAGGCCCCCTCCTTCGCTTCCAGGGCGGGGGGCTGCTTGTGCTTGCTGAGGGGCAACGACAGGGGGGGAGGCCCCAGGGGGAGAGCATCGACCTGGAATCGGCGATGCATCGCCAACGGATCGGCGATGGGCACCCGACAGCGAAGCCGCATGCTTCTGGGCGGGATGGGTTATCGGGCCACCTCACCCTCACCCTCGTCCTCCTCCTCCTCCTTCTCGTTCTTCTCTTGCTCCTCGTCTTCGTCCTCGTCCTCCTCGTGTTCCTCGTCCTCGTCCTCCTCCTCCCCCTCCTCATCCTCCTCCTCCTCCTCCCCTTATCGGCGACGAATGAGCGAGTGGGGGTCGACGCATTCCCCCCCAAACTGGGCCTATCCCCCCAACGTTGACACTGACTTGCACTGATTTCTGGCCCTGGGGGCCGACGCCGATGCAGGTGGCCGCCACGACGTCCATGCGGGACAGGACCTGGCGAGGCAAAAAGACAACGACAACGCCACTCACCTGAACTATCCAGGGGTGCGCTCTGACAAGGACTTCGGGGTCAAGCCAGCCATAGAGACGAGGGAAGGGTAGCGGCATGTTTCCCAGACCACAGCCATCAGGATTGTTTCAGGACGTGGACCCCCGCAGTCAGGAGAGGCTGAGTCCAGACGGAGTAAGCCCAGACGGAGACCGAGCACTCCGTACGGACCTACTCCGTATGGACTCGGCCTCTCCTGACAGAGGTCTCGCCCCCTTCCAAGGGACCAGCTGTCCATCCTGAGTCGGTGTTTGACGGCCCCGAGGCCCGGCAAGCTCCCCAGGAGCCTGAAATCCATCGAAAACGTCCGTCGTGCTCTTTTAATGACTCGATGGGGGTCCAGGCGTCCTCCCCCCCGTGAGGACCGCGGCCATGCCCTTGTTGCCGCGGCGCTCGCCGCACTCCGCCAGGCGGGTCTCCAGCGAGTAGGGCTTCTCCGCGCGGCAGAGGCCCACGCGCAGCACCCTCACGCCCAGCTTGTGCAACGCCTCCGCCATGTTGTCGACGCCGCGGTTGCTGAAAGCGGTCGCAAGCACGGGCCCTCGGCGCGAGCGGAGCCAGCCACAGATCGTGGCCACCGCGGTCGTCGTCTTGCCGGTTCCGGGGGGGCCCTGGATCAGGCTGAAGCGCCTCCGGAGCTCGAGGACGTACCTGGCGGCCTCCTTTTGGGACGGGTTCAGCCGGTCAGTTACAGACGTTGGCGGTGGCGGCCCCTTGGGCGCGTAGGGCGAGGCCCCGATGTCCCTCTCCCTCGAGGCCTTGCTGATGTCTGCCTGCTCGTTCGGCTTGGGCCGCTGCAGCGGGTCCCACTTGATGGCCGCCTGGGACGACTCGGTGATATCGTCGTAGAGCGCGCTGGAGAAGGGCGTGCCAGGCAGCAGCAGCCCAGAGAGATTGTGGTTGGCGTTCAGCCTGGTGGGGCACCCGAAAGCGACAGCCCCGCCGGCAGTTTGCACGCCCCCCCCCGTCACCCAACAAATCCCAGCTCACCGACCCATCCCTGAACCTCCCGCGACTGCCAAAAACTCGCGCAGCGCAAGTTGTTCGCCATTGTCGGCTTTCGGGGGCCATCGCCAAGCCCCAGCGCTCGTCGAGAAACGACTCGGGAGGAAAAACTGCTGCCCAGGAAGAGGGTCGAGCCCACTGGGGTGGGGCGATACGAAAAGATCGAGTCGTCGGAGGTCTGGGCACTTGGCGTTCCGCTTTCCCGACCAACGCTTGCACAGAAGGGATCGGTACGTTTGGGGGCACCACAGTGTCGCTACCGCGACTCCCCGGTCCTCCCCTGGGGCGCGTTCTGACACATCACCATGTCAATCACCAATTGCGAGGATCATAGTCGAGAGTGGGCGTCTCCACGGCAATCTAATAAACATACGTCTGCTGAGGACAATCATGAGGGCGTCTGCAGGAGCAAGGCGACAGGCGACGCTTGCCAAACTCCCTTGTGATCAATGCCACTCCTCTCTCTCCCATGTTGTCCCCCCACATAGTCCAATAATCGACGCTGAAGCGCTCCGAGGAAACACAGGTGCACGGACGCGCAGACTCTCGAACAAACGAGCATCGTTCGTTTGGCACAACTTTCGACTGATTTGCCAGACGTCGTTCTCGAGCTGGTACGGAAGCAACAACTGCGACAAAGCCGGGCTCAGGAGGACAAGGGGGGCGCGGAGCTCGCCTCTCGATGGAGTTGCGGGCGTTCTTCTCCGCCTGGGTTGGGTTGCCGCGACACTCCTCACATCCATACCATTTCTCACGCTGTCTGCTAGATGCGTATCCACCACCGTGCCTGCAGCACGTGGTGGAGTGCCCCAAGGCCCATGCAGCCCTCAGAGGTTCAGAACTGTAGGGTTTTAAAAGGTTTGACACCCCTGATCAGAGGTACGGAAACTTCAAGCTAAGAAGTTTGACTTCCCTTAAAGCGTTGTCTTAAGCAGCAGTCCGACTCCGTAATTCCGTAGACTACGGAATTACGGAGCTCCGAGAGAACGCACAAGGCACAGTCCAGATGCTTGGTTGTCTTGGACGAAAGCTGGCGTCCGTGAAATATCCTTTTCTTCTTGAGACTTCTGATGGGTGTAGGGGCCCAGGCCACTGGTTCCAGAAAGATTTCTGGAAATTCCGAAGAGTTTCCGGAGATTCCCGGTGATTTCCGAGTACTCCTCGGAATTATCTGGGCGTGTCGCGCGCGTCCTCTGGTAGCGCAGCCAGCCAAACAGAAGCCCGAAAAGCGCCCAAGAGGGCCGAAGATGCCTCCGACAAAAACCAAAGAGTGTCCCAATACGCCCAAGATGGCCTCAACACTCCCAAGAGGCCCCGAAGACGTTCCAAGATTGTTCCGAGAGGCGTCTCAATAAAGCCCCAAGGGGTCAAAACTCATTGATGTCCTTAAAGTTGTTTTAGGTTGTTGGGCCTTCTCGCCTTTTCGGCTTTCCGACGCTCCAGGACGGCCCACGGCCCCAGAGGCCCCCAAGAGGGCCCCAAGAGGGCCCCAAGAGGGCCCATGGGCCCCAAGACGGCCCAAGAGGCGCCCAAGACGGCCCAAGAGGGCCCAAAGACGGCTCCGAGAGGGGGCCCAGATGGGAAACCCGAATGGACATTTCGAGCCCTCGGCCACGAGGGCCCCCCCAGGAGGCCTCAAGAGGCCTCCAAGGGGCCCCCAAGAGGCCCCAAGAGGCCCCCAAGAGGCCCCTAAGAGGCTCCCACGAGGCACCAAAACTGCTCTCAAGAGGCCCCCGGGAGCGGCCCGAAGAGACCCGAAGACGCATCCATGAGAACCCTGACCCACAACACAGGCAGGGTGGCTGCATGGGGCCAAGACCACTAGATAATTCACTTGTTGATTATCCGCCACCGTGCCCTTGAGGCACGAGTTGGAGTACCCTCAGGTCCTTGACCAAAATACCTGCGCCTCCTCAATTCTGAGGATCCGCTCAGGGGCCCGGACCCCAAACTCACAAACCTCTTGGGGCTTTCTGCGTGCCCTCTGGGCTCGCCCGCATCATGTCGCATGACTTGTCCGGGGCCAAGAGGGCCCCAAGACGGCCTGAGAGAGCCCCAAGAGGCAGCTCAGACGGTCCAAGGGTGCCCCGAATCGCTATACAATCGGTCCAAGACGCTCAAGGAAGCTCCAACATGGCCCAAGAAGCCTTCGAGACGCCCCAAAGGGCTCAAAGAGCCTTCCCTAGAGGCCCCCGATAAGCCAAAACCATGTATTGTCATTGGGGTTCCGACGCTCCGAGACAGCTCAAGGCCCCCCTGACCGCCCCAAGAAGGCTCCAGAGGACCCTAAGAGGCCCCAAGAGGGCCCCAAGAGGCGCCAGCGACGGCCCCAGAGGGCCCCAAGACGGCCCCAAGAGGGTCTCAGGAGGGAGAACACGAACATAACATCGAAGCCTTCCGCCGCAAGAGGCACCCAGGGGGCGAGGAGACCCTAAGAGGCCCCCGCGAGGCCCCAACAGGCCCAAAGGAGCCAAAACGGCCCCAATACAGCATCCCAGATGCCTCAAAACTGTCAAGGAAGAAGGAGAGGAGGAGGAGGAGGAGGAGGAGGAGGAGGAGGAGGAGGAGGAGGAAGAGGAGGAGGAGGAGGAGAGGAGGAGGAGCGGAGGAGGAGCGCCCGTCCTTCAAGGAGGCTCCTTTCCCTCGTCCCCTCTCTTCCTCCTCCTCCTCCTCTTCCTCCTCCTTTTCCTCCTCCTCCTCCTCCTCCTCCTTCCTCCCTCCTCCTCCTCGTCCTCCTCATCCTCCTCCTGCGCCCCCACCCCCCTCCAGCTCGCGTCCTCCCCCTGCCTTCTACATCCTGTCTCTTCCTGCCCCCTCACTCCTCCTCCATCCTCCTGCCAAACCTCCCCTCCTGCCTCCTGCCCCCTCCCACGCCTGCGCCTCTCGGGCCGAGCCCGCGCGCCTCCCCCCCCCCCCGCTTGCCGGGAGGGCCTGCGCCGTGCCCAGGCTCCTCTGGAGCTCGTCCAGCATCTTGTCCGCCCGCCCCATCTCGGGGGGCTCCTGCCCTCGCCGAGCTCTGGCCTCCGCCCTCGAGGGTCCATGGGGGAGGCCCTCGGACGTGTATGGCCCCTGGCGGGCCTCCAGAGGCCCCCAAAGGCACCCGGGGACCTCCAGGGACCCCCCTCGGATCTCCGGGGATCAGGCCTAGGGCGGCAGCAAAACTTTGAAAGGTCACCTGTCCTCCTCCTCCTCCCCCTCCTCCTCCTCCTCCTCCTCCTCCTCCTCCTCCTCCCTCGCCTCCTCTTCTTCCTCCTCCTCCTCCTTCCCCTCTTTCCATCCATGCCATTATACTAATATGATTGTATTCCTCCCCTCCTCCTCCTCCTCCTCCTCCTCCTCCTCCTCCTCCTCCTCCTCCTCCTCCTCCTCCCTCGCCTCTCTCTTCCTCCTCCTCCTCCTCCCCTCTTTCCATCCATGCCATTATACTAATATGATTGTATTCCTCCTCCTCCTCCTCCTCCTCCTCCTCCTCCTCCTCCTCCTCCTCCTCCTCCTCCTCCTCCTCCTCCGCATCATCACCTCAAGCAACTTGGGCCCGAGCACCATTTTGGCAGCTCGCAGCCCAAGCCTCGCGCCTCCACGTGGTGCTTGGGGGGCAGCCCACTTGCCGCTCGTCCTTGGGCGGACAGTTGGGCTGGCGAAAGCGAGGCGACGCTCGTGTGCGGCGCGCAGCAGGCAATGTCCAGAGCGTGGAGCACATGCGCGTCATGTGACACTCAGGAGTTCAACGACAAGATTCAGAAAAACTCAGGGAAGTGCTACAAGTGCTACAAACCGGTCAGGCTGTACGTGCCGAAGCCCAAGAGCGGTGCAGGCCCACAACAGCAGCCAGATCTGCAGAACAAGGCGAAGGGTGCTGAGAAGGACGTCGCGGGCACGATCCAGGTGCTTGTTGCGGCCATGGGGCGCCTCAAGGATCCCATCAGCAGGCAAATCTTGGCAGACCAGATCGCGGAGGCCGAGAAGGCGGCGGCGACGCCCGCTGCCGTTGCTGTCTCCGCGGCCGAGGCAGTCCGCCGCGCGGAGGGGGCGTGGAAGGACGCATCGGTGAAGCATGCTCAGGCGGCCTCACAGGTTGCCAAGATTCAGGAGAACCTCAAGAAGGCGCTCGCCAAAGAGGAAGAGTCGGCTCGTGCGCTGGCGCTGGCCGAGATCAACAAGCGTACGGCAGCGGTGGCTCTGGCGCACGAGATGGGGGTTACAACGAGTGCGGGGACCAGTGACAGCTGTGGCCAGGCACCAGCCCCACCACCCATGATGAACGTCACTTGGGACGAAGAGTTTTTCAAGCAGCTCGACTCCATGGGGGAGCTCTCGGAGCAGGAGCGCCTGGAGCTGAGGAACGTGGAGAAGGAGCTGCAGCAGGTTCGAGACACCGTCGTCGGCAAGGCGGAGCAGGTCAGCAAATGGCGGGCAGAAGTTCTGGCGATGCGGGAGAAGGTAAAAGATAGGCAGCTCAAGAAGCGCAAGGCGACGAACACCGACACGGCGGCGGAGGTGTCCGCCACGGCAGCGGGCAGTGCAGGCGCTGGGGCGGCCGCTGGGGCTGCTGGAGCAGAGGCCCCCGAGGTGCTGGTGGCAGATGCGCCCATGGACCCGAAGGGGCAGGCGGCCAGCCGCCCTGCGGCGCCGACGGCCTCTGGGTCGACGGCCGCGGCGGCTGCGGCAGCAGGCGCCGCGCCCGCGGGAGGCGCGCCAGGCCAGCAGCCCACGGAGGAGGCCATCCAGGCGGAGATGGCTCGCATCCGCGCCGCGCAGTCCCTCGGGGAGCGCGCGGCGCAGGGCGCCGCTGGCAAGCGAGGTCGGGCGGCGGCGGTCGGCCCCGTGGAGGCGATCGCCACCCAGCCGCCTGCTCCACCGAGCGCAGCTCCTTCGACGGCTACCAGCTCGGAGGAGGCCAGTTGCACAATGTTTTTCAGTAGCGTCACCTGCTTGGGGCCGAAGGCTTGGGCTTATTTGAAGTCGGACGAGGTCCTCAGCAGGTACTCTTTCCTTGGCATCGTAGAGAGCCACGTCTGCAAGCGCACTCGAGCGAAGTGGGCACGTCGGGCAAGGGCTCACAAGCTGAAGTTCCTGGACAATCCTGCACGTGACACGGGGAGATCGACTTCGACGGCGACGGAGGGGCGCGCCAACGAGGGCGGGGAGATCATCCTGGCACAGGGGCACAGGAATGCCCATCGGGTTTTTGATCGGCCACGAGACACGGGCAGCTGCTACTGCGCTGAGGGCTCTGACGCCCTCGACGGCTTCATGCCGACGCTAGTGCACATGTGCGGATTCTCGTTGTTGATAGTACTGTTCTATGCGCATCCGTCAGTACAGTTTGCGGGTGAAAATGCTGAGAGATGTTCGAAGCTTGGTGCGTTTCTTCGGTCCGTGAAGCTGCCATGGTTGGTGGTAGGTGATTATAACATAGACGTGAATGTTGTTGCTCGCAGTGATTTCTGTAAGCGTGTAGGCGGAGTCATCCGCAGGGCCAATGTCGAGCATGCCTGCATAGGGGGTTCAGGCAATTCGCACATTGATTTTGTCATGGCTTCAGAATGTTGCGTTCCTTACATCATGAGCGTTAGTGCTGTTGTAGACACACCATGGGCACCACACATAGGTCTTGAAGTGAAGTTGCGAGGGGCTGGTGAGCAGCTCATCTCTCGTACTCTTGAAGTTGCAGCGCGTTTGCCTCAGGTTGTTCGTCCGTCCACCGCAGCAGCTGCGGGTTCCAAGTCCAGTGCTAAGCGTCTCGAATACCAGCTCGTTGTTGAGAAAAAACGCGAGCGCATTCGCACTGACTGTGACGATTTGTACGGTGAAGCCTTGTATAGCGAACCGCGCTCCATCCAGGCTACTGGTGCTCTCGATCCCTCCGCCGCGGTTTCGTCGGAGGTCGTTGACGGTCTGGTCGAGGACCAGGAACCAGTTTGCCCCGATTTTGATCTTTTTGAGTTTGGCCCCGAGGAGGAAGACCCTTGGGCCGACGAATCTTGTTTCTTTCCTGCTGGGGCTGAAACTGTCTCGCAGGGGGTGGGTATGGAGTTAGGTCTCCCTGGAGGGGCGGGGTCAGGCGTTGTCGAGGGCACAAGTCAGTCCGCCAACCAAGCTGAGCGTCCCAGGAACATCGACTCCCTGGAGGGGGATGGTTGCAGTCTCGCCCCAGCTGGTGCTGCTGCGTCTTCTGCTCCCCTCCCGTCTTACTCCATCCCTTCCTCATCGTGGGTAGACGCGTTGGCTCAGACACCCTGACACGCCCACACTACTCACGAAGTTTGGCCCCCCTATATTTCAATCCGTGGCTTTCGAAGTTGGAGGCCCACACATTCTTCACGTTAGCAATGCGTTCTCTCGCTGGGTTGAGACTGCCGAGCGGACGGCCCTGGGACATCACGACCTCGGCATGTGCGCGCGATCGCGCAGTGCAGGATGCAGCCTCAAGGTCACGGTCGTCAAGCAGGCAGAGCACATTCGTCAGCAGCCGTTGAAGGACGGCATCTCGTCTTGGTGGGCACGAGTGCACAACGTGGTGCAGAGGACCCTCAGGCACAGGAGACGCCAGAACGGAGAGCTTCAACTGACGCAGCTGGCGGCAGCAGGAGTTCGCCTAGCAGACCATCCTCTGGATGGGGCTGGAGCGGCCTTTCCTGCGGGGGCTGGCAGCTGGGATCTATGTCTTAGCTATCTTCGGAGGTTGCTTGAGTTGAACGTCGAGCTGCTGGCACAGCTGGAGGAACAATCTTATCGTGCGTCCAAGAGGGCACACAACAAAGCAGCATCAGCATCACTGCGAGAGTTTCAACAATGGTTTTCTTCTTTGAATACATTGGGAGTGGTGCATAAGAGCATCAAGGATCCTGATCCCGAACGAGACGAGCTGCATGATGCAGCAGATGACGGAGTTCTTGTTCATCCCAAGGATATCGTAGATCGCAAGGTGGAGGTGTATCATTCTAAATGGAAGTCTTCAGTGGCCACTCGGGATTCCATCGTTCGTACGTGCGCTATGATTCGTGGTCAGGCGGAGATCGAGCAGCTCCCACCTCCCACTGTCAGCGATGCACGAGCGGCTTTATCTCGGATGAAGCCGAGGGCTGGCCTCGGCATTGATCGCCTATCGCCCAGCGACTTGCAACGTCTACCTGACGAAGGAATCCAGGCCCTGTGCGATTTGTTCCTGCTCATAGAACAGGGATTGCCATGGCCTTGGCAAAGTCTCTGTATTGTGGGTAAATTGTTGGGAAAAAAATCTGGCGGCGATCGAGTTATAGGATCGATCGCGATGCTGGCCAGAGTCTGGCCCATGGCGCGCGAGGTGGAGATGAAGGAGTGGTCCATCGAGCAGGCTGAAGAGGATCACTGGGACGCGGCTGTCGCAGGGAACAGCGCCCTGCGAGAAGCACTCGTGCGGGCATTGGAGGATGAGGTCCACACGCGGCTGCAGATCCCGAGCGGTCACACGCTGTGGGATCTCGCGTCTTTCTACGATTCCATAGAGTTCGAGCCCCTCGCAGAGTGCGCTCTGGAAAGAGGGCTTCCGCCAGTTATTTTATTCTTAGAACTACAGCTGTGTCTGGCACCACGCATGTTGGAACAGCTCAATTGTTTTTTTCCAGAACCGTTCGAGGTGACACGGTCTGTAGTGCAGGGTCTACGGAACGGCACGAGGTTCGCCAAATGCATCACGGCGAATACGTGTCGGCGACTTTGCAATTCTTTTGGATCCCTTCGGCAACGTATCTGGATTGACGATCCATCGCAAAGAGTGTCAGGGTGACGTGCTCATGTTAGGACGACTTTGATCAGAGGTGGCATTCAGACCGCCAAGGATTTCCAGAGACTTCATCTTGGCCTGGCGGACAAGAGCATCATCACTTGTTCGCATCATGCCGACGCAATCGCTGTTGTGAGGGCCTTGAAGCGCAAGGGCATTCACCTGCGCGCAGCTCTCCAGACGGCATATCTTGGGGTCGACCTCAGCAGTGGACGACGTCAAGGTCGAGCTACAGTACGGCAGCGGCAGCTGAAGTCGGGGCAGTCGCACGCTCGGCTACGGCGCTTCGCCCAAGCTGCTCGGCGCTGGCATGCGTCGGGCAAGCTGCAACGGGCTGGACCGCAAGCTGCAGCTGTCTACGGACATCAAGTCCACGGCCAATTCGGGTGTCGACGATGTTGGCCCAGCGTCGTCGGCTAGGAGCGGCTGCAGGATCGTCGAGGCGAGGGAGATGTTTGACGACGTTACTCTCACTTCGGCTGCCAGGGTGCGACCCAGGCCACCTGCTGCCCAAGCAATGTATTTCTCAATGGTTGAGTGTGTGGTTATCGGAGGTTTGGCTACGACGTTCTATCCAACTGGCCTGGCCTCGTGCGGTGGCGCACCTACGCTCTCTTCCCCAGGGCCAGCGCACACGGCACGTGCGCGGCCCCATGACCACGGTGATCCTTTATTTGCTTGAAGCAGGATGGTCGCCTACCTCTCCCACGGACTGGGGCGTGCCAAATGACGGCACCGCTGAAGTTCACGCCTGGCAGTTTGACAGTAGTGACTTTGAGGTGCTGGAACAGGCAGCCCCGTTGCTGGCGGAGTTCGAGCGCACATACGAGCTGAAGCAGTGGAAGGAAGCGTCGGCCTTGTTCTGCGGAGGCGGCCTTGAAGGAGGTGCTGACATGACCTCCTTGCGAGCCATGGTTGCAGATTTGTTGCACGCCCGCAAGGGCCGTCAGTTGTCCGAGCTGCTGGTGACGGTGGCGACTGGAGGCTGGTGGCCGAAGGTACGTAGTCACGAGGCGGGACTTCGAGCTGACGATCTGTGCGACCGTTGTGGCACGGAGCAAGACACACCTCTGCACAGATGTTGGACATGCTCAAAGAATCACGGTTCGCGTGCTTTTGATGAGTCTAACGACTTACTCCCGCCGGCAGTGGCCGATGCGGAAGCGTTTCCTTGTTTTTGGATGCGAGGGCTCATTCCCTCCGCCTGGACCTCCATTTCTCCTCCCCCTTCTGTCGAGCTGATTTCTGGAGGCTGTCTCGGGAATGACGGTCTCGGGGACGGCTGTTTAGGCACGGGGACTGCTTCGGAGCCTCTGGTGATCTTCGGAGACGCGTCTGGGGGTCGTGACACTCTCGACACCAGGCTCAGGAGGGTAGGTATAGGGCTCGCCACTTTTACTAGTTACAATCCTTTGGCCCTGGGGCCTTTCTTGCTGGGGCCCCTCACGGGAACGGCACAGAGCGTTCCAAGAGGTGAACTCAGGGCTTTTGAATGGGCCTTGCGTTTCAGTGCAGGTGAAATATTATATGTCACTGACTGTGACGAAGTTGCCCGCGGGTGGTACGCCGAGCTGTTTCGCAGGCCTCAAGGCCCACAATCCGACATATGGCGTGAAATTGGCAAATTACTAACCTCGCAGGGTCGATCTCCAGCGTGTATAGTTGTCGCTCAGATCCCGTCTCATCTGTCTGGAGCTGGTGTTCTGGCACGAGGTCTTCCCTCGTGGCTAGTGCTAGGCAACTCGTGTGTAGATGCTATTGCAGGGGAGGCCGCGAAGCTTGCGCGGGTCTCCCCTCAGGAACGTCACAAAATCCAAGAGGTGGAGCAGCGTGCTCGCCTTGTTCGGAGGAGGTTGCTGCGTGTCGGCTTAGACTCCACTCGAGCGTCCCAACTGTCTGGACACCAGAGAGTGCGGGGTGCTGGTAGAGTTCCTCCTCCCCCCCCTCTTGCTATTGCACGCTTCGCGTCCGCACATACCCTGACCGAAAGTGGGAGGGCGTGCAGTGTGTGTAAAGGCTCCGCGACTAAGGCGGTGGTGTCCGAATGGTTAAAAAGTGAGTGCTTCCATCTCCAGCATGTGAACGGTGAGCTTAGTCGAGTTCCTAAGGGGCGGCGTTTACACTTAGCTGGTGGCTGGACTCACCCCTCACACGCCTTGACCTATCATAAAGACCTTAAAATTTGGTTTTGCCGCACATGTGGGTTCTTCGGCCAGGCTCAGCTCAGAGGCCTGGGGGAACCGTGCAAGCTTCCAATTTCTAAGGCCAGGCGCGAATACCTTGACAGGATTGATCGTGGCCTGTTTCCGAAGTGCTGAGCACTCAAGCCTGGTTATCACTACGTGATGGCGGAAATCCTGGAAATCCTCCGCATCATCATCATCATCATCATCATCATCATCATCATCATCATCATCATCATCATCATCATCATCATCGTCATCGTCATCATCATCATCATCATCATCCTCATCCTTATCCTCATCCTCCTCATCATCATCATCATCATCACTATCATCATCATCCTCATCCTCATCCTCATCCTCATTATCATCAGCATCGTCATCATCATCATCATCATCATCATCATCATCATCATCATCATCATCATTCATCATCATCATCATCATCATCATCATCACCACCACCACCATCATCATCATCATCATCATCATCATCATCATCATCATCATCATCGGCAACAGCATCATCAGCATCAGCATCATCAGCATCACCACCATCAGCATCATCAGCATCCGCATCACCATCATCGTCATACTCAACAGCAACATCATCACCATCATCACCATCATTACCATCACCATCACCATGACATCACCATCACCATCATCATCATCACCACCATCACCAGCATTCATCATCAGGCAAGATGCAATCTGACGGCGCGAGTGTTGGGGTCGCAGCGTCTGACATTCTCCGTTGGCCTGACAGGGCCTGACATGAGGGCGATCAGCGGATGCGGCGCAAGCCTCGCGGATCGATCCGCTTGTAGGCCACCAGGTTCGGGCCCAGGTCGGCCCGGAACTCTGGTTGCCTGCGCATGGCAGGAGGGGGGAATGGATGAGCTTCTCGCAATGAATGCATCGCTTGCTCCAGAAAGCCAGGGCCCCCCTTCCACGCACACACTTTTTGGCGTCACGGCCCCGCGCGCGGCGACAGGGCGTGGAATGTCGCGTACAGGCAGCGCGAATCGCG
The DNA here is from genome assembly GCA_963575745.1 of Prorocentrum cordatum. Taxonomy (NCBI): domain Eukaryota; class Dinophyceae; order Prorocentrales; family Prorocentraceae; genus Prorocentrum; species Prorocentrum cordatum. Next base: position 567,216 of record CAUYUJ010014983.1, on the reverse strand, counting down.
CGTCTGCGCCCGGCCGAGCTCTCAGAGACCACTTAGGGCCTGGCCGCCAGCATCACCCATAACCATGCGGACGTGGATGACGGAGATGGGAAGTGGGCGGACGAAGCTACGGCGAGTGTGGAAGGTGACGTGGGCCAACCAGGACAGGAAGGCACGAGGGAGGGCGGAGGGCGGGTAAGTGAGTGTCGAGCGACAGAAGTATCTGCTTCTCTTGCATGGGGCTGAGCTCTGCTTCCGCCGCCCTCCGCCGAAGCAGGACTGGCCGCTTTGCTTCCGCCGCCCTCCGCCGAGGGAGGGAGGGCAAGTTCTCGGCCCCTTGGAGGCGAGGCCCTTCCCTTGACGCTCCCTGCGGGGAGCAGACCTCGGACGCTGGCGGCCCATCTGGGGCGGCAGGATCAGCCAGCATCGAACTGGCACATCGAATCGAATCGAAATGTGCATCGGATCGGGCTGAATCCGCGCGGAATCGAACTCGGATTGGATCGGCCGCGACAGGATACACGACAGCGCCAGGCAATCGTCTCGCCGACTTCCGACCGTCGCAACGGGCCTCAGTCGATTCGACAATCTCGGTCCTTGCAAGCGTCCGCCTGGCTCGATCCTTGCAAGCGTCTCGCAAGGGTCGAATCGGGGCGGCCGCAGTCGATATCGAATCGGATCGATCGCATCGGACTGGATCCCAGGCGGCGACCGCGGGGAACGAGAGGAGCTTCTGGCTCCGCCTGGGGCCACTGCCGGGGTCGGCGCGCCAATAAAACCCGTCCACGGCGTCCCCGGCAGTCGGGCGGGTGGTAGTGGGGGATGACCTGCGTGGGGGGTGAAGAGAAGGGCCCGAAAAGCGCCCTGTAGGGCTCCTCTTGGGCCACCGCTGGCCCCACAAGGGGCCCTACAAAGCCCCTTTAGGGACAAATTTTTCCACCCCCCATGTAGGTCTCCTCCCAGTACCACCCGCCCGAAGCAGAGGAGGAGCGGCACCTCGCATCTCTCGGCGGGGGAGGAGGCGGCCTTCGCTAGCGGAGCTCTGGCGGGAGCCCGGCCTAGGCAAGGGCCACGTGCCCGAGGAGTGGTCGGCGCCATGGCGCAGTGGAAGCATGACCACAAGAACACGCTTTTGGGCGTCGCGACCCTGCGCGCGGCGACAGGGCGGAAAAGGTCGTGAAGCAGCGAACGCGCGGGCGACTAGGAACGCCCGAGCCCTCAGAGGCCGCTCAGGGTCCCGCAGCAGCCGGCCGCCATAATCAATCTCGGCGTGGATGACAGGGGGAGCGGTGGGAGGACGAGGCGACGGTGCGGTAGAAGGTGCCACCACAAAAACACGCAACGAGAGCATGATGCCCCTTCGCGCGCAGGGCCCCAGGGAGATAGCGGAAGCGATGAGCATCCAAGGCGGGGAGCCGAAGCACGAAGATCAGAGAAGGGTACCTGTCGAGAGATAGGGTTGGTCTTAACCCTCGTGCCAGCTGTACGGCAGAGTACTGCATTGACGGCATGGTCCCAAGTCTCTGACACCGCGCGAGTCGTTCAGCCCTGAGCCACCTCCGCAATCAAAAGGCCCCCGAGGCGCTCTCGGCCTCGTCCTTCGTATGGACTTCGCGCCATGAGTCGTCTTCCTGTGGGCCTTCGGGAACCGAAGCGTAAGACGATGGCAAGACGAGGACACATTCTGATAAAAAGAAAAAACTAGAATCCCTGAGAGCGGGCAGGTCTGGGATATTCCAGATTGCCTCAGAACCCTCGGAGACCGTGCCACATCGTTTTGGAACGATGTACCCTCATCCCAGGCCTGCCTCAGCGCAAAGCGGGCCAACCCGGAGGGATCTCGGCGCTGAGTCGCCAGGGCCCGAGAACGTCGAAAAACCGACCGTCGCGACTTTGTTCGAGGCGTCAGATGCCTTTGGACTGGCCATGCCCGGCAGTTCTGGGGCAAGAGAGAGGGAGGGATAGAGACAGGCTGGCAGACAGACAGACAGAAGGACAGGGAGAGAGAAAGAGAGAGGGAGAGAGGGAGACAGGAAGGGAAACAGCGACGAACAAAAATGCTGGCGGCGACGACTTCGGCGGCAACGACGGCGGCGGGGCGGCGACGACGACGACGACGACCACGACGACGAGAGAGGAGGGTAGGGGGCGGCTCGCAGGCGGTAGCCCTGCGGGCGAAACCCGCACGGGACGCAGGACCGAGGAAAGGCGGAGGAGGAGAAATGAGGCCGACAACGATGAAAGAGGACTCGGATCCAGCAAAGTGGCACGCGCTGGGGCGACAGCGCCATTTTGAACGACGGGAAGATCTCGCCGCTCATAAAATGTGGCCCACTCTGCAGCGAGAGCACTTTTATGAAACACGGAAAGCCATTGAAGTGCATAGCCACAGGGAAAACACATGTTTGAAACCCTGCGCGTAAAAGGAATACGCGGGGAGGGTCGAAATCTTCCGAGCAGCGTTGTCAGGGAAGAGCGGAGAGCAGTATTCATGATGTGTGATCGTGTTTATACATACATAACATGCATACTTACATATATGCATACATGCATACATGCATACATGCATACATGCATACATGCATGCATACATGCATACATGCATACATGCATACATGCGTATATGCATACATGTATACATGCAGTCATGCATACATGCAGGCATATATACGTACATACATACATACATACATATATACATACATACATACATACATACATACATACATACATACATACATACATACATACATACATACATACATACATACATACATCCATGCATACATGCATGCATGCATGCATGCATGCATGCATACATACATACACACATACATACATGTGTGATGTTGGCCAGCGCGGACCCCAAACAGAGTTGTTTTGCAAAACGTGCTGTGCATTCAAACCTAGGTGGTACAATCCATGTGACGTAATCTACGTGGCTCAAAGAACGCAAAGCAATGCAGCACAGTGTAAAGCAATCCCAAGCAAAACAAAACAACGCGAAGCCATGCAAAGCAACGCCAATGCGCAGCAATGCAAAGCAATGCAACACAATACGAAGAAACGCAAAGGAATGCAAAGCACAACAATGCAAAGCAACGCGAAGCAAGGCAAAACAACGCAACGCAATACAACACTATGTAGCGCCGGCAGTTGCTGCTGCCCCTCTCAGCAGCCACTTTCCTGGAGGGTTGAATCTCCAACTTTCCAGCGGTCTGTGCGCACAACGTTCCCGAGAAGCTGCTCTAGAACATTCTACTCGTCTCGGGTCCAGGGGAACTTTGCGCACGTGGCGTGTGCGAGCGAATCCAATCGGGGTCGCGCCTCTTGTGCTCCGTAGGCTGTTGGCTCAGGACTCGCGTGCTCAGTTGCTCAAGCGTCTGGGAGTGTCCTCTCGCGAAGCGTAGCATTCTGCAGGGATCTCGCCATGAGGTAACAGCAACGCAGTGCAATGCGAAGCGAAGCACCACCATGCAAAGCAATGCAAATCAATGAAAATTCATGCAAAACAGCACCAAGCAAAAAACGCAATGCAACGCAATGCAAAGCAATGGAAAGCAACATGCAAGGCGAACCAAAGCAAAACAAATCAATGCAACACAATGCAAGGCGATGCAATGCAATGCAATGCAATGCAACGCAAAGCAATGCGATGCGATGCAAAGCAGTGTAATCCATTACACAGCGATGCAAAGCGATACAAAGCAATGCAAAGCAATGCAAAGCAATGCAAGCCAATGTAAAACACTGCAAAGCAACGAGGCGACGGGCGACGGCGAGCCGGCCAGACCGCCACTGGTGCCCAGCGGCGACGACGGCGACTGGTGGCGACGAGCCCGCCACACCGGCACCGGGGCCCATTTATCCCTGAACATCAGCCAGAACCCAACATTGCAAACGCTGTTGAGCAAGGGTCAGTGTCGGTAGCTGACGATAAGCAATATACAATAAGGAACGAAAAAAACATACGAGAGAGGGAGGGAGAGAGAGCGAAGCAGATATAGAAAGAGAGAAAGCACCAGGAGGGAGGAGAGGAAGAAGCAGGGGGATCGAAAGGGGGATGGCAAGGAGGATAAGGAGGAGGAGAACGACGGGAAAGATGAGGACGAGGACGACAAGGACGATCACGAGGAGGGCGAAGAAAAGCAACACTAGGACCACTTGCAGAAAACATAATCAAGAGAAAGGATGCGGACAAACAAATGGTAAGCGCAATGATCTGAAAGGAAAGAGGAGCAAGATGAGAAAGGGGAGAGAGGAGAGATACGACCGTCGAGAGAAGAGAGGAGAGAGGAGGAGGAGGAGGAGGAGGAGGAGGAGGAGAGGAGGAGGAGGAGGAGGAGGGGGGAGGAGAAGAAATAGGATCATGAAGATGCCACTGGCCACGGCGACGACCACGACGAGGACACGGTCGAAGACGGCCCGGTAGCGCGGGAGCGGGCCTCCTGGATCCAGACCCTCCAGTGGGGAGCCGCTCGTACGAGGTGACCACTGTCAGTGTGCCGTTCTGGATGTTCTCCACCTGCACAGAGCGCGAGCAATCGATCGCCGCCCTCACAATCGATCGTCCCCCGCTCCTCTTCCCCCCTGCTGTGTCCCTCCTGCTCGTGATCCCGCTAATATTCCTCCGTCGCCCCGGTCCTCATTGTCCCCCCCGATTATAACTACCCCTCATCCCCCTCGCACGCCCCCTCATCCCACAACCCCTCGTCGATTCTGCATCCCTCCCTCCTCCCCCCTTCCTCCGGTTGCCCCTCCGCTTTCGCCGTGCCTCCCTCCCCGTACCTCCGCCTGCCCCTCCTAAAGATCCTCCTCCTCCTCCCCCCCCTCCTCCCCTCCTTCTCCTCCTCCTCCTCCTCCTCCTCCTCCTTCTCCTCCTCCTCCAACTCTTACTCGTCCTCCTTCTCCCCGCTCTGGCCCGCATCCGCCATCCTCCCTTCATTCCCGCTTCTGTCCTCAAGCCCCTCCACTCTCCTCTGGCCAACGGCCAGGGGTTGCAGCAGGCCTCGCCCGATATCGTCTTGGTCGCGTCGTCCACGTCCACACCGCCATGCACGGTGCTGATCAGGACAGTGCGGCCTGTTACCCCCTGCTCCTCATCATCCACCTCCCTGTACTTCTCCTCGTCCTCCTCCTCCTCCTACTCCTCCTGCTCCTCCTCCTCCTCCTCCTCCTCAATCTCACGATCATTGTCACCATCGTCATGAATATCATCAGCAGCAATATCGCCATCCCCGACATCATCCTCATCATAATCATCGTCAGGATCAGCATCATCAACATTAACCTAATCAGCAGCATCACCAACAACACCCTGACCGTCATCGTCAATCCTCATCCTCATCCTCATCCTCATCCTCATCCTCATCCTCATCCTCATCCTCATCCTCATCCTCATCAGCAGCTTCAGCAGCCGCAGCAGCATCGTCATACCCCTTACCATCACCCTCACTATGATCCCCATCAACAACAGCATCAGCAGCCACATCATCACCGTCACCAGCATCCCCATCATCCCCATCACTAGCATTCAGCAGCAACATCAGCAGCGCATCATCATCCCCATCCTCCTCATCGTAACCATCCTCATCCTCCTCATCCTCCCTCGCCCGCCGCCTCCTTCTCCTCCTCCTCCTCCTCATCCTCCCGCCCATTATCCTCTTCCTCAACACCCTGCCCCTCCTCCTCATCCTCCACATACTCACTCCCACTCTCTTCCTCTTCCTCCTCCTCCTCCTCCTCCTCCTCCTTCTCGCCCTCCACCTCCCTCTGGCCTCGTGCGTATCCTCCTTCGTCTCCGCCTCCCAGTCGTCCCCTCTTCTTAATGCTCATCGCCTCTGATTCCTGCATCCTCCTCACTCCCTTCCCCTCCCATGAGCCTCATCACCCTCCTAACTCGTCCAGCATTTCCTTCCGTTCCCATTCCGCCCTCCCCCTTTCACAGCCGTTCTATTGCCCCCCCTCCACCTACACCTTCTGCCCATCCCCCACACACACACACGCGCAAACACACACACACACACACACAAACGCACACACGCCCACACACACACACACACACACCACACCACAACATCCCCAACACACCCCGCCCACCAAACCACCCACCCACTAATGAACCACCACCTCTACCCCTCGCTCAGTCGCTCCTCCTCCTCCTCCTCCTCCTCCGCCTCCTCCTCATCATCATCATCAGCAGCATCGTCATCACCATTATCAGCATCATCAGCAGCACCTCAGAATCATCATCAGCAGCATATTCATCATCGTCATTATCACCATCGCCAGCATCATCATCAGCACCATCATCAGCAGCATCAGTGTAAGCAGCAGCATCATTAGCATCAACATAATGTTCGTCATCACCACCATCATCATCAGCAGCATCAGCAGCAACGGCATCAGCATCATCATCAACATCAGCATCGGCATCTGCAACAGCCGTATCACCATCAGCAGCAGCATCATCATCGTCATCCTCAACCCAAAAAAACAGCGACGACAGCTACAACAACAGCAGCAACAACAGCACCATCATCGTCAGCATCAGCATCAGCAGCAGCATCATCAGCAGCATCATCATCATAATCAGCATCGTCATCGTCATCACCATCATCATCAGCATCATCATTCACCCCCATACGCCTCGTCCTCGTCATCCAGCTCGTCGTCGTCGTCATCCTCATCCTCCTCCTCATCTTCATATTCTCCCCCTTTTGTTCATTCTCCCCCCCTTTCCCCTCTCTCCCTCCATCCCTCCCTCCCTCCCCCCCGGCCATCATCCTCAGCACCCTCCTAACTCATCCAGCATCTCCTTCTGTTCCCCTCCCTCGTTCTTTCTCCTCCTCCCCATCCCATGTACCCCCACCGTCTTACCCCCCCACCCCACACCCCCCACCCAACCCACCCCACCCACCCACCCCACCCACCCACCCACCCACCCCACCCACACCCACACCCACCCCCCTCCTGCCCTCCGCTCCCCCATCCTCCTCGTCATCATCTTCCTCCTCCTCTCTTTCTCCTTCTCCTCCTCCTCCTCCTCCTCCTCCTCCTCCCCCGTAGCAATTTTGGCTCAAGCGGGATACCTCCCCACTTGGGCCAACATGCGTCCACGGCCGTTTCCCTCAAGGCCTCCAGGCCGAGCGTTCGGGCTCGAGCGCCTTGGAGGAGGGATTCGTGTGCTTGGCGTAGGGAGGACCGCGATGCCGTCCGACTTGGAGGACAAGCTGGAGGACAAGTTTGCGCCAATGGCTTAGGTAGTCCATACGAACAGAAGGACGAGCGTGCAGTGGCGGTCAAAGTTAATCGTTGCCTTTTGTTTATCCAACAACAACACCGTCGACCCCAAGGAGGGCACTTCTGAACCCGAGTGCAATATGAGCATCATCAATCAAGCACATTCGTGCCTTAATCGACTTCCGGCGGCATGAGCCAAATCGCGGAGCCTCGTTCCACAACCGGGTTGGTACAGAGGCCGTGCGCCGTCAAGACATGAGAGTGCGCATTCGTTCGTAAACTTCGCAGGTGAACGCGGCGAGCTGGCCTAGTGGGGCAGCACTCCACTCTCCTCCCGCCTCCTCCGAGATGTGGGTAGAATCCCGATGCCGCCAAGCTCAGTCGAAGCTGGCAGCAGCAGTGCACCAGGGAGCGCAGAACAGTGCGGATCCGCCTCCTCCTCCTCCTCCTCGTCCTCCTCCTTCTCCTCCACCTTCTCCCTCCTACTCCTTACTCATCATCCCTCCTCCACCCTGCTCCCCCCTCCTCCTGCCCCCCCCAGTCATCTACCCTCCCCGACCGACGCGCGCCCACCCCTTCTGAAGCATGGGGAGTGCGACGGCGATGCGTTCCAAGAGGCTGGCAGGAGGCGCATCCTGCAGTGGAAAGACATTATGGTAGGTCTTATCATGGGGAGGGACTTGGGTCTGGAGGGTGTCTTCCAGCATTTCTGATGTACCCTGGGAGTGCTCTGGTCCTCCTCCTCCTCCTCCTCCTCCTCCTCCTCCTCCTCCTCCTCCTCCACATCTTCCTCCTCCTCATCATCCTTCTCCGCCTCCCACTCGTCCTCCTACTCATCCTCGGCTGGTGAGGCGGAGGTGGAGGATACAAAAGGAAAAAGACGCAGGAAGAGGAGGAGGCGGAGCGACAATACCAAACGCGGTGGAGGCGGAGGAGAACCAAGACGATGATGAGGCGAAGACGGACGCGTACGAGGAGACGGACTGCGCGGGCTCTGGTGGTGTGAGGTTCGTGGTGTCTCGGGGAACCGTCGATCCAATATCCTGGGGAAGGCATGCAAGCGACCGCATGCCGCAGGAAGGCTCTCGAAGGGGCTCCTCTGTCCTGCGAGGCTGGCCTGGCCAGACGAGTGGGGAGTGGCTGAAGGGTGGCCCACCCGAACCCACTGATCATGTGTTGTGGGCCCTGTTCTCGACTTTAAGCATGCCCCCGCTCACGCTGCCAGGCGCTAAAAAATAGGGAGGGAGGCGGGAGGGGAGACGTAACGAAACGAGGAGCGTGAAACCAGAGGAGGCGTAGGTAGGACGCAGCCCGAACGCGTCGTGCCGATGTTTGAACTCGGGGGCGAAAACCAGCGGGCAAGATGGCCTCTGCCCTCGCCGAGCTCTACGAGTAGACGAGGCCAGGCTCGGAGAAGGCGGAGGAACGGCGGCTGGAGGAGGAGGAGGAGGAGGAGGAGGAGGAGGAGGAGGAGGAAGAGGAGGAAAGGCGCCACTCTGGTTCGGGGATGGGGGGCCCTCGGCGGGGCCCCCGCTTCGGGCGCCTTCAGCAAGCGGGGCAGCGGCTTGGCTTCATGCAATGGCACCTGCAGCTCCCGCGGCATCGGCAGCCCGTCGTGGCATTCTGATTGCACAGTACAACCCACAGAGTGCGAATCGCGAGAGGAGCCTGGACATAATTCACGAATTGAGCAATTTCGACCTCGTGGGCCTCATAGGCACACAGCGTCGTTCGTCGGGTGATCACACAGACGTATCACAGCGGGCTGAGAATCACTGGAGTATTGGCTTTGGCTGGAACAGATGTGCACACTGCAACAAGAGCTGCGGACTTACACTGTGGGTGAGGAGAAAGTTCTTGACCAGATCTCATATCAAAGGTTTTCTGCACACGCCGAAAAACTTCTGGGGTCGTTGTGGTGCCATCAAGTTCGAGAGAGGACCGCTGCGCATCGTAGTGATTCTGCTGTACTTTCCACCTCAACCCAGAGGGCGACCTCAAGTGATGCAGTGGCGTGCGACAGTTTCGGCTATGCTAAGTTGGTTATCGCACCTGCTAGGGTCAGTATCAGCGCGGTGGGCGCCTATCATCATGGGAGATATCAATGGTCAGTTTCAGGCGCATGATGAGATTGTTGGGATACACGGGAATGGTCCAATGAACGACACGTCCGAAGGGCTTATGGCGCTGCTCGCGTCGCATTCATTATGTGCTATCAATACCAAGTGGCCTGCAGGCGACACGTACTACGGCACCGAGACATCCAAAGTGATCGACTTCATTTTTATACCCCAGACGTGGGCACACGAAGTCACATGGTGCCGAACGCTACGTAGATCGGCCTGGAGGTTACAGGCTCACAGTCAAAGCAAGTTGTGGGATCATGTACCTATTGGCTTGGCAATCCCGCTCACAGTTATTGCAGAACCGTACCAGATTGCTGATTCACCTCGTTTCTCTGGTGAAGCAATGTCTATGATGCTACAGCGTGGATGGCAGCGCAAACCCTTTGTCCAGCATGTTGAACGACACTTATCAAGGGAATATGAACGGGTGATTGCGCTGCCACCACGTGAGATCGCCGACGAGGCCAACCGTGTCTTGATGGCGGCAGTGAATGAAGCCGGTGCTATTTTTTGCTGCAAGTCCCCGCTCTACACAGAAGATCACACGCGTCACGCCAGAGAAGTGAAGGCGTTGCTCGAGCAACGCCGCACCGTCAGGCAGCAGTTTGATTTCGAGTATGAGGGGGTGGAGGGGGAGGACTTGGAGAGCAAGGAGCTTCGGTTGACATTGCAGATCAGGAGGATAAGCAGATGGTTGAGGAGGAGGAAGCAGGAGTATTGGGAGCAGATCAAGACTGATAGGTGCGAAGCGTTTCAAGAAGCCGTTGAACGCAGGGATGCGCATGCCATCCATCGTGTTGCGAAGCTACTGGCCCAGACTACACGTGGAGGAAGGAAGAGGGAAGTTGGCAAACTCAGGGCGGAGGGCACGAGGCAGGAGTGGGAGGACAAGATGAAGTCATCGGGGCCTGAAGGTGGCTGTTCTGCGAAGCAAGCTACGCTAGGAGAACTCGCCGTGGCCAGAGCGTGTGCTCGTGCTGTGCCACAAACCGTGCATGAGGAGGAGGTGGAGGAAGATCTTCAAAGACTTAAACGTGCGATATGGAAAGCTAAGCTCTGGAAATCCACCCCAGCATGGAGTTGCCCGATCGAGTTGCTGCGTGTATGTTTTTTCACGTGCTGGGCAAACCCTCGGATGAAAGAAGTACGGCATGGCCTTGGGCATGTGTCGGACATCGAGAATATCATCTCACCGAAGTTTTACATGTTTGTGCAGCTGATCCTGTTATGTGTGCGAGTCTTTCAACGCCTGCCGCTGGCGTGGCTGCGTGCTGTTGCTGCACGTATTAGGAAGGGGAATGACAAGGAGGGGACAGCTGGAGAACGGGTGGTGATGATGGTCTGCTCGCTTGGCAAGGCTTTTCTCAGAGGAGTGCTCCACAGAGCGCCTAAAGTGCCGACACCGTCGGGGGCATATGGGGCTTTAAAGCTTAGACGAAGGGAGGGGGCAGTAGTTGTGCAAACGTGTTCGGCCTGGCGGCTTAAGCGCCTAGGCGGTGCACATCTGCGTCGCTTGCATGATGCGACGAATGCGTTCTTTTCGATCTCGACAAAGTGTCTCAACCAAGCAGCCATCAAGGTGCTGCATCCTGAGGACGTGGTGATCATGTTAGATAGAATCAAGAATAGTCACTTTACGTTCGCATTCAATACCAAGGGTGAGGAGGAGGACGAGGTGGTTTTCACAATGGGGGAAGGATGTATGCCTGGGGATCCTGTTATGGTGTATCTGTTCGTGATGGCGTACGTGTTTAAGCTGCAGGAGTTTTTCGATGCAAAAGCACGCCCGTGGGTTATTGCGACATGCCCAATCTCGGGTGAGGCCGTGAAGGCCGCAACGTCTTTGTTTGTGGATGACCTGGCTGACGCCGTACCGTTACCCGACATGTAAGAAGGTCTGATATTCAGTGAAAAGCAGAACTCCGAGATCTCGTCCATGTTGGGCTCCATGGGGCTGGTTCAGAATGTCTCGAAGCAAGAGTCCCTCCCTGTGTGCTGCGGGAGAGGGGCATACCAGAACGAGCAGTTGCTGTTGCGCCCGAATAAGCTCCCTGGGCGTACGCTTGCGTGTGCACGTTATTTAGGCGTACGCTTGTCTGCTAGATTTGGGGTGGGAATGGAGATTAAGTTCCGTCTTATTTCGGGAATGGCAGCATGGGCGAGGATGGGGAGCTTCTGGACGAGTAAGGTTGCTTTTCAGTGGAGGGCGATTATGTATAAAGGGTACGTCATGAATGCGATTCTCTCGGGGGTGGAAAGTTTGGCCAGGTGCAATGGCCCGCTGCTGGACAGTGATATTGCACCGCTGGAGAGTTTCCTCGCACGGCGTGGACGTGTGATCTTGCACGGCACAGCGACAAAGAACGAGGCAGGCCAGACACGCAGCCTGGACAACTTAGATGTGCTTGCCAGGTTCCGCATTGCGTCGCTGTTCATCGAATGCAGAATTCGTAGGCTCGTATGGCTTCAGGGTCTCCTTCGGCACCCGACTGAGGGAGCACAAGTACTGGCCGTCGTCTTTGGCGACTTCAGTGCAACGCTGGCGGGTGTCACCGTATCTCAGCCGCCGGTGTGCGAACAACAAGCTACCGCAGTCAATCCCTGGGCGCAGCAGTGGCTCAGGGACATCGAAGCCCTTGAAGTATTCGATGATGGTCTAGTGCTATTACAGAATTACGGTATGAGTGCTATTAGAGTTATTCTGGAGGGTTGGGAGGACTTTGTTAGGGTGGATGTACATGATCTTCAGTCACACGATTGGACACACAGAGATCAGTATGCTAAACGGCGTCGACAGAAGATGGGAGGGGATGGGAGGTACAGATGCTGGGCCAGGAATGAGGCGGGTTCGATCTGCGGCACTTTTTTTCACAGTAAGGCTGCGCTCACGTCGCACTTTGTCCACACGCGGGGTGGCGAGCATGGTGCACATATCTTGGGTAGAGTTGCCTGCGTGAGTAACCAATGCATCATATGTGGAACATGTTATTCGTCATACGCACAAGCACAGAAACACATGGCAAATTCTATGGAAAAGGGAATGTGTAAAGACGTGGGCAGGTCGGGGGATGTTATTTGTGTGAAGTTCACGGAGTGCCGTCTATGTGATTTTGGCTCGGACGACCCTGTGGTGTTGAGGCTGCACATTTTGAACACGCATCTGGCACCGCACCTCGCAGAGCACGAGCTCGACTTTTTCGCGCCCTTTGATCTGCCGACGGGGCACTTAGACGAAGATGCCAGAAGGGAGCTGGCTGCTCGATCTCACGGACGAGTCTGGGGGAGGAGGAGGAACCAAGCCCAAGCAGCAGAAGAAGGAGGAGACCAAGGAGGCAGCCGTGAGGAAGCTGGTGTACCAGCTGGAGAGTCGTGTGCGCAGTCTAGAGTATCAGAATTCGATTCAGATGTTCTTCCCGAAGGAGCATGTGCTCGTGGAGAAGGGACAGAAAGCGTACAAGGCATACCTCGACAAGGTCGAGGCTGCGGGCAAGGGCCACAGCCGCGGCCCGCCAGAGGTGCAAGTATTTGGCAGCATTCTGACAGATATAGACAACTTCTTGAATCAGGGCGACTGCCCACTGGAAGTTCGCAAGTATCTGGGAATCGGCCAGAGGATCAAAGACATGCTCTCCAAGGGGACCCCAGAGGAGGCCTCGTTGTGGATCCACGAGTTCGGGTTTTCCCCCACGTTCGACTCGAACATCCTGGCGTGCACCTTCGAGCTCCGAGGTCACATCCTGGTGGCAAAGAACGTGGAGGGCGCAGAGGAGCTAAACAAGCAGCAGGCAGAGGCGTGGGGAGGGGCACCGTCGGACGTGGAGTGGGAAAAGGTCCTGCAGCGAAACCCTCTTGAGATCCCTGTGAATGAGTCCAACAAGCTTGTAGATTTGATGGCGGTCCTGGCCCATATTTTCCGTGCCTGGGGTGCCGCCAAAAAACTAGGTAGAGCTCCGCGGGGTGCCCTAGCCAAAGGTCTGGGTGGTAAGTTGACCTGGACTTAGTTTCGAATAGGGCCCCGCGGTGGTGTTGTAGCCACACGACTGGGTTTTAAGTGCCCTGGCCTGTTCGGGCCTGTAGCTTGCTGGTGGCACTAGGGACCCGTCTGGGACCCGAGTGCTGCCTTGGGGGGGCACCCTTTTTGGCGTCCTGGGCTCCTGGTTCCCTGGGGGCCCCTTGGGGGCGGTGCGTGGCCGTGTGAAGGCGTGCTCCCCCCCTGCAGGCCGCAGGCGTTCCGTCCGAGCTAGCCGCGCTCGCGGCTCCTCGGCGATGTCGTTCGTGAAGTTTTGGTGCCTGGTGTAGGCGTGCCCAGAGTAGTGAGTGACAGTCAGTAAGGATGCTTGAATGGGAGTTCGAAGTCGAAGTCGAAGGAAGAGGAGGAGGAGGAGGAGGAGGAGGAGGATCGGGAGGAGAAGGAGGAGGACGACGACAAAGGGACGAACCACGAATGCAAAAGCGACGACAGCGGAGGGAGAAATGCCGAAAGCTGGGCCCCTCGAGCGCCCTGGGCGGAGAGAGTCAACAGCAGCCTGGGTCCTCTTTTCTTGTCACCACCAGCTGAGGCTCTTGTCACCGAAGGCGGCGTGCAAGCGCGCGAGGTCTGGCCTATAGAACTCTCGCAGCATCGTCCGCGTCTCCTCGAGCAGGTGGGCAAAAAACACCGTCCTGGTCTGCTCGTTCTCCCTCAGCTTGGTGTGAGCGGCCTTCCGCTTCTGCTTGGGCAGCTCCACGCTGCTGATGCCCGCGAAGGCCCAGAGCTCTCGAAGGGTGCGCGCCGCGGTCTTCTTGTCACGCCGGAAGTCGAGCTCGTCGAGGCGGCGGAGAAAGAAACGGTCCCGCGGGTAGAAGTCCAAGAAGCGCACCAACGAGGTGCCGTAGAGGCCGTCGAGCACGAACCTTGGGCTCCGGGCCCTCTCGCTGCAGGGACCCCTGTCGGGGCCCCGCTGCTGTTCCCAGCACCACGTGCGGCCGAAGTCTGCCAGGCAGGTCCGGAACGCCGCGGTGATGTTGACAACGTTCTCGTGGAGGAACGCGGGGCTGTGCTCGTGGTGGCACCCAGGGGCGGAATAGTACATGGTGAAGGCGAAGTTGAAATGCGACTCCGCCCTCTTCACTGGATCCCGCAGCACGGCCACGAACCTCGACTCTGGCAACACGCGCCAGAGAGCCGCGGGCCTGGCGCAGAAGTTCGTGGCGGAGAAATCCATGCTCAGGAGCTCCTGATGTGCCCCAGCGCCAGCGCCCGCTGGGCCTGGGCTCCCCTCGAGCTGGGTCGAGTTCGCGCTTGGGCCGGCCACTGCTCGCGCCAGCGGGAGGTATACCTGGGCGTACACCTCCACGGGCATGCCGTGCTTGACGCCGTGGAGCCAATACTTGGGCTCCTTGACGGCGTTGCCCTCGATCTCGTCCAGGGCCACGACCTGCTCGCCCTCCACGACGCTGGGATTCGCCAGCACCCGGTAGTACAGATCCGTCGTCCCACACTTGGGCGGCGCCAGGTTGAGCAGCAGGGGCAGGCACGCCAGCTCCCCGTCCGACCCGGCGTGGTAGCATGGGCTGCGCACGCCGCTCACTCGGCGCCACGCGGAGGGCAGGGCCGGGTCCCGCGGGCGCGGCTTGTAGACCCTGCCCTTGCCCCGCAACGGCGGCGGCCACGGGGTCGCCTGCCCGAGCAGCGTCCACGCAGGGGCCCGCTCCGCGTCCTCCGCGCCCGCTCCGCCCACCTCGCAGCGGGCGCCGCCCGCGGGCGCCGCCTCCACCGCCTCCCGAAGCCCCGAGGCGCGCTCGGCGGCGAGGGCGGCGACGTCGTGCCTGGCGGCGAGCTCCGCCACGAGCGAGCGCAGGGTCTCGGCGGACCCGGGCGCCAACTCGTCTCCGCGGCCCGCCGCGGCGGGGGCGAGCGCGGCCGCGGCCAGCAGGGGGGGCCGCCGCGGCCGCGCGCGCGGGCAACTCTGGCGATCGCCCATGGCCGCCTCCGCGAGCCGTGCGATCGGCCGGCGCAGCTCGGGCTCAAGTGGCTATGGAGGGGCGTTCCGTATTTGCACGTGGGTCAGCGCCAAGCCTCTTTGTGATTGCTCCATTCAAGCAACGGCAGCGCCCAGAGCGACGGACCGAACGAGGGCCCGAAGACGAGCGAAATGAGGGCCAGAAGGGCGAGCCACGAAAGGGGAGGAGGGGCGAGGAAGGTGGAGCGACATCAGAGCGCGCAAGGAGGCTCGCGTCCAAGGCGAGGGGCGCAGCGACGCGCCGAGATGTTTTGAGGGCGCCCTGCGCAATCAACCCCCGACCCGACCAGGATAGCGGGGGGGAAAAAACATGGCATACACAGACATGTTCGCAATCCTGGACCCCAATCATGCTTATAGAAATATAGGTGTTGCCAATTACGTTGTGCAGCCGATGTGGTACAACATATCTGGTACAACCAACGTGGCAAACTCCACGTTGTGCAATTCATGCAGTGCAATCTGGGTGGTGCAACCCGCGTGGCCCAACCTATGGTGTACAAGCTATGTTGTGCGAACGATGCTGTGCAACATGACTGGTGCAATCGATGCTGTGCAACCTATGTGGTGGAATAGACGGTGTGCAGCTTATGCTGGGTAGATCGTATGGACAAACACATGTTGCACCATCTCTGTGTAGTACAACCTACGTGCTGCAACTTATGTTGTGCAGCGCATGTGGAGCAATATGTGTGGTACACTGCACGTGGTCCAACCTATGGTGTGCAATCGATGTTGTGCACTATACGCTGTGCAACCGGTGTGGTCCAATCAAACATTGTACAACATAGAACTATATTTACACATATAACTATATGTTGAGCAACCGATATGGCGCAATAGTTATACGTTGTGCGGTTCATGATAAGCAGTCCATGCTGTGCAATCTGCGTTGTCCGATATATGTGGAGCAGCCCATGCGGTGCAACCTGCGTGGCGCAACCTATGTTGTTAAACCTGCATTGTGCAGCATCTGAGGTGCAACCTACGTCGTGTAATTTAGGTGGGGCAGCCGGCGAAGTGCGACTTACGTGTTGCAATTGAGTTCAACAGTAGGTTTGGCAAATTCCACGTCCTTGCACCCGCCCACCTGCAATTTGGTTTGCAAAACCGATGCGGCGGCGATTGCGATGAGTGTTTGGCGTTGGCTGGTGCTTCTCTGCGGCCGCGCTAGCCCGCGCATGCTCGCGCGCACTGCGGCCAGCTGGTTTGGCGCGACCGACGCGACCGCGGTGGCACCGACCGCTGAGCACTCCCCAGCGGGCACTTCAGTGCGAGTCGGTGATTTGGGCGGGCGCGGTATCATGGCAACGCCGACAACGGCAGACGCGATTCTGAAACTAGCGATGATGGTGGCGATGGTGGCGATGACGACGGCATGGCTAATGACGGCGCAGATATTGATCATGCCCGCCGATAACGATGGCGATTTCTTCTCGTCGGCGATGCAAATTTTGGAATGAGTTCGACATGCGCGAGCGGCTGACGCGCGCGAATGGCCTTCGCAGAATTGTTTGACACAGTTCGTGGATCCCCCCCAGCACGCGCGCACGGGCGTTCGAACGAAGCCGACAAGCGGAAGCACGCCTGAGAATCGGGTGGTCGCAAGCCCTCCATCCGCCTCTTCTCTCTTTCTCATTAGTTATGTTTATTTGTTATCTCTCTCTCTCTCGCTCTCTCTCTCTCTCTCCATCCCTCTTCTTCAAACCAGCAAGCTGGAAACGCTCACGACTGGACACAAACGTGGAACGTCTGGAGGCCACGCGCTGGATGCACACGCGAGGGGCTGGCCGCTGGCGTGCCCACAAACGCTGAAAGGACACGCGGCCACACGCGCATCCAGCTTTCGCCCAGCCGGCCACGTCATGCGCTCCCAGCATTCTGGGCCCTCTCTCCCTCCATCACCCTCTGTCCACCTTCTCCAGCTCCGGCTGCAGGGGGGACGGATCGGCCCAGCGCTGACGCGGCGGCTGGCAGATCGGACAGCGGCCCTCGCCATCGCGCTGGCGAGGGGACGCTCATCAGGTCCCTGGCGCGCACCCTCAGCGACCTCCTCCGCTCGTCCCCCGTGACCCCCCCTCCGCGTGAAATCTCGGAGAGGTAGGGGAGCTGGCCGCGGCTCATCCACATCGTGATGCGGCCCGAATCGCTGTCGAATCCGCGCCCGAACCATGGTCCAGACAAGGCTGAGTGCCAGCTCGCTGGGCCCGCTTCAACACACGGCTGTCGATGAACTCGGCGCAACCCATTTGAATTGACGCCACCACCAGTGTACTGCACCAGCGCGTTCCTAAACAAGTGGGCAACAGGCAGTCTGTAGGCATGCTGAAGAAAAGCGTATATTTAGCAAGCGAATTGTCAGCGAGATGCCTCTTGGAAAGAACACTGGGGGCGAACGAACGACATGGTAAGTGCAGCAGAGCTTGTGTCCCCAAACAGTGCCTGCACGACTGGGAGGTGATCCCTTCGACAGTGGCACTGGGTGGATGCCCTGGGGTTTCGCCTGGTGCCCGCCCGCACCCAGCCTCGCGCCCGCCCCGTGCTCTGGCCAGGTTTCCCAGACTCCCGCCCCGCGCCCACTGCTCGCCCGCCTCGCGCGCTGGCCCGCATTTCAGGGACGCTCCTGGCTCCGAGGCTCCCGCCGAGGCGCAGCTGCTGGAAAGCGCCCCAGGGCCCGAGCACCCGCAGAGCCCTTCCCCCTCCCCCTCCTCCTCCTTTTCCTCCTCCTCCTCCTCCTCCTCGTCCTCCTCCTCCTCCTCGTCCTCCTCCTCTCCTTCTCCTCCTCCTGCTCCTCCACCTCCTCCTTTCCATTCCCCTCCTCCGCCTCCTCCTCCTCCGCCTCCTCCTCCTCCGCCTCCTCCTCCTTCCCCTCCCCCCCTCCTCCTTCCCCATCCCCTGTCCCTTTCCCTCCCCTTCCCCTATCCAGACCCCGACGTCGTGTTGTTCTGTCCACAGCGTGGACACCACCGTCCTTCCCTGGGACTGGCACGTCATACTGATTGATTTGTCTGACGGCCCCAGGGTTCGGCAAGGGCGGCCAGAGGAAAAACAGAAGCACACACGACTCTGGCCAGCATCTCGAAGGGAACCCAGCCGCGGCGACGAGAAGCCATGCGGAGGGCCCAGAAAGGGTGGAAGCCGTACGAAAACCTCAAACCTCGACGACGACGGCAACGACGGCCCTCGACCACCGCATCCCCCAAATTCCTCCAGCAGCCTCGTGGGGTCGGCGGAACTGGGCGGCGGCCCCGCTCATTCCGCCGACAGGCCCACCACGCCGTTACCGTCGTTCTGGAGCTGCTGCGGGCTCTTGGTCCTCGCGCGGGTCCGCGAGGCAGAGTAGCAGCCCGGCACCGGCTGAGCGGATGACTTTCTGACCTGGGTCGAAGGACCAGACCAGCTGCATAAACCTGGCGTGCGTTTGCTGGGCTCGGGCGTTGTTTCTTGGGGGCAAAAATTGGGGGGGGGGAGAGTGGTGCACCTTTCATGAACCTTCGGGGCCCCAGGGGGGCCCTCTAGAGCCCCCTCGTTCCCCCCCCATCGCCCCCCCTCATTTCGAAACGCGGGCTGGGCCCTTGGCGGCACCTCTGGCGCCGCCCCTGGTGCGCTTCGCGCAGCAGGGAGGGGGGTCCAGCGCCGACCTAAGAGAAATCCGCGCGGACCTCCGAAAGCTTCAATATCTTCTGCGGCTCTGTGCGATCGTTGCTGCCATCCCTCTGCATGGGCGCCGTCGCGTGTAAGCGTTTGCCCGAGGAGCACCCTGACAGGAGCGCGAGACGCTCTCTGCACCAAAAACCGACGCAGCTCCCTCTCTTACTCTCCCCCCACACATCTTGGTTGGAGGAGCAGGGGGAGAAGCGACGACGAGGAAGGCAGCCCCAAGAAGCCCTCAGCCCCTCCACACAGCTTGGGTGGAGGAGCTAGGGGAGCAGCGACGACGAGGAAGGCGGCCCCCAGAGGCCCTCCGCCGTCGGCAGCGAGGCCCGTTCTGGAGCGCCCCAGGCCGTGAAAAGGACCACACCGTGCATCCACTCCGAGGCACCGCGCCGCGCACCGTGCGCAATTCACCGACCCCTGTTCAGCGGCCGGCCTCCGAGGCGGCCTGCGCTTCGGCGATGCCAGCGAGCCCCGCTTCGGTGGCGCAAGCCAGCTTGCTCAGCGTCTGCTTCTTGCCCGAATCACCGAGGTCGAGCTCCCCGAGGGCCGAGAGTGCACAGCGCACCCCGCCGTGGAAGGGCAGAGCCGCCATCGACTCCAGCCAGCGGGACGTGCGCGGGAACGGCGAGAGCAGGGGGCCACATGCGAACCCTACCCCTACCCCCCACGAGTTCTGAGGGGGAGGGTGGGGCCAAGTGGCCCCCACCCTCCCCCTCAGAAATCGTGGGGGGTAGGGGTAGGGTTCGCATGTGGCCCCCTGGAGAGGTCCACGGTCCTGCCGAAGCGCCCTCCCACCTGCGCAACCTCTCCGTGCCCGATGAAGTCGGCAACCGAGGGCCTCGGCAGCCCGGCGAGGAACGCGCCGCCTCCAACGCCCGCGTGCTGCGCCCCTGGGTCTAGAAGCACGGCCTCCACTGTTCGGGAGCGGCCAAGAGGGGAGTGTCCAAGAGCGGGGGGTGCAAATCATGATCGGCGGCACGTGCGCGGCCCAGCGGAGGGGCCAGGGACGTAATGAAAACGAAGAGGCGCCATGAGATCAGGGGAAATATCATGGCCCACGCCATGAGATCCACCCCCCCCCCCTAGTCGTCACCCCCCTCTTTTCCGCCCCCGAATTGTTGGCGGCACGCACGGGGAGGGTGGCGAGAGGGGGTCGGCCTTTGAGGTGGCGGCGGGGCGTCTAAGAAGGCAGGGGCCTCCTCAAAAGCCCCTCTGGCTCCTAAGAAGCCTTCTTGCACGCCCCTGGGCTCTTCGACGAAGCCCCTGCCGTTCGAAGAAGCCCCCCTTCTTAGGACGATGCCCCCCTCGCGCCACCCCGTCGCGCACGCCTCCAATATTGTCTCGTGCGCCTTTCCTTGGCCTCATCCAACTCCTCTTGGCTTCAAACCGCACCGCCGTTTTGAAGTACGGCTTGAGGAACGATCATTCTCGTGTTCCCGTGGTGCCAGTGCAGGTACTCGTCGATCTTAGCTTTGCGGCAAAAAGATCCTCTCAACACAGGTCGTTCCAGTTGTGTGTTCCGGGCTGGGTATGCCAAGATTGCTGGCGCTTCGGCAAACCGAATGGCGCCGTCGTCAATGGCCGGGACCGTTCCGAGCGGGAACTTCGCGAGCTGAGCTGGTGACGCAACACCCTTACCTTTGGCCATGCCAGGGACTGCGAGCTCCAAAATGAATGGGAGGTGTTTGATGAGGCACGGCCAGATCACTGCCCTCACGGGCTGGCTCAGCGGAACGCCTAAAATTTTCAACGTCGCCATGCCCGAATCAGGATATCTCCAGCCAGTTTGAGCCAAAATGACTACAGGCAACAAAGCAACGACGAGGAGCACGAGGAGGAGCAGGACGGCCCCATGCTCAGACGAATGAGTCCGACTCCACGTGTCACATACAGTGCAATGCATATACAAGATGCTCAAGCACCCAACAACTACCAATCTCAACCATACCACCACCAATGCATACGTACACGTTTCGCAGTGGCTATCTGGTAGCTATACTTGGCAGGGATTGGATCGACCAACTTGACGAAGCACCTGACCTGACACGGGACTCGATTCAACGGCAATTCCACACGCGGCGAAACAGCTTCGTACGAACTTACGCAAACAGCATAAGCACACACACACAGACAAACTTGACCTGGCGGACCCACCAATTCCAACAGCAGACCAGAGCACACAGCCACACGAAGCATACCACACGAACATGTGACTGAGCACCCACACACACACATAACCTCATGCCCGTGATAATAAACACTAGGGGATAATAAAGTTCGGGGTTCAGGGAGAGATAATACAAGTAGCCCAGCAGACCTCAGCATAATCTCGAAGTAAGAGATGATCAAGAGGAGACCAAGCCGAGCACGTTTTGAGACATCCTTGGCGTTTAGTTTTCATAGAAATATGCTCAACAATGGCTTATCTCTCATGAAAATTGTTTTGTGTAAGTGCTCGTGTAGGGTAGCTCATGTGCCTCAATTTCCATGGATAATCAACCCCAGAGATAAAACAGTTCAGGCGAGCGTGGGGACAGAGAGAAATATAAAATAAGAAGAATACAGTAGAAGAATAATAAGAAAGAAGAAGAAGAGGAGAATAAGAAGAGGACGAAGAAAGGAAAAATCCAAAGTTCCAAATCTATCAAGTTTAATTTACAAGCGCTTTATGAACATTGATTTTTTAAGTGCTCGTGTAGGGTAGCTCATGTGCTTCATTTTCCATGGATAATCAACCCCAGGGATAAAAAAGTTCAGGCGAGCGTGAGGACAGATAGAAATATAAAAGAAGAAGAGGAAAGTAGAATAATAATAAGAACATTGCTCGTTTCGTTTGAGTCTGCCTCCCAAAATTATTGGTTTCGCTTGACACATCCTGAAAAAGTGTGATCGCTTCGCTTGATGTTGCTATATCAACATCGCTTGATGTTGCTATCTCAACATAGCGTTTCGAGGTGATAATGAAGTTCGGCCTCAGCGCTCGCCGCCCAATTTGAATTTTGTATAGGGCGACGATAATCAACTCTAAACACTGAAGGGGGGAGGTCCCTTTATTATCATCGGCATGCGGTTACACACACCCATGCGCCCCAGCAGGCTGCACAGCCACGACACAGAGCATCCCACCAAAGAAGTCTACACCCGCCCTGACGCCAACACCCATCAACAAATCCACAACCAAATACGGGCATCTCGCAAGCACTCCCGTCCGCCTACGAAGCCCAACACAGCAAGCTCGAATTGAACACTTATCACACCAGAGAAAAACCCTAATCAATGGATGATTTTCGCTGAGGGGATCGACCGGGAACCCGGGAGCGCGGGAACCCAAAACCCACAGAAATCGGCCCGGAACCAATAACCGGGAACCCGGGAACCCGGAACCGGGAACCCGGCCTGCTCCCCAAGAGGCCCGCGAAGGCCCCCAAGAGGCTCCGGGGCCCCCAAAACGGAGCCCGAGCGGTATCAAAATTGCCTTCAAAAAGCCCTCAAGAGGCCTCCCGTGAGATCCCGACAAACATCAAATGGGCTCCATACCCACAAGACAGGCACGGTGGCGGGATGGGCTGAAGGCCATGAAATATTGCGATCGAGCTGTTCGGTTGCGGCCAGGCATGGACGCCCCTCCCCAAGCCTCAGAACGCGACGGGCGCGCACCCAGAGAGCCTTGATTCAGTGGCAGGGACCCGCGGGCGCAAAAAGCACCAGCACTCGCGAGCATGTGTCACACGAGCACGGACGACTAAGTGCACGTCCATCGCTCACCTCCCTCCTCCCTCCACTCCTCCTCCGCCTTCGCCTCCTCCTTCCTCACCTCATGAATTACCATCCTTACTCCTCTGTCTCCTGCATCCCACCCACCACTTCTGCTCCTCCTCCTCCTCCTCCTCCTCCTCCTCCTCCTCCTCCTCCTCCTCCTCCTCCTCCTCCTCCTCCTTCCTGCTCCTCCTGCTCAAGAAAGAGCACCTGCAAATTCTCCTTCGTGGACCTGGCTTGAGCCCCCCCCCCGACCTGAGACGCCGTGCCCCCTCATGACGTCCAGGGGCCTCTGAAGGCTCTCGACCCTGCCCCCCGTTCCCGGCCTCTGCGCAGCGAGGTCGCCTTGCCGCATGAGCCCGATGGCCCCCGCGGCGCGAAGACTGCAAAGAAGCCGGCCTGGGCTGTGCCTTCGACGGCAGACGGCGGCGGACGGCGGCGGACAGCGGCCTCGGCGGCCCCCAGCCGCCCTCGGCGGCCCTCGGTGGCCTTCGGTGGGCCTCGGCGGCCCTCGGCCGTGGCGGCGGCCCGCCCGCCCGCTATCCGGGCAGGCACCGCCCTCAGGGCCAGCGGGGCACCGGGCCGCCCCCCGCCGAGGTCCTCACGCGCTCGGTGACGGCCTCGCGCTCCGCCGCGTATCCGCTGGGCCCCCCGCCCGACTGGGGGGGGGTCCTCTTGGTCGGTGGGCCTTGGAGTCTGGGCGGCGCATATTTTGTTCGCTCTGGGTTCGGGCCTCGAAAGTTAGGGTGTAGGGCTCTGGTCACGTAGGGGGCGCCTGTCTTACAAACCGTCCACGGCGACAGCACAAACGAAAACCGGAAGCACCAACAGTGGAGCCGAAGCTAGCCGAAACTGACAGACAGCCTAGAAAGGCGCAGCGACGCAGCAATGACACAAAAACCCACTGAACCGAACTGACCGAACGCAACTGATTGCGACGCAGCCGAAGAAACCGAACTGCGGACAGACTTAGTCCTGCTCCTCGGGCAGTGTTCTGCAGACTGGCAGGGCCTGGGCCTGAGATACAGGTCCGCCCTTCCAGTGCTAGCCAGTAGGCCCAGTAGAGTACTCATCGTCCTCCTCCTCCTCCTCCTCGCCCGCTTCCTCCTCATCGCTGGTGCGTTCGCACACGGCGAAGCGCCCCTCCCATCGGTGGGGAAAGTGCCCGGACCGCCTCCTGGGGACCCCCTCTTTGGCTGCCTCCGGGCCCCCCGGCAGCCGCCCCGCCGCGCGGCCAGCTCCAAGGCAGCTCCACGAGGAGCGCCGCGGTGCGAAACGGCCAGCGGGGGCCCCGGACGGCGGTGGCCCCCCGGCAGGGGAGGGGGGGGGGCTCGGCAGCTCTGTGCCCAGAGCCCCTCACGCCAGGAGAGGAACACGACGGAGGGTGCCCTGGTCTCGGGGCCGTCAAGGAACAACTCGGGATGAAACACGGGCGCCGGCCACACGGCGTCCTGAGTGCTGCTGCAGAGCCCCTTGGCCAGAGCGTCAACTCATGGATCTAACCATGATGAAACCAATGTGTTCCGCCACAGCTTTCAGCAGCAGGCGTCCAGATGCCTGCCACGAAGTGTGAAAGCACCCGGTCATGTTTCAGGCAGCTTCCTTGGCGATGGCGATGCGGTGCGATGGCAAAACGTCCCTGGGGAATGGGTCCAGACCTCTGCGGGCCCAGACCTCTGGGGGCATGGACAGCGTGCCGCGCCCGACTGTGGTGGGCCAGTGCCGGCGGAGCGACGCGCCGAGCCGAAGTTGGTGGCCGTAGACGGGCCAAGGAGGAGTGGGGGATCCTGGCGTGGTGATCGGTGTTCCTCGAGGACGTTGGGAGCCCCCTGCTTTTGCCCTGAGAGGAGGGAGGGAAAGCACGAGGATCGAGAATTCGGGCTTCTGCATGCTCGGGCGCCTCGAAAAAATACAACGGATATCGAAAAGGAGGAGGACATGGATGGACGATCGAGGCTTTTAAGCGTTCGGGCGCCGCGAGAAATCAAACAACGGGCACCGTCACCGTGAACAGAGGGCTCGCGACAAATCCGCGACGAATAGCGTGTCCTGGGGATGGAGCTGAGAGGACTGGGGCCCGCGTGAAAGCATTGGGGACAGGACTTTTAGGGAAAGGCAGGATCGTTCAGAATCGAGTGGGGAAGTCGGATCGGATCCGACGTTGCGTCGGATCGGGCCGCGTCGGCATGGGATCGAGATCGAATCGGACCGGCCGCGCCAGGATGCACAAGAGCGCCATGCAAGCAATCGGCCCGAATCGGATCGCCGGAATATCGTCACCGAGTCGGATCGGACCCGTCAGAATCATCGTCGAATCGGATCGAGCGGATCGACCTGGACCCTGGAAGGCAACATGGCCAGCTCCGACAAAGGGCAGGTCCACGGGCCCCACTTTTGGAGCGGCGGCCACGGCTGCGGAAAGCACGCCAGATTCGAGCTCCAGGAGGGACGTGAAGTGCTTCACGTACGCATCCAGCGCCTGCCGCGCTGCACTTTTAATCTCTCCCCGGCCGGAGTCGTCGTCAGCCAGCGTCAGTTCTGCTCGCGCCTACGGGCCCACGACGAGCCTTCCCACCGCCTGGGGCCGCAGTCATATACCACATGGACTACACTTGCCCCGTGAACTTCAAAAGAGAGTGAACAGATACGCAGAGCTCCGCAGCGGCGGACAAGAGAGAATGGGGAGGGGGCTCGTGAGCGTGCCTGCGCGTGCCTAGTGAGACAGGCCCTGACCCCCCTACCAGCTCCCCGTACTGACACACCCTGCGGTGAGGGTGTTGCATAAGGAACCATTGGGTAGGTAATCCAGGGTCTGGCCTGTTGACGGAACATCCATTGAGGATTCGCCATGGACATCACCGCTGCCCTCATCAGAGGAGGACTCCCCCAGGGCCTGAGGCCTCCGGAGCACATTCCTCAACGAGCGCCCCCACCGCACCAACTCCCCCTGGCTGGCTCCCCAATCCCAACTCCCCCCTGCTGACTTCTACGGCCGCCCCGGAGCGGACGCGCGCCCCAGGACGACGTAAGACCGCTCGGGGGGCCCCACTCTCTCCGACTTGCTCCACGCAGTTCAGCCAGCACCACGCGCGACGGCCCGCTCCTCCTCCTCCTCCTCCTCCTCCTCCTCCTCCTCCTCCTCCTCCTCCTCCTCCTCCTCCTCCTCCTCCTCCTCCTCCTCTCCTCCTCCCTCCTCCTCCTCCTCCTCCTCCTCCTCCTCCTCCTCCTCCTCCTCCTCCTCCTCCTCCTCCTCCTCCTCCCCCATCACGCGGCGCCGAGGTTAGCGGCCGTACCCACCCACGCCCCGCGCTGAACAGCACATGCCCGCTCTCCGCCCTCCCCACGCGACCCGCGGCCCTGCGGTCACGGAGCAGCCTGGAATGCCCTCCTCGCCACCCGGGCGACGAGAACAAACGGCTCCCATGCGAGATAGCACAGAGGCCCTACGCCGTGGCTTCCGCGGGCCGCCAGCGTGGCACAACGCGTGGAGAAGAGGGCGCTTGCGCGTGACCCTACGCGGGCAACTTGCGCGCGAGTGTCGGCGCAATTGGGACCCGCCCTTCTGCATCGATCACCCTTGACGTCGACCGTGCGACCAGCTTCTGGGCGCCATGGGGCCAGGCCCTCGGGCCGCGGCGGCTTCGAGGGGCCCCTCCAGGCGAGCGGAACGAGCCGCCGCTACCCCCGCCCAGTGCGACGGCGACCGGGTCAGCCAGAGCATGGCACGACCAGAACCGCGCCCAACAGCTCTGAGCTCAGGACGTGACGAGCCAATCAATGCGGAGGCAGGTCCTGCAGGAGAAGACACGACGGCGACGACCAGTGGGTCCGCCAGCCCTGACAGCCGAGCAGCGGGGCCTGGCTCGGGGGTGGAAGAACAAGCACCCCCACCCCCGCCTGGAAGCGGGAGAAGAAGGGGGGAAGGGAGGGCTTCTCCTCCCGACGCAGCAGCGCCACAAACACACGCTCCCCTCAGCCAGTCCGTGGTGCCCAGGACTGAGGGACGAGAGGAGGTGGCGGAGGGGCTGGAAGGGAGGCGGAGGGCGTGGGGCACAGGGCCGGCCTTCCGCCACTCCTGCGACGCGGCGGGCACCTTCGCCTCGGCCGCCGTCCGCCAGCCGAAGGAGGTGAGGACGAAGTTGGACCCGCCTCCAGGTGTGGGAAGGGAGAAAAAGAAGAAGACGAAGGAGGATAAGGATACGGAGGAGGAGAAGGGAGGGAGAGGCTGACTTCGTGGGCGGGGGGCGTATCCATATCTACCGCCTCGCAGTCTGGACTCCCAGGACGCGACGCCATGGATACGGGGCGAAGTTGCGCGGATGCCCCACGCGGAACGCATCCTTGGTATTCGGACCACGAGGGCATGGATATGGATGTGTGCACAGATAGATGTTAGTGGATGCAGATATTTACACGCGTCACAGATGGGTCCGTCGCTCGTGCTGGTGGTGTCCTCCCACTCCCCCCTCCCCACAATAACGCAGCGAGGCCAGTCCGACGGTGCGTCTGGAGAAGCACGGGCGAGGTGGAGGTCATTCGCACTGCAGAAGTACGGAGCAGGGGGGGGCAGCTGAGGGGATGGGGAGGGGAGGTTGGCGGCGAGCGGGAGGCAAGGGGAGCCGGGGGAGGTGATGGGGACAAGAGGGGGGAGGACAAGCCAGGCGGGCCCGCCCCAGCTCTGACGTCCTACCACTCCCACATCCCTTCCCATTGCCCCAGTTATTCTCGCCATCCGCCGACGGGTGACACAGCGCACCCGCAACCCCCCCAAAGGACACAATCGCGTCATGCGCAATCAAAAGTATGGGAGAGGGACAGGCTACGCAGGTAGGCCCTCGCCGAATCTGACACCCTCTGCCCTCCTCCGCGGCCAATTCATTTTTTGTTGCTGCGCCTGTGGCTTTCGAGCTTCTACTGAACTGGGTCAGGATCCTGCAACATCCTGTGGGATCCTGCAGGATCCTGCGCGCTAGCCCGGGTCAATGCAACCCTAGCTTTGCAGGATCCTGCAAGGGACGGCGCTCTGGCTGACCCCCCTCTTGCATCGACCCCCGCCTCTAGCATCTCGAGGCTTGCTCTGCTCGCCGCGCCCGGTGGCTGCAACGACCCGGCGAGCCCCCTCGCCGCGCCCATCCCCTCTGCTGGTCGCCGCGTCGGGGAAGGCAGCGACAAGGCGGCGCCAGGCACCCGTGGTCTCGGGGTCCAGTCTCGACTCCTCCACGACAAGGCGTGACCCCAAGAGGGTCGTGAGACCCTTCCCCTCGAGCTGGCTTCCAAACTCCAAGTCGTGATCCTGACAGCCGCAGGGGCCCAGTGAGGACCCCCCAATGAGGCCGAGCATGGGCGCGCACAAGGGGGCGGAGGGAGGAAGGAAGCTTTTTTAGAAGAAGGCAGGCCCGCGCGGGCTGCGGTCCCGAGACCTCCCACGTATTGAAAAACAATACGCAAGTTTGTTCGTAGTTTCGGCGTTATCAGACTACGGCACACCAAAGGTTATCTGAACCAAGCATGGCCACAAGGACTACTCCTACATGGATGAAAGTAAGCCTCGAGAAGCGGGTCGAGACCCCAGGGGATGGCGTATCGAAAAAACGATACATCGGACTTCTCGGTGACCTTCGCGCTTCCGGCGCCGCCCCTGGAGAGCAATCGGCCCTCCAGCCCGGGCCACGCAACGAGGCCATCTCCAGACCGAGGCGACGGGCAAGACGAGGGCCATGTCGGACGAATCGGGCGCCTCGGCCCTTCCAGAACGCTCCCGCTCTGGATCGACGTGTCCTCATCCTGGGCCTGCCTGGTGAACACCATCGTGTGACCTGACCTTTTTCTCTGGTGGCCAGGATTGTGGCCGAGTGCCATCTGCCAGCTCCACCTCCCATGCCATCTGTTCACTGCGATCGGCCAGCATCTCTCGACAGCTGCGTGTAGGGTGCGCGATGGTCTCGCAGCGAGATCGACCGCGCCAAAGCTTTCAGGGACAAGATGCCAAAGGGACGACGGGCGCATCCCAACGGCATTCTCCTCGGCGATCGAGGCCAGGGGCAGCATCGCCAGTGCGGGTCTCTAGCAGGGTGTACCACGCGGGACTGCCGCGCAGTCCCCACCGATCTGTTCTTAACTCGGGCTACACTCTGGATATGTGGTGCGCTCATCTTCAGTACGTCTGCGCTGGCGCTGCCCGGCGGCACTCAAGACTGCACATTGGCCTCAAGCGTGATCCGTCGTCCGGCAAACAGCGCAGGACGAAGACTCTCATCTCAGGACCAGGCGTCCAAGATGAGCAGGGGTGCCCCTTCAGAAGAGGAGAAGATGGAGAAGACGAAGAAGAAAACACCCTCCACATTCGTGCACCTGGAGGGGCAAAAGCAGAGAGACAGAGAGAGAGAGAGAGAGAGAGAAAAACAAAAACGAAAAAACGACAAAGAGGCACGCAGAACTTGCCTAACGTAGTTATTTGATTATCCTTTGTTGAACAGCCAATTAGCGGTCACAGAGTATGCAGCCAGGCTGAGTAAGAAGAGTAGAGGAGAACGACGCCGTAAACGATGAGGGCGCGGAAGACGAGGAGGACGATAATAAGAGGGGGTCGTTAGCAAGGGAAACAGGAGAAGCAAAGGGAGGTGGAGAATTAAGATCTGTCACCGTACCCCCTTAGCACGTTGAGGCGTGCTGGAATGCCAGCCAAATGCTGTCTGGGAGGGTTTTTGTAATCTTCTACGGGCCCCCCCCTCCGGATCGCACCTCGCCGCGCGCCCCAGCCATACTCCCCGGGGGGGCCCTGGGCGGCCATGGCGCCTCCCTTGGGCTCTCCAAGACGTCCTTGACGGCCCAGGAAGCCCCCAAGACAGTCCAAGAGGGCGCCAATTCGCCGAACGATCGCTCGAAGTCGCCCAAGACCCAAGATGGCCTCAAGATGGCGCAGGAGGCTGCCACGGCGCCCCGAGAGCCATCCAAGAGGTCTCCCAAGAGGGCCCCCAAAGGCAAAAATCGTTGATTTTCTGTGCGTGTTTGAAAGATTTGAACGTTCTCCCCTTTTCGGCTTCCGACACTCCAAGACGGCATAAGAGGCCTCCAAGACCACCCCAAAACGGCCCAAGAGGCCTCCAAGAGGGCCCCAAGACAGCCTAAGAGCGCCCCAAGACGGCCCAAGAAGCGCTCAAGACGGCCCAGGTGGGCCCCAGGACTGCCCCAAAAGGGGCCCCAGAGACGGAACACGAACCGAAAATCCAAGCCTTCTGCCCCAAGGGGCCCTCAGGAGGCCCCAAGAGACCCTAAGAGGCCCCCGAGAGGCCCCCAAGAGGCCCAAAAAGGCCCCCAAGAGACCCCGAAACGGCCCCCAAGAGGCCGCAAAACCGGCCTCCCACGAGATCACAACGAACATCCAATAGGCTTCATACCAACTACCCAGGCACGGTGGCGGGACTTGCCGTAGGCACCTGGATAATGGGCAAGATACGGCGAAAGAAAACTAGGAAACGGAGAACCTTGTACCTCGCGCACAGGAACCACCCTCGACCATCGGCATCCGCACAAAGGGAAGGAGAAGGATGAGGAGGAGGAGGAGGAGGAGGAGGAGAAGCAGGAGCAAGATCAGGAGCAAAGGCGCACACTTGTTCATCAGTAGCGACCGTACCGAACGAGCCCGGAGCACGGCACGGCAACGAGCTGAGCCGCCGATGGTGGCCGTCGCTGTTGCCAGGACTGTGTGCTGAACTGTGGGAGAGACTGGAACCCCTCCCTCGCGCATCAGGATTTGCCTTCAGTTTGTGATTCACATTATATATACACACAAGAGAACGCAAGAAAACAGCCAAATCATAAAATGTGTGCAAGCGGGCACGTGGGAATTCCCGTTCTGGGTCGTGAGGTATCGTTGGGGGAAGCGGGGAGGTGAGGTCGGCCAAGGGGCTCAGCGTCTGGACGCTCCAGATTCCCAACCTGAGGGGAACTGGAGCGTCTCCAGTGAAACACTTTTCCCTAATTAGCGCGTCGTGGCGGCGGCCGCGGCGATGCGCAACGCAGTGCGAGCGGATGGCGCGTCGCTCTGCTTGGCTGGGCGGGAAGCCGGGAGAGGATCGGGACGTTCACGCCAGGGGACTGTTTCGTGGGTAGAGTGTCGCACCGGTGCGTGGTGGGCCAGGACAGGCGCCGCGGCACGCTGAGCAAACGCTCCCGAACGAGTACGCCGAACTCCCCCGCCGAGTTGGCCGGCTCCCTGGCCGACAAGACGACGCGGTCTCCTCCGAGGCGCCAGGCGCAGAGCCGCAGGATAAGGAAGCGCCAGATGGCAACGGGGGGAGATGGGAACCCGCTCAGGGGGGGGGGGGGGGAAATTCAAGCTGGAATCGACAATACTTCACCGGTATATTGGCGACAGGCCCCATGAGCCGATCCCTGCGGCAAGGTCCCCATTGGTGATTATGGCCTGGGCTCGCCTGTTAAGGCGGCAAGGTTCCTTACAATGAAAACATGAATTCCAGCCGCGGCGACGAGAATCGAACCAGGAACGACAAGGAAATTCCGCCAGCAACAATCCGACACGCCGACAGAGAGGGAGAGAGGCGCGTCGTGCCCCTCTTGCCCATCCGCCTCCCGGGCCGCAAAGATGCTCCGGCGGCGAGACCCTCTCCGATCCTCAATCCTCGGAGGGAGCGAAGGAAAGGAAGAAAGGGAACGGGGGAGGCCGAGACCAAGGACCGCCCGAAACCCAGGGGGGCTACCGCTCAAAGTCAACGTGCGTCAAGTGCGGAGGGTAGAGCACAGTCACCCCCTGACGTTGCCCCCCTGGCTCTCGGGCCATGACCTGGTTCTGCGGCTGCCGTTCGGGAGGATCTGGGCACCCCTGGAGCGCTCTCGGCGAGGCGCTGCCACTGGAAGGCGTCCCGCGGGTGGAGGGCCGCCGAGAACCAGTGCAGACGCCCGA